>OZ020523.1:24111235-24481231 GCA_963971425.1 Bryoerythrophyllum caledonicum
TCTGAGCTTGAGGATTTTTCATTGTGTTTCCGCTTCCGTTTTGATCGGCGAACATTTTGAGGAAGAGAAAGCCCGCGAAGCACCACCGTATTGTCGTCGGGTACCTCATCGCAATCCTCATCGTCTGCATCATCGCCCGATGATGAGAAGTTCTCCGCTGAATTTTCCAAGACTGGTGCCACGTACTCCTCAATCTCTGAGGCCAAGTTTCGTAATTGTAGCTCGGCTCCAGTAGTTGATGCGGCGTTCACAAGTCGTTTTACTCGGATATTCTTCCTTTTGTCTGTTACTCCATCCATGTTTTTAGAGCGGTTGCCTTTGGCCCCAATGACTCTCTGCGAGGTTCCGCTTTGCCAAGGTCCCGTGAAGAAAGGGAGAGTACCATTGTTCTCGCCCCTCCGTGTCCCTAAATGGCTGCTCATAGTAGAGGACCCAACCCTCGTGGAGGAAAGTTGTGGGGTTAATATCGCGCGCTCCACACCACCATTTGGGCCGAGTGCGCTACGGTGGACGGGTGGCCGAACTATTGTTGAAGAAGTCTTTTTTTTTACACGTAAAAAAGTTCTTCTGATCGATGCGGTACTTTGAGCACATGGCCGCCGAAACAAATCTTAGAGTGGCATGTCTTCCTCTGAGTCCGGTTCTATTGCTTGAAGCAAAACCGGAGTGCTTCTCACAACTTCAATGGACCCCGTGGTGGCCATTGGCTCATGGGATTCATTATTGTTTCCACCTCTATTCACTTCGTTTCCATCGTGACGAAATGTATTGTGCGCTGCAATGCCAATGCCATGACCGCCGAGATCAGGGCCAACGCCACTAGAACGGCCTGAGGCGCTAGAGCCGTTTGAGTTGGGAGACTGATCCTCCGAGATGTTGTCATCTCCATCAAGATTGGCCCCCAATGCCAACCCATCTTCCTCTGCCCTAGCTTCTTCGGCACGGTCTTCACCCGATAATTCTACTATAGTATGGACTGCCGCTGCGTCGACATCATCAAATACAAAAGGATCCACTGGGTCACCGTGGACGTTGTGAAAATGGTCATGTAGTGCATCTCCACCGTGCTCGTTGTTGCAGAGTTGTCCCTAGGTGGGCTATGATCAGACACGGGGTTGTTGTCACCGGCAAGGGCTTCCCAATCGCCGCCCATCCAGTTGTAACCCTCATCATCCGACTCCAAGCCCTCGTCCTCTGTGTTTGAAGGAAGTCCCCCATCTGGATCAGACTCCTCCAAATGCACATTCTCCTCATACCATCGAATCGGGTGTGGTCGAGCACGTTCTCGGAGCAATTGACTATTCGTGTAGATGTAAACCAAATCTTCTGCTTTTTGCACTCCCAAGCGATTTCGGCTCTTACTATGCACGAACAAATACATGCTCCAATTACGCTTACATGACGAGGCCGAGCAGATTTGTGCTAGTGTACGCTTCGCAATGATAGGCAATGATTGCCCGCCCACGCGGTTCCACCATTGATGAGGCAACATGTTGCTGTTTTCAATTTATCTAGCTTCAATGGTGAATATGGGCCTCGCAATTCTTCATATTCCGTGATTTCGAGCATTACTGCCGAAAAAGACACTCCGAGTGGACCACAGAGCGTCATAACAACCTTGTTTAAGGCCCTTTTGGCCTCACCATTGTTTTAAATTTGCAAGTTATTGGCTAGATAAGGATTTAATAAAGCTCCTGCATAATGGAGATTTGTTGTCATCATCTTCCAATGGGCAAGGAATGATCCTTCAAGGCGAGTTGCAATTCCGTCAGGCATGTTGAACGGCGCATTGCACAGCTTGAACACGTGCTCCTTTAGCTTGTTCATGGTCAGTCAAGCAATTCCCATTGTCGGAGTGTCACCATCAAAAGTCCGCAATGCCTTTAGTACTGGTGCCACTACAAATTCAAAGTTAGTGCACCGATGCCAGAAAGTCTCGTCTAGAACGGTGGCTCACACTTACGATGTCTTCCGATGGGCACGGTGCCCATTTTGCCTATCAAAAAGAGAGGATACGTAGGATATCCATGTTGGGTCTATCACAACCACCTCCAGGGCATTCTTCACTTCCAACAGACGATGGATCATTATGTAATTGCATGCAAACCTTGTTGCTACTGGCCACAACAGAGACAATTTTGGCAAAAATCGACGAAAAAGGGCCATGGGCACATGGTGGTTCCGGATATACAATGCAATCTGTTTCGCCTTCTGGACGAGGTCTGCAAATATGTCTTCCTTCCTCCAGTCCTCGAGGAGGAGGTCCAAAATATGTGCACAACACCTTTGAGTATATATGTGCGGGTACTCATCGTTGACCTTCTTCATTGCCCTCAACATGTTTGAAGCATTATCGGTGCACACTTGGACTACATTCAATTGTCCAACCTTACAGATAAAACTTTTCAATTGGTCCCCTATATATGCCGTAGATTTCTTCATACCCGTGGTGTCTATAGACCCCAAGAAAATATCATCCATTGGACATACGAGCATGATATTCATGAGAGGGCGATGTGTAACATTGTCCCACCCGTCCGAGCATATTGTTGCCCCATACTTGGCAATATCTACGCCGGTCTTCTTGTCCACAAGGTCTTTCACTTTTTTTTATAGAGGCTCAATGTATGTCATCCTCATGGCATTGTACGATGGCGGTGTATAATCAAAACCCGCCTTTGACGTTGCGAGGGTGGCCTTGATGAAGGCCGGAGGTCTAACCACGTTGAATACAACGTTTGCTTCATAAAAAAAATGTGCCCATAATTCGTCTAACTCTTTTTGTTTTTCTATTTGATAAGCCTCTAGAAAGCTCCGTTGTCGAACAGATCTTGGTGTTGATGATGCTGCTTGGCTTAGAGGATTTGTGGATTGCGTGTTCTCCTCATTTCGAGTTTCCAAGAAACTACCTTGTTGGATGGATTGGCTAGAACAAGGTTCAGTGGAACATGTTGCTGGTGCGCTAGGAAGGCCAACGATCTCCGCCTCGGTCATCCTAGTAGGAATAATATTCCCGCATCTTTTAAAACGGGCCTTAACAACTGCTGGGGCCTTAGTGCACGAAGTCTTCGTCCACTGTGGATATCCATAGTGTGACATGCACCTCCCACGTTTGTATGCGAACGTGTAATTGCACCAAACACATGTCACTTGATATTTCTTATTAAATGTGTACCATGGAGCCCACTCCTTTGTTTGAGCCCTTTGTTGAGACGACATCACAATAAAATCGGCGGGCAATGTTAGGCAAAAGAGAATTCACCAAAAGTAATAGGAAATTATGTGTGCATAGAAAATGAAGACCCAAAGTTCACTCACAAACTTGTAGATTCATGCAAGGAGCCCAATAAGGAGTTCTAGGACACGAAGCCAAGGATGTGAGGTGAGTCAAGCACATCGTATATGGTTCTTATATAGTGCTGGAGCAGGAGCATCTGGGGCCGGGCGCGCACGTTGTGGGGCCGTGCGCGTACGCTCTAGGGCTAGGTGCGCACAATGTTGGGCGTACGCACTAATTCGACGGTATATTGAAACATTGCAACACTTAACATTTTGATATGTAAAACATCTCATAAAAATCCACTAAATATACATGATGCCACTCTATTTACAAGGTTTTATTAAATATACAAAATATCACTCAATATTAAATGGTAGTTACAAAATTGTAGAAAGCTCTTGTTCCAAAACGTTTCAACATTGCTCTATGTACATTTCTAGCACTGTTGTAGTTCTAAACTCCACCAAAGCGAGTAAAAAATGAAAGAAGATTTTCTTTCTCCTGAATTTGTGCCTTCAAGTCTTGAATTTCTTCAAGACATTTTGCTAGTTCATTATCCTTCTCATCAAGATCTTTTCCTAGATCCTCAATTACGTTCAAGCTTTCATTCAGTCGCTTCACAACTCAAAGATAATCGTCACGACTCACCAAGTCACCCTCCGTAGACTTTTTTTTATTATCCACGCCCTCCTCAGGTACCGCATCCATCTTCGTGGCATCTCCGTCTTGTTGTGAAACCGACGGTTTTGGGTTCAAGCCTAATATGATGGACAATTCTTGTTGCCTACGCACAGACTAATCACATCCAGTATCCGAGTCGGATGATCAAGACGATTTTTTGATTCGAAGGTTCAACTTCCATGGTTTTCCAAGACCTTCTCCTGGAAACTTCTGCACAAACGGTATTGTTAATCCAATGACTGGCACCATCTTGGAGTGTGTTTGGATTTCCATTGTCCTCCAATCAACCGGTACGCCAAGTACCACCTCCGCGTAAACCATCCGTAAAATTGAAATATTTACCAAGTTGCGACGCAATTTTGCCTTGTCATAAATGTGCTGGTACGCTTGGATACAACGCTCCTTGAAGAACTCATTGGTGCAGTACCTCAAGTTGGCCCTATTTGTACGTCGCATTAGAAAATACCGCAAGTATGGCCAGAGGTGCCCCAAATGACACCATCCAATGTATTTGGCACATTGTGCAAATGTCCATGGAGTTGGAACTGCCTCTCAACCAGAAAATGCCTTCATCTTCTCATCCATCAACACGTAAAGACGCTTCTTCTGCTTTGAGCGTGCGTGACGAAATTACGTTGTCGTTTTCCGTGGGGACTGCTAGTGGTAGATGGTTGTCCAGAATCCATGGTGACAGGGTGGAGGAATACGAAGGTGGCGAAATACCATGGTGTCAATAGACACCGTAAAAAACTTCCCAAAAGTGCCAAGCAAGCAGCCGCCACATGGCAGTTAGAGGCCAAAGCGCCTAGGAAGTGAGGCCCGTAACTTTGAAATCTCATATTTATAATAAATTAGTGACCTATGGCGGGCGCATACGACCAAGAGGCGCGCGTATGCTGGAGGGTTGCGCGCATACGCAAGAGGGCTGCGCGCGTAAGCGAGAGGGGTGTGCCTTGAACTTGTGCCTTGAACTTGACATACAATACTTCTACTTACTTATAACCTAGTGCCTTGAATTTATACTTACTTATACAATACTTATACTTTCATATACAATATTTAATACTTATACTTACTTATACAATACTTATACTTTCATATACAATACTTAATACTTATACTTATTTATACAATACTTATACTTACTTATACAATACTTATACTTACTTATACAATACTTATACTTACTTAGGCACACAATATTTATGCTTACTTAATGATTTTTTGGGGAGAGTTAGTACCTTCAATTAGCATGCTCAATGATTTGTTCCACAAACTTATACTCATATTAAGATATAATATGAGTATGGTAGAATGCCATCTCTTATCATTTGGAAGACCGTTGCAATTAGTTACATATAATTCAACCAAGAATAATAATGTTGCATTAATATTGGGGATTTTGTTACATCCCAAATCATTTATTATGCAAGAAAGTAACATGATTTTTATTGTTTAGTCTTATGATTTACATGTTTGAGACAGAAATTTAAGATTTATTCTTCAACACATGATATAAATTCCACTACAAAAAAATTCTCGATGATACTATAGACTATTGTAGTCGGTTATCAAATATTTGACAGAAGTGAATTTAATTTATTGACTGGGGTGCATGAAGTTGTACAATCATGGAAGATCATAACACATTCATCAAATATATAATTTAAACGTATACAAGACTGTATAGAACATTCACTTTATTACATCTAGCCAAATTATAAAACTTGCTGAACCATACAAACTTGATTAACGTCAGAGATAAACAATATTGTTTCGAACTAAAGCCATTTACAAATGAAGTGCAATTTACAAAATTCACAAGGTCTATGATTTCAAAATGTTACAAAATTGCCCCTTTATCATTCATGGCACTACTTCCATTGCTATCAAATTCTACGACTATAAAGTAAACACCAACTTTGCGTATTCCTAGATTTAATTGTATTTTTCTTGGAGTACAACGCGTAATTTTTGAAGTTCTTCTTTGTTGCGGTTGGCTTCTTCTACCAGATTCTTGTTGTCTTGTAAACTCTGCTCATATTTAGCAAGAAGTTGAAGATGAGCCTTTCGGCCAATTGGAACATCATTAGAAGACTCTAGGTTTTCATTGATGTTCTCATATGCAACCGCGTCCATCTCAGTTGGATCTTCTTCCTTGCCGGAATCTTCTCCAATTGTCGGTGTTTCTTGGAGGGCACAATCTAGCCAATGGCATTTAATAAAGCCTTCAATCTCCTTGCGATAAGTTGAGTCACACCGAGTATCCGAGTCGTCATTGGAAGTGTCAGACCACATGACTTCCTCGTTTAGAACTTCAACCTCCTTGGCCTTTTTTCCTAGAGCTTCGCCCGGAAACTTGCGCTTTATTGGTAGTGTCGCCGTGGATATTGGTGTCATCTTGGAGTTTGGTTGTATTTCCATCGTCCTCCAATCGACTACTACTCCGAGTATAATTTCAGCATACACCATATGTAAAATGGATAGATTCACCTTGTTCCGGTGAACCTTTGTCGTGTTGTAGATGTGCTGGTACACTTGGATGCACCATTCTTTGAATACTTCATTGGTGCAGTAATTTAAATTACCCTTGTCGTATTTCCGAAGTTGCAAATACCGCGAATGCGGCCATATTCGTCCCAAATGACACCAGGCAATGTACTTTGCACACTGTATAAATGTCCATGGACTTGGTACATCTCCCTAGCCTCGAAATGCCTTCAGCTCACCATCGATGAATATGTGAATGTGTTTCTTCTGCTTGTGGTTGCGTATTCGTCCCGCATCACGCTGTCGTTTCTTCATTTTCTTCTCGGAAGCCCGAATCTCAGAAGGCCTACTTGAGTCCATGCTTGAAACTAGCGTGAAGGGGTGCCGGGAGTAAAAGGGTGTCAATAGACACCTGGACCCACTTCCCAATAGTGCTTAGCAAGCAGCCGCCACGTGGCAATTGCAGGCCAATGCGCCTGGGAAGTGGGCCCATCGTACCACGATTTCCAAACTTATAGCGAGGCCCGCATGTCCCCGGTAGGCCGCGCGCGTACGAGATGGGACGGTCTCGCGCGTACCAATCATGGTCTCGCGCGTAGAACGGAGTGGCCGGGCGCGTGCGAATGGAGGCCGGGCGAGCGCGAATGGGTGCCGGGCGCGCACGAATAGTGGCAGGTCGCGAATGGGGACCGGGCGCGTGCGCTCTAAGGCCGGGCGCGCGCAAACAATGGCTGGGTGCGTGCGCTGTGGGGCCGGACACGTGCGATGTGGGGCTGGGCGCGCGCGAACAGAGACCATGGAAAGTTCAATTCTTGCAAATTGGATTATCTTAAATGTTACAAACTAATTTCAATGTTTCAAAGGAGATGCAAGAAATGGGTCAATGCTTTAAAGATGTCCTTATATTTATATTGCATATGCAAATTTTGCAATATACAAAATGGTTACAAATGCTACGCTTTCATCTTGCATTCTATTTGCCTATACTCTACTTCGTCACGCATTGGCTCCACCTGGTTCACCACTTTCTGAGGCCCCATCATCCAGCAATTTACGAGCCGCTCGCGCCCTCCGGTAAGGCCCATCCGCGTTTACCAGAGCACGTAACATTTCAGAGTTCCAAAGTGCTTTGAGAGTCTTCATAGTCGCCGGACTATGTTCCTCAAGAAGGAAGTCAATAGCTTCCTCCATCCAAGTTTCCTTCCATTGCGATTCTTCCCATTGCAACGCATTGCAAAGGTCAAGATTAGTGGCCTCTCCCAATTCTGACACCACATATCCCTGGTGATTCCACAGTTTCCCATCTAGACGTTGCCCAAATTGAAATAGCTTCCGCCTAGCATCCCAATATCCGCCCATGACTTGGTAGAAGAAGTTTCGTTTACCAACATGGTCCGCGGTGGTTCCCGATATGAGCTTCTTGGCCACTCGTACAATTTCTTCGTGGTCATTTTCCCAACCAAATTGCGTGCTTACACTGGACTTATGTAGTTGGTGGCACTGCGCACGCCAATTCCACACCAAATCTTCTCCCCACTTTTGAGCATAAGCATCCCCAGGCGCATTCTTCGGGTTCAACTCCCAACTAGGTGGCATGTAGGTGGTGAGACCAAACAATTCATACAAGCGCTTATGAAATGGTGCTCTACACTTTGCGCAAAAACCTACGTGTCAAGATACCACCTAGGAGACACATCGGATGGTATAAACACCGACACATGCCAAGAGCATATGCACCTTCTGGCCCGAAAGGATTTAAACAAACCGGGCAAGCATCTTCATTTTGCGTGGAAGCTTGCTGGTGTTGGCCATAATTTGCGTGGTGCCACGTTTTCGCTCGGTTGAAGGGCATGAGAAGACATAGCCTCTGCATGGTCCCACTCCAACTTTGCCCAGTCAATAGATTTACCATTTGGCAATAGAGGCAATTCAGTTGGAAACATCTCGTCGATGTGAGCTCAAGATGTGAGTCCAAAGTCACGACCCGTATTATTCGTCAAATATTCGTTGTCAATCTTCTGGACCTCTATTGCCATTTGTTTCGTACGGTCAACATTCAAGATGCATGCCACCTTCCATTGATAATACTGCTCGCTCACCGATCTAATCATTTTTCAAAGGATGTCGTTTGTAGTGCGAAACTGAACAAGTTCTGTGCTTGGATTAGCTGGGGAAAACGACAGAGAATCCTCGGTGCCGATGGAATCTACGAATGACTGCGCTGCTACAGTCGGCGGCGGTAGAAAAACCAACGGACAACTAGCGAAGCGGTGACGCAGTGGTCTTGTCGGGGTCTCTAGCAAGCAGCTAGTAATGTTGCCAATAACATTGTCGAGGATTGTGTCGTCCACACCTCAAGCAACTCCGCCAATATTAGCCTGGCTGGCAACACGTTCTCGACGCAACTCTTCTATCTTGGCTGCTTGCTTGGTGATAATATCACCCTTTTCACTAAATTGCAGCTTGAGGTTTTCAATCTCTTCTTGGAGATGTTGAATCATCTCATCTTTCAAGCTGATAGTGTCCAATAACTCCTGGTGAGCATCAACGGTTGTACTTCCGGACCCTGATGCTACATGCTTGGTGTTGGAAGTGGTGATTACGACATCCATCATTGGCATTTCATCCATAACATGGATGGGTTCTTCATCTCCAACACCCTCAAGCCTCGCGGCGGGTTCATCATCGCCAACAAGATTTACGAGGTAAATCTACTTGGCTACCTCCTTGAACCAGTAGACGTCCTGCTTGATGGAGCTTCACTCGTTGGCGCTTTTTTCGTGACACACGAGCCACTAGAAAAGTCGATGAGCGCCGACCTACACGTCCATCTAAGTCCGAATCCGATGATGAATATGACTCTACTAGAGCTACTTCTTCTGGGCCATCCGTTTTCTGTGGCCCTAGTGCCGCAAAATGAAACATAGGATGCTGCTCCCTAGGCACATTGGCATGCATCCACACCCCCAGCATTTTTGGAGTTTTCCGCACAGTCCTCCAATCCACTCGCTTATTGAGAATGACCTCCGCATATACCATGCGAGTGAGATAGAGGGGACAATCATTGCGAGGCATGAATTTGAGCTCGTATAAGTATTGGTGAACTTGGAGGGCACAAGCTCGAAACGCCTCATTGATGCAATACTTCAAATTCGCCTTGTTTGCGCGACGATTTATTAAATGGCGATGTGGAGGAAACATCTTCAACAGGTGGCACCACTCGATGTAATCCTCGCAAGTGACGGACAACCATGTCATTGGCTCATCTTGCCAACCCACAAATGCAATCTTCGCTGGATTGTTGAACACGTGCATCCGATTCTTCTGGAGCTTCCCGTGCCTCGCTCTATCTCTGTCTTTCTCCCTCTTCCTTTGCGCGGTGGACATTGGTGGCTGTTGTTGGGCATCCGGCTCACACTCTCTCTCCATAACCGAACACTCTAAAAAATTCTACCAAAATGTTTGTTAACTATGCTAAGCTCTATCTAAAAAAAATGAAAATTACCACCTTGGATTTCAAAATAATCCAAGGTAGCGATGTTAATTAATTCGAACGGTGATCGATGCGGTGATGCAATACGTCGTATGCGTGTATGCAAATCTGAAGCCCCAATCAAAGATCACGCAATCAGCCACCTTAAAAAGATAGTTGAAGGCCACGATTTCTAATAGGAGTTTGTGAGATGGGCTCGGCGCGCGACCATGATTACTAGTGGGTCGAGCGCGTACGCGGCATGGGGAACGCGCGCATGCCGTATGGGGACCGGGCGCGTACGCTGGGGTCTCGCGCGTACGATTCGAGGTCTCGGGCGTAGGGTTTGGGGCCTCGTGCGTAGGATCCACAGTCGGGTGCGTGGACACTGGGGCCGGGCGCGTGCGGGAACGGGCTGGGCACTAGCGGGAACGGCCGGGCGCGTGTGGGAACATGCTCTATTCGTGTGGGAACAAGCTCTATTTGTGCGGGAACATGCTCTATTTGTACGGGAACGGGCTCTATTTGTGCATGAATAGGCTATATTCGTGCAGGAATAGGCTCTTTCCGTGCGGGAACAGGCTCTATTTATGCGGGAACAGGTTGGGCGTGTTTGGTTATGGGCCGGGCGCGTACGCTGGAGGGTCGGGCGTGTTTGTTGGAGGGCCGGGCGCGTACGCTGGAGGCACTAGTACAAAACAGGGAAAAAAAACCGCACTCGATTCGGAGTTGCGGTTCGTTTGACCACGCTGTCGGAACAATCATCACTGTTCCTAAATCAGACTGTCCCGAGGTTTTTGGCCATAACTCCCTCATTTTTGGGAGTTTTTGGACGTGTAATATACCGTTGAAAGCGTCTTGAAAACACGCTTCCAACGGTGTATTACATGTCCAAAAATCCCAAAAATGAAGGAGTTATGGCCAAAAAACTCGGGACAGCCCGGTTCAGGAACAGTGACGACTGTTCCGACAGCGTGGTCTAACAAACCGCAACTCCGAATTGAGTGCGGTTTTTTTTTCCTTGTTTTGTACTAGTGAGGGCCGGGCGCGTTCGCTGGAGGGTCGGGCGTGTTCGCTAGAGGACCGGGCGCGAGCGAAAACGGGCCGGGCACGTGGCGTCTTGGTCAGGCGCATACGAGGCCAGGATTTTCCATTTCACTATAAATGGAATAGATTCTAATATCAATCACATAGGCTCCTCTCAAGTGGCTCCTTGTCCTAGTACTATTCGTACTTTGCTAGAAACTAAAAGAGGGGTCACCACACATTGCGTCCGGGGGAGGTTTTGATTTTTTTTATAATTTTATAGTTTGTGTAGGGTTGTGATTATTGCAATGGCCACTGATCGTAATACTGGAAATCGGCCCATGTATGTTGATTTAGATGCTCCAGATACATCTGAGCTTCCACCTACTAGCGTTGCAGAGTCGGGCCGCAATCCTTCCGATGCACCGAAGGCACCGTCGAAGAGGGCGAAGCAAAAAATGTATACGCACAAGAAGGATGCCGGTTATCCACCAAAGGAGTATACCGCATTTCTTCGAGGTGTGGCAATACAATACTACCGTCGATGGTGTGAAACTGACGTGGTGCGATTCCGTCAAGTTTATTTGGAGAAGGGAGAGCCATGAATTATGTGCCTGTAGGCCTACCTCCAGTCAAAATTCGAGCGCGCTCTGGAGAGTTTTGAATCGTTCAAGGATGCATATGGCATGTATCACTATGCCTCATTCATGGAGAGAGTAATCAGTCAATGCACGAGTAATGCATCGCATGTATTCGATTGTGAGGTGAAAAAACCTCGCGGGGGCCAGCATCAACCACGAGACTTGGAATTCCGCAAGTTCCTCGAAGGTGTGAAGACCACCATTGGCAGGTTTTCAAGCTCTCGTACGAGAGGTATGCCTTGGAATGAACAAGCGATGAAGTTAGTCATGGAGGCGCATATGTTGCACAACGTGCAATTCCTTCCAGAAGATATCGGAGTTTATGGACTTTCCGGATATGACGCCGTTGGTGGATCCGAAAAAGTTTGGAAGGTCCGCATCGTGGGTGTGCGAGCCATTTCGGCATACATGGAGTTTGCCAAGAAAATGCCAACGGCGTCTGATCCGAAGGAGAAATTTAGACAACGATCTCACGAGGCCATGATATGTCATGTTGCACACCCAGGAGTTACAAAGTTTTGGGCGGTGAATACGAAGAATATGGAGGCATACACATTGTGGTGGAATGGTGGTAGCTGGGCCCAGTTTAAAACCATCGATTCAAAGGCAAATCCGGTGGCTTCGAGCAACTCAATCCTTTCAGCTCCATATATTTCGGCGGAGGATACAACACAAATCTTAGCCTTCCGGAAGAATAGAGCAAGACTTGCCTGGGCTTTGATGTGCACCATGGCCCAAGTCCACAAGGCAAATGTCATTCACAATGACATCGCTCCTACAAACGTGCTTCTCCACTTTCCTCTAGAGAAACCAGGGTCCGTCTTCATTGGCGTTTGTTATTGGGGAATTGCGAGCCGAGTATCACACGAAGAGCCATCAAAAATGAATTCCGGACGGACACGGAGCTTGACAATCAACGCCGTAGACGACACTGGGTAGCTCCAGAGTTGTTTTACAAATTCGGCCCACAAGATTCGGAAACGGCATTGGATGTGATGCAACGGCGACACCAATACACCCAATTCGCCGATTCGTACTCCGTTGGGTGGATGGCTAGAGCAATTTGGGAGAAAGAATCTGACTCAACATTCTTCAAATCAACCGTCAACTACGCAGGTTTTCAAGTGAAGATCGAGAAATTACTGGAGCGAGATCCCCTCAAACGTCCAACACTCTGCAAAGTGGTTGACGAGCTAATGGCTAAACCATCCAACTTTGAAGTTCTGGACGCTTGCTTCCGCTATGAGATATAGATATTTTGACTTAGCGTATTGATAGTGAAGGTTTCAATTGTTGATCATTTTGCAATATGTACTAGCATTGTGATGTAACGGTGCTTTTTGCCCATCTCGTGATAAATAAAAGATTAACATTTTTCATACACATTGCAACATGAAGCTCATGCATGTTAAGAAGTGAGAGATCGCGCGCGACCCCTGAATTCAATACCCGTATGCGCGCGACCCCAAAGGCCACGCGCGCGGCCCAAGTCCCTCCACGAACTCGCCCAGCCCTCCCCCACGAACGCGCGCAGCCCCTCCATGAACACGCGCGACCTTGGTCAGACGCGCCAGCCCCTCCAAGTATGCGCCCTGCCCTTCACCACGAGCGCCCGGCCCCTTGCGGTACGCACGCGGTCCTCCCTGCACGCGCCCAGCCCCTCACGGTACGTGCCCGGTCCACCCCTATACACGTCCGGCCCAACACGGTACGCGCCCGGTCCTCCCCTATATGCGCCCGGCCCCTTCAGTATGCGCCCGGCCCATCTCCGTACGCGTCCGCCCCCTTCACGCGTCCGCCCCCCTGTCTGCACGCGCGTAACCCTGTTGGCGACGTGTCAGCCACGTAGTCGCCTTCGTGGTAGTGGGTAAATTGATTTACCTCGAGTCATAGTCAAACCAGGGTTGATCCTTATCGGACGGACAGCCGGACGGATGGACACTACCGGACAGACGGACGGCCGAACAACCCTGGGTGGTGCCTTTCAGCACGAATCTCTCGTGCGTGACCAAAACATGGAAAACAACAAAATTCATTTTTTCTTGTGCAAGTGATGGCACGCATGATGGTGCACTCATCCTTCATTTTGTGGCCACGATCTGCCCCAAACCATCAAAACCGTCGGTATTTTGGAGATTCCAAATTATACAATTTGTACTGGTCGTACTCGTTTGTACTCGTTGTACAGAAATCTCAAATTTAGTCAGAGGGTAGAGCGTAGTGTGCGAACACCTTGTATTGGCACAATTTTCTCGACCTTTCAATTAAAATTTTAAATTCTTGGACCTTGGCCCAATCTTCCAACATGAAATCCAATGCATGAGCCATGCATCCTTGCTTCAAACTGTGCGGGCATGTATGAACAATATCTTTCAAGGCTCTAAGCATGTTTGCAGCATTTTCAATACAAACTTGCGTCTCATATTTGGGACCCACTTTCTCAATGAATACTTTCGATTGGTCTGCTATGTAGTGCATGGATTTCTAGTGCCCATTGGTGTCAATGCTCTACAGGAATACATCATCTGTGGGGCATGACATCATTACATTCATGAGGGCCCTCCGGTTGACATCATCCCAACCATCAGTGCATATTGTCACCCCGTAGTTCTTGACCGCAAAGCCAACTTTGGCTTCAATCTCTTTCGCAATTTTCAACCTCTTAGGTTCAATCAAATTAGTCCTCAACTAGTGATAAGGTGGATTGAATTCAAATTTTTCCATAGAGGTTGCTCTCACCGCGTCAATGAAGGCAAGATTCCTTGCCACATTAAATGGCACATATGCCTGATAGAAAAAAATTGCCCACTTCTCATCCAACTCCTTTCTCTTTGCAATGTTGAAAGTATCTAGCATGTGTTGCTGACATAGTAGCCTAGATCTTGTGGAATTTCATGCAGTAAGACCACCAGATCAGTCTGAAGGATTAGCCTCTTTTTTTAGATCTCCACTTGTTACCCCACTCATCACTTCATTCTAAGCAACGGATTGGCTTGAACTCGAGGCAATTATTGCTCTCCATGGACCACCTCAAGGTAGGCTAAGACAAATCGACCTTTCTAACTTGGCGCCGTACCCAAAGTGCGCAAAAGCGCGCTCACATTTGTAGCTAACTGACCCATTGCAGAAAATACAACTTACTTTACTCCCTTTTTTAGAAAACTTGTACCATGATTTCCATTCTTTCATTTGTTTCCGTTGACTTCCTATTGCATTCACGAATGCTGCAAATGCTTTCCTCCTTCTTGGTGAACCAAAAAAGAGGGGTCCTCTACAGAACAAAGTGATCGTAATAATAGTTAGCTCCAATCTACTGCTTGAAATGATTTTCACATCACCTCAGCAGCAAACTAGGGCCGCCTGACACCGAAGTAGACACACAAGGAACAACTCAAACTGAATTGAAATCTAAGAGATAGAGAACAAGGTACCAAACGTGGACTATGGTGGCCCTCCCAGTTGCTTTTATACACAAAGCACGTAGAGAGGATAATCGATGAGGCATGGGCGGGGATGTCATTAGAAGGAGTTGACGCAACAACGCCATCTTCCTGGAGTTTTTAAACATGGGTCACTGGAGCGTACACGGGAGGGCACGACGCAAACGTCTAGGTGCGGGCAGGAAGGTAGGGCGAAGACGTCCAGCGTGAACAAAAGAGCTAGGTGGGGACATCTCGGCGCAAACGGAAGAGAAAGGCGTGGACGACTAGGTACAGACAAAAAGGTAGGGCACAAACGTTGGGTGCGAACGAAAGGGCAGGGCACGGACGTTCGGGCACATACAAAAGGCCAAGGCACGGACATGGACTTATTAACAGGGCATGGATGTCTCGGCGTGGAAGAAAGTGTACGGCGTAGGCGGATGGCCTTGGTATGGACGTCATACTAGGGCACAAACTTAACCTACTCACCAAAATAGCCTTTAGGCTTGGTGGCGGTTTGAAATGCATTTGGGCCTTGGCCATAGCATTCTTCCTTTCCATGGATTGGAGAAGCCATTCAATGGAGGCAACTCTTATTCTTAGTTTTGATAATATCTTGACGTTCCTCAAAAAACACATCGATTCTATCTTTGCCAAGAAGTGGGAAGGAAATCTATATTTAAAGTAAGATAGGCCCCTCTAAAATCAACAAGTTAAGAAATGAGCCTATATGGAGAGAGGAGATAATTACACTACTATTTTTTAGTGATAGCCAATAGAATTACAATTCCAATCCAAGTGATTTCATATTTTTCCAATGAAAATTGAATTAGTCATGAATTTTCAAACTGTGCAGCTATGTTTAGTGGGTGGCCAACAATAGGTATGTTCCATAACCAACGACCAAAAGTAAGGGTCTTGACTAATAGAAAATGTCCATTTGGAGTTGAGTTGGTAATGGGATGGAAGAGAGTTGGCTATGGATTTTGGTTGGTTATGGGGGGCCTTACCTTATAACTTTGGACGTCTAACCGTAAGCTCATGAAAAAAGCATCTCTAATATCTCCCCATATTTCTTGGGGCCAGTGTACGTCACTAAGAATGAATCCAATGTCAACAAGGGAAGTAGGAAGAGAAATGAAAAGGTTCAAAAAATTAAAAAAGTATCGCTTGTGCTAAAGAACTAAGAATAAAATGGAAACCATTTAATATTGGCGTAAAAATGACTTTTCTATATTTCGAATAAACTACATATACAAAGACCAATAAAAAAAGAATGTAAAAGTTTTCCAACTATCCTACGCCGTAGACTCTTTTGTACATAATTAAGTCAAAATGGGGAGTTGTCCAAAATGTTGGAAAATATAAATTTTTAGTCTAGGTGATTATCCATGTAATGTTAAGGTGCTACCCGTATGATGCATAAGTGATACTCGTGTAGTACTTAGGTGATATCCAATGTGTCCAAATCACTACCTCAAAGAAAAATAATTCTTTCAACAAGAATGTGTTGAAAGCAACCACTAAGGTAGAGGCACCCAATTCCGATTAGTTAAGTCACTTTGCGGCTTAAATGACATTGTATGATAAAAACCATTTATGTAGAACGATGCGGAATTAGGAATGAAACTCAACAAACATTTTTTCAAATTTAATCACAAAGATTTGGAATTGATTTAGAATTTAAAAGCCCAAAAACCACCGGAGCCCACAATCAAACTCTAGAGTTGGTGAGATTTGGTGCCCTCCTTCACCTAATGCCAATAAGTGAGAGTGAGTAAAAGAGAGAAGACATGCCATGGATAACCAACTCATGGAGGGTACCTAATACCGATTGGCCTTGTTTGACTTTCGAGTCAATGCCACCAATGAGAGCTCAATTGAGGTAGAGCCACCCAAAATTGCACACATCATGACCCAATGCCAATAATGACTAGTGTTTTCAAATTTTGAGTTATTGGTTTTGGGTCACTCCATGCACCATTTCAAGCATTTGCCATTTTTATGCACCATGTCATGCATACTCAACTCATCGGAATTGGGTGGCCGATCAGAATTGGATGCCTCTACCTTAGTATGATAGACATAAAGAAATTAACTTTCCCATCTTATATATACAATATATATGAATAGTACAAAACAAGTTCAAGTTTATTTTTATTTAGGAAAATAAATAAATATGAACCATATACACCTCTCTCGTTATTCTATATAGAATTAAAATAAAATTAAAAGTTAATAATAGTGTTTTATATTGCTAGAAACTTTGCTAGAAGTTTCTATTAACACTTAGATTTTTTGTACATGTAGAGAATATTACTTTCTTTGAAGATGTCAAAAATAATTCTTGTCTATAGTGTAAAGAAACATTCTAATCTAAGCCAAATATTTTCTCACATTTTCGGCAAGGGGAAAAAAGAACTTCATCTTTTTGACATAAAACGTAGAGATCTTTGTATTTTTCACTTTTTAAATTTTTAACAACTATATGTGGTAAAAATCCTCTTTATAATCATTTGGATTATCATTCTAATACACATTAAGTTCACAAAAAATAAAATGTGATATGGCAATTTTTGAACCTCCACTTTTTGCACACTCTTTTTGTATATGCTACACCCCTTTACTACTTCAAAAAATTGATGTGTACAGAATTGACATGATGATTAACACAAAGGTAAAAGATTTTGACAACAATTTGATACCAACTGAAATCAAAGTCTGCTAATCCGCTCAATGCAGGGAATCAGTGATTCTTTTTTCATGATCTCAAGCACTACAATCTTTCAATCCGTGCGGTGGACGGCAGCTCAAAACAATTTTAAGTTCAAATTAAAGTCTTTTTTCAGATTCTACGGTCAAAAGTCATCTATGCTATTACCAATGAATGATTTTGTTACTTTTTGGAAGTGGAATTTGTGGAGTGTTTCTTGACTAGGAAATATCTTGAGCTCTTAGGAATTCACAATAACGGATTATTTGAAAAAAAAAGGTTTCGCTATAATTAAAATTATGATCCTACCTTCATATTATATCCACATGTATAAATTCTTATAAAATGAGTAGATCTATAAACCACACATGCAATATTGGACAAAAAAGATACTTAGTTATTATGTATTTTGTATGTGTCATGTAATACAAAATTAAAATAAAATACATGATGTGGTTTTCATGCCACCACCAAAATATCCATGTATCAATATCTCTAGTTTATAGGAGTCAGAAAAAAAAATCTATAAGCCTTTTATAATGCTAAGTCCTATGGTATTTTGAGAAAATTTTAGTTTGCTACATTAAACACTCAAAATTGGTCTTTGTATATGTAGTTTATTCGAAATATAGAAAAGTCATTTTTACGCCAATATTAAATGGTTTCCATTTTATTCTTAGTTCTTTAGCACAAGCGATATTTTTTTAATTTTTTGAACCTTTTCATTTCTCTTCCTACTTCCCTTGTTGACATTGGATTCATTCTTAGTGACGTACACTGGCCCCAAGAAATATGGGGAGATATTAGAGATGCTTTTTTCATGAGCTTACGGTTAGACGTCCAAAGTTATAAGGTAAGGCCCCCCATAACCAACCAAAATCCATAGCCAACTCTCTTCCATCCCATTACCAACTCAACTCCAAATGGACATTTTCTATTAGTCAAGACCCTTACTTTTGGTTGTTGGTTATGGAACGTACCTATTGTTGGCCACCCACTAAACATAGCTGCACAGTTTGAAAATTCATGACTAATTCAATTTTCATTGGAAAAATATGAAATCACTTGGATTGGAATTGTAATTCTATTGGCTATCACTAAAAAATAGTAGTGTAATTATCTCCTCTCTCCATATAGGCTCATTTCTTAACTTGTTGATTTTAGAGGGGCCTATCTTACTTTAAATATAGATTTCCTTCCCACTTCTTGGCAAAGATAGAATCGATGTGTTTTTTGAGGAACGTCAAGATATTATCAAAACTAAGAATAAGAGTTGCCTCCATTGAATGGCTTCTCCAATCCATGGAAAGGAAGAATGCCATGGCCAAGGCCCAAATGCATTTCAAACGGCCACCAAGCCTAAAGGCTACTTTGGTGAGTAGGTTAAGTTTGTGCCCTAGTATGATGTCCACACCAAGGCCATCCGCCTACGCCGTACACTTTCTTCCACGCCGAGACATCCGTGCGCTATCAATATGTCCATGCGTGCGCTTTGCCCTTCCGTCCGTGCCCGAACGTCCGTGCCTTGCTTTTTTGCCTGCGCCTAGGTGTATGCCCCTTGCCCTTCCATCCGCGCCCTATCTTTTTGTCCGCGCCGTGTCTTCCGTTGATTCCTTGTCCTTTGTCTTTGCCTCTACCAATCCCATCTCCACCCAGTGTCCTTCTTAGCAGTCAAGTGGGGCGAATGTGTCAACTGCATTGCCTTTTTTTTACCTTACCAAACAATCAACTACGCTTTGACTACATCGGACGGGCAGGACCTCAAGGCTCTACAGGACTGGCAAACTGGACGTCCGCCTAGTATGACAACCCTGGATACAAGCTCATTGCGTTAGTGGAACATTGAAGTGGCTTGATAGCTCCTCTAAAGTGATTCCCATGCCCGAATAGAAAGCAATAGGTGGATATGGGACTGTCAAGAAGGTGATGCTTACAAAACTGATGAGCATTCCCAACGAGAGTTACTTTGCCAAAATCTAATGAGCTTTAAAGAACCCAAGCAAAAAAGAGAAGCGCTAAGAAATCATCAATGAGGCAGGGAAGTGTCCGGTGAAGCATCATGGCATCATTAGATTTGCGTACGCCGTACATGCATCCTAAAACGATGGAAGGCTATACACTTTGGTGCAATGGAAAATCTGTAGGTTTGTTTTGGCCAAAATACAACTCAAAAGTTTGCACCACAATGCCACTGAATGAGATTGTGTTACAACACAATACATGGTTGAGAAAACATGAACTTGGATGGATTGCAATTTATTGCAAAAAGCGAGTGAACCTAACACCATCGTTGCTTGTCGTTGTAGAGAAATGCCACGATGCAAATTATATACACAATGGCATATTTCCATCCAATGTTATGGTCTACTTTGATCATTGGAAAGATGATATGGTATACACAGCAATCTGCGATTGGAAGGTTTCTAGTCGAGCTGTAGAAAATGAGCCATCAAAGTATGGTTATTGATCTAAGGAGCAACTTCAAATAGAGAACAAGTGGCAAAGGTTTGCAGCACCAGAATTGTTCTATGTACTCGGAGACGAGGGCTATACAAACTTGCTTCAAGTCATGCAATAAACACACTTGTATTCCATGGCTGCTGATACATATGTGACGAGATGGATAGTGGGTTAAATTTGGGACAAAGATTGGGACCCAAAAAATGTTATTACAAAAAACTTGGAGCTGTATATGAACCTGACATTGAAATTGAAAAGCCTCCAAAAAGAAGATGTGTACAAAGGCGTTTGTGCCTGATGTTCTAGACACATTGAAGAAGGCACCCCACTGGTGGACTATGCCTGAATGTTGTTTTATTACATTGTATTTTGTTTTTTGAAGCATGTATTTTTTATGTAGAACATAGAAGGCAAGTCATTCTCGTAGAGGAGTATGTGTACTTGGCAATTGCCAAACATCTCATATATAAAACCACCAACATATACAATAGTCAAAACACTATTATACAAGATTTCTTCTTTCTCGTCATGGCAATTGTATCACTTGTGTGAATCGATGAATGTGTAGGAAGCAAACAACTTTGAATAGAATTGTGTCCTTGCCCGACTAGAATGACGTCCTTGCCCTGACCATTTATCCGCGTCTTGTCAGGATGATGTTCGTGCCATGTCCCACGTTCCCACCCCTACCAATTCCTTCTCCACCGAGCGTCTTGCCTGGCAGCCAAGTGGTGCCAACGTGGCAGCCACCTCGCCTTTTTTTTACCTTACCAAAAAGTCAACTACGTGTTGACAATATCGGACGGGCGGGACCTCTACCGGACGGGCGAACCGGACATCCGCCCAATATGACGACCCTTATGTGCATGAACCCTTAGCTAATCATCTGCGCCCTGGGATTTCTTGGGAGAAGCGTGCTAGGAACACTACATATATGATATTTAGGAGGGCCTCCTCGACACCGCGCGCTTCCTCAGTCAAGCAAAAGCGACCTTTGTGTCAAAAAATACAAACATGTTGGTCTCGTTCATCTCAACGGTCTTAATAATCCTCAGCATCAAATAGCAATACTCAAGGCATATTTTGAAGGTTCAGACCCTAAGCCGTAGAGAAATTGAATAGTGGTATTAGTTTCTGGTAGCATTTAGGGATAGGAGATTGATGTGTATGATTTTTAGTCATGATATTTTAATGTAACATGGTATTCAGAGTATAATTTTTTTCATCTTATCAATTTTAGAGTAATTTTCCTATTGAAGTGCAACCATGCAATTAAATACAACATTGTTGATGCATGAATGATGAGCTCTATTCATTGTTTTGATTATTCACTTTTGAAATCCATATAAAGAAGAGCATATACCTTTAAAAGTTGTGGAAATCTCCCAATGTAACAAATATGATGTTAAGACCATCATGCAAGATGTTCCATTATCATTTGAAATGTATATAATAAAGAGATTTTAACCACATTGACATTAAACACATCTAATCTTCTTGTAGGATCGAAGATATAATATCAATGTTTATATTTTACAAAAAAAACTTCAAACTTCAAAGTGCATATTAAGGTGTAGGAGTGGAAGTGAGAGCAAAGAGTTCAAGAATTAATTATTTTGTAGATGTGTTTCCTTGCATACTGTTATAGGAGGCATATACAATGCTCAAATCTTGTATAATTAGTTGATCATCTTATGGCCTTTCAAATTCATTCTCAATGGGTGTCGCTTGCAAATCTAGGTTGTAACATGAGGGCCAAACAGAGGGACGATGGCTCCGCAAATCGCGGAGCACATAGGGTGGATAGCAGCAAGAACGCGAAGTAGATAGAAGGAACAATCTGCAAACGCGCTAGGGAGATCCACTCCAGTCAAAGAGAGATTTGAAAGTAGGAAGTAGAGTGTGGAAAGAAACTCCCCAATCTGACCAGTCTAGGGTTAGAAGGAGCTTCGGAACTCAGATCAGGTAGCAAGATAGGAAAACAAATATGTTAAGTTACGTTCCTGCGCAGGAGGAGTTGCGCTGAAGATCACGGTGGTGACATGAGAGTCTGAGCCTGTCGGGATCTGCACACAAAAGGAAGCAAGATAATTACGTGGGGTAAGGAGCAACGAAGGGCACCTACGGCAATTAAACCAGCAAGGTGGGCGTTGAAGTCCAAGGCGGCGACTGGAGGACCTCCACCTCCCCGGGACCTGCAACAGAAAAGGAAACAAACGGCAACAGAGAAGGAAACAACAAACACAAAGGCAGAGCAGGCGTAGGCCTCCTCAACCAGGTATCCTGAATGCAACTTGTAACGTGGCCACTAACTGAGAGTTCATGGATCTGCAGGACTTTTTCTCAAAGCTCGGAAAGGAGGTTTTTTGGCGGAACGCACAAGAACTCTATGCTACGCTGCCATTTCTCGGGGTGTAACTACACCGCCAAAAGGTAACCACATCCTTCCCACACAAGTTGGGAGCCTCACCACAGAAACAAAAAGGCTATCTCTGCCAAGATGGCCTCCTAGGCGGACACTCTGAGGAAGGTCGCCAACATACTGGAGGAATCCGGAATTCAAATCCAACAAGTACAAGCCTCCATGGAGACAATGTCATAGGACTCTATGGAGCAGATACTCAATGATCAATGCAACGTAATAACGGGACTACACCTTACGAAAGCGACCCCGGGGGAAGAGCTTCTGGCCGGGTACAAAAGAAGCTACGTTGGTTTTCTCTTCAAAGATCTTAAAAGAGAAATCTCGGTCAACGAAGAAGCGGTCCGCAGCGAGTCGAAGTATCTCCAACTATTTAGCTCAATAGCCTTCTTCCTCGGCGGTCACCCAAAGGAACACCACCTCTGGAACTATGGTGTGAAGAGCTGCAACGGAAAGTGGGTGAGAACATCAAACTCGGATGACACCTAGGTAAGGGTTTCCTCCTCCTCAAAGTAGAAAAGCCTGAAACCATCAATAAAATGTTGTTACTGACCCCATAGAGAACACAGGATGGCATCTGCATTTTTCAAAGGTGGATACGAGGGTTCGACCCATATAGCAACAATTTTGACCAACCAAACAACCAAGGAGGATTTTCAAGGAAAATGAAATTATCTACATAGGTGACGCTCAGACATGTGCCAGAAGATCTCAGCAGCATCATCAAAGACATTGCATTGGAAATTGGAGAAGTCCTAAGAGAAGTCCGCAGCAATGATAAAAGCGGTGATCACCGCTTTTGTATCGCGATGGACTCAAGGGAAGCGTGGAAATCCTTGGTTGTGGTAGTAAACGAAGAATCAGGTACGCGCCACACCATCTTGATTGACTACAACTTTCTTCCCATACGCTGTCGTTACTGCCTAGAAACGGACCACAATATCAAAGACTGTCAGGTTCGGAATGGAAAACCATCGAGGTCAAATCACGAACCCACATCGGCAGAAGAAGGCAACGAAGTACAAAGTGGAGGTTTACCTTGTGAATCACATAAAGATGAGGAAGGTTTTCAGGTCCAGAGGCATCGAAACAGAAGGAGGGAGAGAGCGCCTGCGGTGACAGAGAGAACAGTTAGAGAAAAATGAGTCGAGGATGGAGCCAACAGAAACCCAACACAACCAGAACGAGGAAGAGAGGAGACCCTGGAAGGAAACCAACAACCCGCCAGGCAGGAAGGAGACGTAGACAAAATAGGCAAAAGACGAGCAGGAAAAGAGCAATAGGAGGAAACAATAACGAAATCGAAGGAAGGTAAAGATATGGGGACGCCAACGGAAACTGAAGCACTAATGCAGGCAGAAGAAGGACGTACAAGGGGAATAAAACCTATAAAGGCCGCCAGAGAAGAAGCCCACGCTGCGACAGTTGAGGAGGCAAAACACGTATTGGCAGGAGAAGAGCGCCGCACACCAATGGATGAAAAGAGGCGCGCACCAGTAGGAAAGGAGCGGCGCTCAGCGGTAGAAGTTGAGAGGCGTGCACCGGCAAAAGAGCGGCTCCCAGAAGTGGTCAGGTACGCATCGACAAAAGCAGTGCGGCGAGCGTCAGTGGTAGAGGTGGAGCATGCGAAGGAAGACAAGACATGGGCCTACACAATGAACACAACAAACCTACAACAAACATCAAGTCAAGTGGGGTTTGAGCCTACGAGGGCAACCAGAGGAAAACAGGCGGAGGAAAACATGAGAGGAGAGATCCCAAGGACAACCAGGGGCGAACAAGCGGAGGTAAACAGGTAAAGAGAACAGGCAAAAACATATGAAGGCGAGACAAGAGAGGATATGGGTGTAGACCCTCAGCAACCGGCTGACATAGCACTTGAAGTCAACCCCCACGTCTTTGTCCCAGGCGGTGAAGTGACCACATTATATAGGACGAACCCAGACGGACCTACAATAGAAGAGAGGCAGACAGACAATGCTTGAGGGGGGACGCCAAAAAGCACAAGAACTAGTACACAAACCAGGCGAAAGACAAGAGCCAGAAGAGCGATCCAAGGATTTGACAAGCCAGGCCACTATGCCCCAAACGGAACTCCTCAAGGGGGAGTCGCAGAAGAGCCAACGTCTAGGACAAATGAAGAGGGACCAACGTAGCAAGTCCAGGAAAGAAGCACGCCCAGAGGACCTCAAGAGGTGAGTAGTACACAACCACAAAATATGGAAGGAGTCAGAATGTGGGAACTAATGATGACATGAAGCTCCAACCAAGCTAGAGCATGGCTAATAGAGAGCTTAGAGTACAATCCAAGCACTGAACAAGCGGGAGCACCCAATCTGAACATCCCACTGGCTGGGATATATGGAGAGCAAGTGAGCAGGAGTGGCAGCGCACAAACTAGAGGAGAAGTGTTGGCGCCCCAAAACGCGGGGTCCTAGGCGTCCATTGACCGGGTAAGCTCCACTCCAGACCCTACTTCTCTGCTCGTTTTAAACATGATAGAACAAGCCCTTGACTTCTCCACTCCTATAGGGCCACACCACCACTGGGTAAATAGTAATAAGGAAGGACTCATTCCACCTTTCTCAGCACCCACATGCCTAATAGAGAAATATGAGAGGCAGATATTGATTGGGGGAAGGAGATGAAAGGCAATGCAAAAACCTTACGAGACAGGGTTTTATAGAACAAGGAGGCAACCGGATACCAGAACTGGCCCAATA
Source organism: Bryoerythrophyllum caledonicum (assembly GCA_963971425.1). Classification (NCBI taxonomy): domain Eukaryota; kingdom Viridiplantae; phylum Streptophyta; class Bryopsida; order Pottiales; family Pottiaceae; genus Bryoerythrophyllum; species Bryoerythrophyllum caledonicum. The sequence continues at coordinate 24,136,566 of OZ020523.1, forward strand.
CCCTCAAGGGAGGAAAAGGTGGATATTACGACTGAAACACTGACCTCCCCCAGGCCACTCTCTTCCATGATACAATAGTCATGAATGTCAAGGTATTAACCCAAAATGTGCAAGGGCTCAATAACCCTGACAACGTGGCAAAACTAGGGAATTATCTTAGACCTTATCTAAGTAGTCTAGACATTCTATAGACTATGCCTCCAGGAACACAAACTAAGAGGCCCAACTCTAGACACTCTTGCGGAGAGACTTTAGAGGCAATCAAAGGCCTTCAATTGTGCAGTGTGGAAGCGAATCAAGCACTAGCACGGTACGGAGGACTAAGCATTATGGTTTCCTCTAAAATCAAACACCTAGTAATAGAAGAAAGGTCCTGTAGAGTGATTTTTCACCACTCTAAGAAAACACCCAAGTATACCCACTCCTCATAGGATTCGTTACGGGGATGATCATACGCCTAATTTTAAGTAATTAAAGCTTAATTGTGAAGTTTAAAGCTATCTTCTCGGTTAATTTTTAAGGTTATCTATCTATCTTTAGGAAACTAGGGTTGTTAGCATCACTCTTAAGGGATCCACTCACAAAGTATAACCCCAAAGGATCTCTCGTGCCTTAAGAAGGAACGTTAGTCCTTTTAAGATTGAGCTTATGCCACTAACTTTTAAACATATGCCACATTGGGCTAATGGAAGATTCTATTAAGTCTCATTGCATTGGTTCTTTAATTACAGTCTTTAAGAATTCAAAATCTTACCTCATGCAAATCGCTCCACTTTTCACGTCCGTCCACTCGATCCACGTGATCACGTACTTAAGACAAGGGTTAGTCTCAAAAGTCACACACACAAGTTAACTTAAGTCTTAAGGAGTTCATCTCTTAAGTCTCTGCTTAAGTTCACTTATCCACAATTAACCCTTTAAGACTACGGTATTTTACACTTACTCGTACCACTTAGTCTTTAAGATATCTGATTGTTTCTTAAAACTTCACTTTTGATCGACTCCATGTTCTTAAGAACACAGTCTCTGGTCTTTAGTTCTTAAGCACTCAGACACTTACTTAGGATTGATCCTTTAAGAACCTGCACAGTCTAGACCAAATCAGCCTTACAGTGTTCTTAAGTCTCCGTCTTAAGACTACCAAAACAAAGAGTGCATCTTACTGAATGCAAATGATATCCCGTGTTCTCACCCATACACACCTTTAAGCCCAAGCCCTTAAACTTAAGAGTCTCCTAGTACTTAAGGTCTTAATCTTCATAAGCTTATGTATCCAAACTTGGACTTAAGATTCTTAAGTTTCTATGTTCTTTTCTTAAGTCTTCCTAAAGGATTTGTTCCTTACTTCCTCTCTAATGATAGATTCTTTAAATGCTCACAAATTTGCCTACCTTAAAAAATCCCTTCTTTTAACGCTAGACATTAAATGCTAATTTTATATATGTATAATATGACACTCTTTGCCATGCATCAAGGTATGCCACTCTTGATGTTTATTGCATAAATTACATTACCACGAATAAGAAGTCCACTCTTATTTTTATGATACTCAAGTTATGCTCACTCACACTTGAGATCTTATTAAGTACTTATGCACCACACACCTTATGCACTAAGTCACTTAATTTCACATTATCTCCATTAATCTTCACAATTATGATTAATGCTCCAAGACACACACAAGATCACACACACGACTTTAGTAGTTAGGGTATTTCCCTAACTTATTCCATGAAGAATAAATATACAATGCATTCATGCATAGGAATTTTTATCCATAATTAGTACCTAATGCATGCACTTGCATTTACACAACACTATGTTAAATTTAGTCAATGATGATCACATATTATTGCAATTATACATATGACTCAAGTCACACATAAGACTCTACACATGCAAATTCAATAGTAATTATATATTCATATATAAAATTAAATACTCTTACAACAATAAGAATCATCAACTAGCTTTTTCACCTAAAGCTAGGGCTCACTCCAATCTTCCTCCAAGGAATTTCTATGGTAATGGCAAAGAATGCTAAAAATTCAAGCTAGTCATTCTATTCAACATCCAAGAGGTACACCTCTTGGCAAGAGGTTTTCCCTAGTATTAACCATTAAGACTAATTCTACTAAATCTTCACATCTCTTCATATCTATTCATGAAAATATACACTCTACCCAAAGGGTGTGAGTTCTACCCTTTTCCCATTATTTCCTAATTCTTGGATATGAATAGGTACTTTCCAATTAATTAACTACTTAGTGTAAAGTTAATCATTAATGATTTAATTCTCCATATATCTACAATCCTTTTTACACTTAATTTTCAGAAAAAAACTATTTTTGTCATTTTGGCTCTACAAGTCCTCCAATGGCAAAACGGCACAATCATGGGTTGTCTTGAGAGGATCTTCCAGAGGGGATCTTGGTATCCTCAATATATATGCACCGCACTCCCCCTTACAGAGATCAATGTTGTGGCAAGAGATGATGGGAAAACTAAATCCAAATCACAAGTGGATTATTAGAGGGGACTGGAACTTTGTAGAAAATCTAAGAGACAAATCATCAAACTTAGGGAGACAAATTTCTGATAGAGAACTAAAGGACTTTAACTTATTCAAAGCTTTCTTCGGGGTTCAAGACTGCTTCAACCACAACCAACTAGTCATCTTCACATGGGACAACCGCCGTAGTGGAACGGAGAGTCTTTGAAAGATTGGATACGTTTTACACCTTTTAGCTCCAAGAAGCAACCATGAGGAACACATCAAGAGATACGAGATAATGGGCAATAGTGGACTCTCTGACCACTTACCAGTCATCCTTCACTTAGAACTAGATTACTTGCCCCCAAGAGGCTCCAAATATAAAGTAAATGCGTTTTATTTGAAGAATGAGCAAGTGGAAATGGAATTGAAGGAGAGATGGCAAGCCTGCCCTCTTCAACTTAAATTTTTCGGGAAAATAAGAAGGGTTTATAAGTGGTATAAGACTTTCTCCATAGGAAAACAAAAGAACGACGAGTAAAGAAAGAAGAGGCAAGGTCGACCCTAGAGGAAGTCAGGAGCAACCTCCACCAGCACCGAGATGACCAAGCTGCATAGGAAACTGAGAAACAAGCAAGGGAAGTCCTCACTCATTGCGAGGACTGGAAACTGGCAGGACAACAAACCCGAGGAAGAACAAAGTGAAAGAGGGTGGGGGACAAACCAACAAAAGAGTTCTTCAGCACCTTTAAGCAGAGACCCTCACACTCAAGTATTACAGAACTACTAGATGAGGATGGAGCCCGTTACACAGAGCAACCAGGAATGGAGAATGTGTGTTACAACTTCTATTCAAGAGTGTATGCTAAGAGGCCACAATCTGAAGAGATTTTGGAGGCTCAGAGAGTTTCCCTAGAAGGACTGAGCTCCAAACTCTCCTCAACCATGCAAGGAATGTTGAAGCTAGACATCACACTTGAGGAACTGACCTTTGCTGTAGAACACCTTGCACCAGGGAAGTCTCCACGCCCAAATGGAATAGTGATTGAATTTTACAAATTGATGTGGTCTAACATTGGCAAGGAGTATTACGAAATGTTAAAAGTGGCTTTAACAAGAGGAAGCTTCCAGGGGAGCGTGGTAGAAGGGCTTTGATTAAAATGGAGTTCCACGTAGAATTCCTGAGTATGATATTCCTGTTACTCGAAGGTGCTAAAGCCCAAGTTAGTGTTAATGGACGAACCACGGAGACTTTCAACATTGAGCAAGGAGTCAGACAAGGATGCCCTTTAGCCCCCTACCTCTTCTTGATAGTGGGGGAAATCCTAAATTCTTGTCTCAAGAAGGAAGTGGCGAGAGGAAGGATTAAAGGAATTAGCATTCCAGGAACAGAAAACCTACAAGTGCTCACCCAATACGCAGACAACACATCCCTTGTACTAGCTACAAAAGAACAGGTTATCCAGAATACCCTAGGGACATTTAGTGATGCATCAAGATTAATTATGAATCCAGATAAATCAGATGCTTACTACTGGAGGTGCGGAGGGCAACCTCGACCAGAGTGGATGGACAATCCTCCCTTCAAATGGGCCCAAGAGGGAGAAATCTCCAAACTGTTGGGCACGGCGTTTGGATTAGATTTAAACACTACAGACATTGATAGCTTTCTGGAGAAAAAAATTGTGAAGAAACTTGAATACTGGTCCACTGTACAGGCCAACAGCACAGCTAGAATCATAATAGGCAATAGTGTGCTTGTGTCAACTACTCTTTTCTACCCGGCACTTTGGGGAGGAATCTCCAATGGTATTAAAAGGGTTACTGGCAAAATCAAGAACTACATGTGGGCAGGTTCCTCCAACCCTACTAGAGCCAGAGTGGTGTGGAACATCATCTGTCAGAAGAGAGAGGAAGGGGGCTCAATGTGGTGGATCCAATGGAAGCAATGACAGCACTCATGTGCAAATGGATTATTGCAGCCTGCATGCCAAGTATGTCAAACTTTAACTTACTACTTCGCTTCCGTTTATCGCACTGCCAACCTCAAAGAAGGCCTAAATGGCCTCCGAGCATGTCGTGGGATTTTAAACAAGGCTTCCAAGGTTCCAACAAATCTTGTCTCTGGAATAGGACTAAATTGGCATGGCGGGGGTTGGTTAGAGATGTATCCATTATCCCGACTAACACCAAAGAGGAACGGTTGAGTACACCGCTCTGGATTGAATCAGGCGCGTTACGACTCGGATGCAAGTTTCCTAAAAGACGAGCAGTTCAACTTGCACGGAGGGGTTTGGAATTCACCAGGGACTTGTGGTCCTCAACGGAGAACAAGATTCTTAACTTCGAGGAGGCAGCCTCTCGATAAGGCCTTGAAGAAGACGAACTGGAACCTTGGGGTAGACTGGAAGATAGACTCAGACCCATCCAACACTATTGGGCTACGGTTGGCATTCATATGGCTAAAAGCACCAAATGGCTTGTTATCTTTGACTCTAGGAATGACCACACGCCTTAGTATGTGTTCACTGGGGAAGCACTAAACAGAAGACGCGAAATTGGCAATCAAGGTGATTGGTCGCTTGAGCATAAGGTAGGTGTCCTTCTCTTCTTCGGGATGACCAACCTGCTCACTTGGGACCCGGACAGAGTCAAGTGGACCAACGGTGAACCTTTGCTCTCCTACACCACCAAATTTGGCAGGCAGTTGCTGCGAGCTAGGAGGCCTCCTCCTAATGTTGTTAGCACGAAGTGGAATCAGGTTCTTACTCTGAGCTTCAAGCTGAAGTAGAGGAACGTTTGGGACTTTGAGAGAACTAGTAAAGAAGCGGGCTTGATCTGGCAACTCTGGCACAAGGCTATTGCTGTAAGCAATGGAGAAGTCGTGCTTCACCTAATATTGATGCTAGTTGTATGGTCTGCAACCTTGGGGAGACGGAGAGTATCGTGCATAGATTTTGGTCTTGCCCTCAGGCACGCTCCAGTTGGCTCTATGTGGTCAAAGTCCTTCAGCACATTAGCAACAGTCTCCCCAATTCAGAGACGGGGACTCCTTACCCTCCAGCAGGCTTTGTTTGCCTCTCGTCCTCCCCAGAAATTCGGGAAACTCAGCAGGTTCTGGCTACTGCTCCGTGGCATCACCATCTGGACTCTGCGGATTACTGGAAACGACTGGGTGATCAACCAACACCGGTGGACTCCCTACAGAATTGAGAATGTGATCTGGCAAGGTCTCACTGACTACGGCAGGATCGGGTGGGACAAGATTTGGACGGCGAATTTGGAGATGAATAGGGCCAAAGCCACGACCAATTTCAACTCTAAGTGGGGCTGCAACAAGGCCTTGTGTTTGAGGCAGGGTAATCGGGTTAGGTGGATTAGGGAGTTCATTAGGGTCCCGGTTCTCTTAGTTCTGCACTGCCGGCCTTGGCACGCCTCTTGTTTTTGTTGTTTCCCTCGGTTTCTTTTGCAATTCAAACTTCATTTTGTTTGTGGTTTAAAAAAATAAAAAATAAAATTCATTCTCCATGATAGCTACTGTTGAGAATGGAGAAGCAATGGATTTTAATCATGGTTCATTTGCCTATTATAGAATCGTGAAAATGAACTAATTGGAACACATTCATCTTATCATTCAGCTCTTCTGTTACATAAATAAGTCATAGACGAGTAGCACAATAGCTCTAGCGTTCCAGATATCCACAATGTCCACAAAATAGTTGGGAGTTTGGTTATAATTAATTTACCTGACATAATTGTGCTTGTTGGTCCTTCTACGGTAACATTACATATTAGTACCCAAGACATATGGCAACATCCACAATAGCTTTGATGACCTTTGAATAGTGACTTTGCCGTATATTTGCTACTCAACAGAAAAACTCTTGTTCCAAACATCTATTTTCATAACCCGCAAGGATATCTCTGATAAGTAATCAGAGAGATCTGACTTGAAAAAGAGCATTCAATCATGCGAGGAATTAGACTGTTATCAGCAGTTAAGCCCAATGGTTCAAGGCATTTTCACAGGAAATACAATTCGCTTCATCAATTTGGCAAATTTGGGCCCAAGATCGGTACAATTTCAACTTCCAAGAGGTGAATTCGAGCGTGGTGCATGGTCTGAACATGTACCGGGCGACAGCTCATTGGTTTCTCCCACCTTGCATTCATGTTCACCAACTGCTGCATCAATTGTTACATACGTAACATATCTAAGTAATTGACAGCCTTGCACAGAGACCGGATTAGTTACAAACCGGCAGCTCCATGATGGAAACAGCTGATCTGAGCACATGTTCAACTGATCTGGTGCACATTGATACCAGTTGTAAAGGCAAAATACCTGGGATGGTATCCACTACTGATGCTCAATAACCAGCTGATTCTGTTGAAGGACATGAATCCAGAGCAGTGGAGCTCATCTCAAGGTTCGTTTAGGAGCGTCCTCTGCCGGCGACTTCCACTTTGAATCACCCTCGTCTCCTCGACTGTACTGCCGAATATTTACTCAACCCTAGAATTGATGTTTGAAAGACAGATATTCTCAAAGATCCGTTTATTCACAGAGGAAAAAATCGTTTTATCAATTTAAAATATCCGAAATATTCGAAGGCTATTTAGAATGATTATTCACCGAACCTGAGCCGGAGTCGGGATCAATGGTGTAAAATTGCTTGGGGATTTTTCAGAACGTTGCTAGACACCCTGTTTTCTCGTAGTGATTGTTTTGTTCTGGACCTATAACTAGTAAATAATATCATGTGCAGATATTCTAGATGCCAAAGTCATTGACCTACCCGTAAAATTACACATAAAACTTATATATTTCTATTCAAAGCTTTCCTGAAGCTGGAAGCTCTACTCAGTCAAGAAAAACCGCCAATATATCAACCACAGAAACAATTTATGACTTCCCTGATGCTTGGAGCACATGCGGCCGGCATAAGTCCGACATTCGACCAATCAGTAAATTATGTGGACGACGTTGATATAGACACGCGCACTGACTAGAGCAACTAACTCATATAATTTTACACCAGTGGTCCCGAATGGACACTCCTCATCATGAAAGGATCCCACTATATTATCACTTTGACGGCGGGACCAACACGGACTAATTAGTCATGGATGGGTCCCGCAACGTACACACCCCGCTGACTGCTCATCCAGCATGACATGTGTGCACACACGACGAAGTAGTCGATTTAAATCAGTTGGAAAATGATTTCATCCAGCCAGAAGCTTCATTATAGCTCCTAGCTCAACTTCACACTGAATTTTCCGGCAGTCAGAGAGCCTGCTGCCACTTATTTTATTTGGCAGGGTGCGCATGCCGCTTCTGATTCTAATCCAGACAGCGTGTGATACTCAGGTGATACTCGTCTAATACCTGGTTGATACCTGGGCGTTCATGTGAAGGCTGCCTGTGAATTGATTGAATTGATTGACACTTGTTCGTGATTAGCTCGTGAATCGAGCCGAGATTGGAAGCTGGGTGGTCGCCCAAGAAGATCGCTAGATAGCGTTACCACTTACTGCAGTCAATGTCGCGTTTTCAACCCCGCAGGGCGTCAATTTCCTCCACCACATGCAAGAGCCACCAGCAGGTTCAGTCAGATTTTCAACCAAGGAATAGAAACATGACCGAGTGAGCGCCGGAACTAGCAGGAAATCAAACGGCATCGCCTATGAATTCGTTAATGCAGTCTTGATCCGGAAGTCGCTTGCACTGCTACACTTCTCTGACTGCGTGCACATCCATACCAGTATATAAGACGGTTTGCACTGCACGTAAATCTCAAAACAAGAATTACACATTTGCGACTGCATCTAGACTTCGGAATCAACTATATCTAGGACTGTATCCAAGTTGCTGATCCAAGTTACAGTCAAGACCCCCACACTTGCGATTGCAACAAGTTGGATTTAGCAACAACTAGAGTTTGTCTAAACTAGCTGATGTCCGTGGTTGTGGTTTCTGTATTATTCCAGTCGAGAAATCCACACTAGGCTCATCGTATAGTTGCGATCCATTTGGATTCAACAACAAACTAAGTTTGATCCAAGTTACTGATCACGTTTGTGGTAATAGTTCCTGGATACTTTATTGTTGCGTTACACCATGGGTGATGGCGGATCGTCCAAGTGGACGCCTCCTACTCAACCCAAGCGATCTTCCGAGAGCGACGGTGATGGCGGATCGTCGAAGTGGAATCCTCCTACCTCCAAACGAGACATGGGAATATTGCATTTCCCATATCTCGCAACATCATCATCTCATGGAAATGAGAATTTGCATTTGGCAAGTTTCTGATCACTGATCAGTGAACTCATGAGAATAGATAATTTATCTCTGATAGGTTCTTTTCTGTTCATCCCATTGTGGGACAATCATTACAAAGATGAATGTACTGGTACGTCGTGAAGTACTTATTGTTAGATCGATTCAGTACCAGTCTAGACTCGAGTTAGCCGATAATATACGGAAGCCAACCCTTATTTAGTGCCTGAATAGCCGCTGGAAGTTGTGTATCTCCAATAGGGATTCAGTTACATGATTGTGACAGCTTAGGAATTTTCTAGCATACTTGTTCAGCAAACGGATTCGGTGCATTCACAACGGAATCTCATGAATAAAGTTGCACACTGATCGTGGCTGGAAGTTGTGTATCTCCAATAGGGATTCAAGTACATGATTGTGACAGCTTAGGAATTTTCTAGCATACTTGTTCAGCAAACGGATTTGGTGCATTCACAACGGAATCTCATGAATAAAGTTGCACACTGATCGTGGCACTGGACAACTAGTTATGTGTGATAACCTACTCGCCACCAGAATAACTTCTCAGTTATCTAATACAAATAGTGGCTCTCAAAGTGGATACGATAATATATTATTTTGGTTTTAAAGTAGATACGAACTAGTCATATGACAGCTCATAAATGGAATGTTATCTCATATGTTTGTCAATGAGTATTATATCATAGCACGAAATCAAAAAAATATATATACTATGTTAGTACTTGATCGGACACCGGAGCTCATTTTTAGTTTCATTTTCTTTTCTTTCATGCAAGTACTTCTGTGCATGAGATGCTTGCAAGTACTGCGTAGAGCTGATCCCATGCCGCACGTTTCTCTAGCTAGAAATAAGGTCACGGTTTCATGAATGACATTGTTGCAGTACAGCAATGGCTCGTACCACTTTTAAGGGAATGTGCTGGTAAAAACCATCCCCTACTTTTCTCACTGGCTTTCATGAAAAATATTAGGAAGTTGGAATTAGAAACAAGTAGATTGTCTCACAGGACATGACATTCTGGTACATTTGACATTTGTATTGTAAAGAGGTTACCCATGACATCAAACACACCATCTCAACATCTGATAGGATCCAAGTTATAATATCAGTTTTTATACTTTACCAAAAAGAAGTGGATTAGGTGTAGCAGTGGAAGTGAGAGTGAAGAGTTCAAGAATTATTTACTTCATAAGATGTGTTTTTTTACTTACTGTTGTAGGAGGCATACACAATCCTCAATTTGTGTATTTTGAATTGATCATCTTGTGACCTCTCATACTTATTCTCCATGGTAGCTACCTTTGAGAATGAAGCAGTAGATGTCAATAATAGATCATTTGCATATAAGATAAACGTGAAATGAACCAATTGGAACGCATCGTATCATTCAGCTCTTCCGTTACATAATTAAGTTATTATAATTATATGCATAGACCAACTGAATAACAGCTGTAGTGTTCAAATAGATTCACAAAATAGTTGAGAGTTTGGCTGTGAATTTTATTTGGCATTGATTGTGCTTGTTGGTCCTCATTACATTTAGTACCCAAGACATGGTAATATCCACAATCGCTTTGATGGTCTTTGAATAGTGAACTTTGCCGTATACTTGCAACTCACAACCAAACTCCCAGCTCCCACCAGCTAATCCATAACCTTCAAGGACATCTCTAATAAGAGTCTGACTTGAAATAGTCTAGCATTCAATCGTGCTAGGAATGGACTGCATTCAGCAGCCAGACCCAATATTCAAGGCATTTTCAAAGGCAAATTCACAGTTGAAGCTATTCGCTTCATCAATTTGGCAAACTTGGGCCCAAGATCAGTACAATCTGAGCGTGTTGCAAAGTCCTTGCATGAACCGGGCCAACAGCTCATTGATTTCTCCCACTTCAAAAGCTGCTACACCAATTGTTACCAACGTAACATATCTAAGAATTTGACGACGTAACAAATCGGCAGCTCCATGTTGGAAACAGCTGATCTGAGCACATGCCCAACTGATCTCCAGGTGCACATTGATGCAAGGTGCGGCCTCTAGTTCATGTGAAGGCAGAATACCTGGGATGGAATCCACAATCTGATGCTCAATCAGCAGTTGAATAACATGAATACAGACTCGCAGTGGAGATCATCTGCTGGTTCGATTCGGAGCGTCTCCTGTCGGCGGCTTCCACTTGGAATCACCCCCGTCTCCTCGACCACCCATGATTTTCTGAAGGAGCTAGCCAGGAAAGAACAAAACCGGCATCTCCGGATTGGAGATTCGGGCTCTTGATATCCAGGAAGCTTACCCAAAGCATGAAGGCGGATTTGATCGAATACATCATGCACACGTTGGTACGGATGAACATGGGCACTGATGAACTATGGCACCCGGCGACAAACAGAAACGACAAACAGAAACGACAAACACGACTGAGCTTGAGTAGCAAGCGTTCCGTTTGCCAACTCCTCCTGCCTGTGAGAAGTCCAACGTTGTGGGCGCCCAAATCCAACCACTAGACGCCAATTCTACGCATCATGGACGCTTCCAGTGCCACCTCGCCCGACATGATTCCAGTTCCATCTATCTACTCGAGATCATGTATAGGCTCAGAAGATTCCAGCAAACGGCAACACTGGGTTGGTGTTGGAAGATTAATCCTGAAGCTGCCCCCTGACATTCTCCCATCAGCAAACAGATTCTGCAGGATTTCTGGCCATGGATCAAGATTATTTCGTGCACCCGCCACGTCTGAAGTCAAAGCGCTCAGGCATTGTTGATGACAGATTACCTGATTATTTAAAGTCGGGCGAGAGTGCTGTGGTCGACAGAGTCATGCGTTGGATCCCAGCGCTTGCTTTTCCCCCTGTTCCTCACATGTCGGAAAATTCTCCACCTTCAAACTGCGGCTGGTTCGAATTCCTGAGCTAGCATGCTTGGAACAGTGCCGCAAAACTCCAACCTGCTCCATGTCAATTACACGAGGCCTCTAGCTCCTTAATTTGGAGAAGGTTGACGCTCATTTGAATTAATACAAGAACCCGTCTGTTCAAGGAATGACCATCGGTACGTTCAAGGAAATGAACCTCGTATGTTCAAAGGCACACGATCGAGCTGAGCAGTACAGCTCCGGTCCAAGCTGAATTCTTCTCCTGAGCGAAACACGTGAAATCGGAATAGAAATTAACGACATGAGCTAGCAACCCTCCTGAATTAGTTGTCACTCGATGCGGACCTAGTACATCTCATTGAGCTCCACCTCGTCTCGAAGCTTGATCTTGTTCCAGGTGGAGATGGCTGCGATGGGAGACGGAGGAGAGTCTAAATGGGATCCACCACCGCCACCTCCCAAGTACCAGATCGTGGTGGCTGTTGGAGATTCCGGCTCCGCTCAGGCACCAATGCTCCATGACCTCCTTCACAGACAACACCAGTGAATTGTTCCTGAATCCACACCAAAGTATGAACGTGAGGAGTCAAGTTACGATGCAGCTGCAGCCGTTTCGGACTTTGGTTTAGAGATAGAAATCTTGCAGATCAGGGCCCCGTGATTCTTCGATTCATATCAGCCTGCACTTTGGATCTCTTCTACAGATCGTTCGCTCTGGTGTAATAAAATGTATAAATTATTGAACATTATGAGTACTGTCGGCTAAACTCCTGGACTGTTCAGTTGTATGTACCCCCATTCTGTTCACGTAGCTTCGTTGTCTTCACAGCATGACTGGCTCCTGAGTCCTGAACCCTGGGCACCATGTGCTATAAGTTTCACACATTTAGGAGAACTTAAGGTGGAGACATCCGATTCCGATAACTTAAGCCGGTTGGGGTCTCAAATGACATTGTATGCCAAAAGAAACTATGTAGAAAGATGTGGAATTAGGAATGAAACTCAACGAACATTTTTTCATATTAAATCTCAAAAATTTGGAATTGATGTAGAATTTAAAAGCCCAAAAATAACCAAAGCCCATAGTTGTTCCGTAGGTTATGTAGTAGTTGTTCTGAGGTGGGTTGGATATTGTGCCCTCCTTTGCCCATGGAATCCTTAATCTCTATGCATTTTTAAGTGGAAACAATAAGGGTTGCCTAGAACTTTCCTTCAATGCTACCCGCCTTTAAAAAAATGCACTATTCATCTTTTCAGGAATACTACTATTCAACTCTATAGTATCCTCCCAGCTACCCCAAACTCATGCTTTTGATGTTTGAGGCACCATAACCTTTTCCCTAGTTATGAGTCCAAAAAAAGAAAAAGAAAATAACCCGCAAATATAACACAAGTTCCTATTCATGAAAATGTGAAACAAGATGTGAAAACATTTGAAAAATAAAGATCTCCACTCTAAAATGTTCTTTGTCTGAATCTCTTAAAGCAAATTATAATTGTGACCCAGGTTCATAACTTGATCAATAGAAATGATAAACTTTTGGAATTCCTTGGAATCCAATAAGTTGCAACTAGAGTAGCATAGCCTTTATTCAAATGATTTGATGCAAATATATCATACAATGTGGTATTTGTGAAAACGTAACATGGCATATGAAAAATGTCACAAATGATATTTTTCCAAATACTAATGCAACCAACCAGAATTGTACTTGCAAGGAAGGAATATTCTTGGATGACTTTTAGCTTTCTTGCAAATTTTTAGAACTATGAATAAAATTGCACGATTACCAAAATTAGTAGTTCACAAATGAAACTTCAAATCTTATATTTACTTAGCATGTACGGATGTAATTGAAAATCTTTTTCTAAAAGGAAATATATCATATAAAGTTCATTTGCAATGAAAAATAAAACCATAAGTTAATTTTGAATTTCAAGCACAACATAAAAAATTAAAAAATTAAAAATCAAAAATTAAATAAATTAAATTAAATTATATATATATATATATATATGTATGTACTAGCGGATCCCGTTGTCCCTAACGAGCAAAGAGCAATCCTTGATTAAGTAAACATGTGCCCATTTTTACTTTAAATACCCATCATATACCTAGATTACCTAGGTATATAAAGTAAAACTATCAAGGCAAAAATATAGTAGATCCTTAGGAAATGTAGAGAAACTTTGCCAAAGGGACGCTAATCTAAAAATCAATATGACTTTGAAGAAAGACATTTATTTGTCAAAACAATGTTACAGTGTAAACGGCTCAGCCCACATGATTCTATGAAAGATCATTCAATCCTCAACAATAATTAGTGACTCACTAATTAAAATCAGAAATTGTAGCTTAGAAATTTTTAGCTTTGGCCAAAAAGTGTTGTTCTAATCACTCAAAGTTACTCAGGCTCAAAATGAGATCATACTTTTACTTTTCAACTAATTTAACTTTTCCTCATGGTTGAATTTGTTTTTCTTACACACATCTAGTCAGAAGCGGAAATGCTAAAAATCGACTCACATCAGCGAGCATAGACACGAAAAACCATCTTGGTTAAACCACCTAATAGAGTAGAACCACCATAAAGGCAAAGTCTATGTTAGATCAGATGCCAGCATGTTTACCCGCATACGAAGCATTTGTTTTCTCTAGAAAGGGGGAGAGCTTGTCAACAAGGCATTGGTCAGGCACCAACTAAACCGGGTATGAGATGGGGCAGAGTATCATCCGGGACTCGGTTAGGGTTAAGCGGCGTGTCTACATTGGGAGAGGGACAGAAAAGAAGATAGTGCCGAGAGAAAGAGAGAGGGATGCAAGAGCGAAGAGTTTGTGCAGCTTCGGGGATCAAGTGAGTGGAGCTTTGGCAGCGGTGCAGGAGAACTGAGAGAGCGGAGTCGAGGAGTAGCGGAGAGAGGGAGAGACACGACGACGAGTGCGGCGTGAAACCCCCGGGGTTTGAGTTTTCCTCTCTCTCAAATTTGAGTCGTGTGTTGTGTATTGTATACTTGTGTGCGCTTGTGAGAGTAGAGATAAACTTCAGGAAGAATTGGAGTTGCTTGTGTCTGTTGCCGAGAGCTGTAGGTTTTGGTTTTGGTTCTCTCTGATATTCTGGATTGTTCGTGTATGCTATGGTACAGGTGATATGTTGTGAGTGGAGAACGTGAGATTGGGCAGAGACTGGTCCGTAGGTGGGCTTAGAAAAATTGGAAAGGCGTTTCTCTTTTGTGCTGGGGATTCTTGTTGTGTGTGTTGTTATGTTCGGTTGTGTATGTTCCGTGGTAGCGATCGACTTGACGTCTCCAATGGCCTTGGAGACAGCCTCGGTGACGAAAGAGCAGCAGCTCTCTCACGACGCCCAATCTCGGAATGGCACATAGTTAAAACATTTAATCATAATATTTTTTAACAAAGGCACTATTCACAAGGGCAACTTAACTTGGCCTCCTCTGGCACTATTCACTGAGGCGAGCTTAAACGGGCCTCCTGTGGGCACTATTCATCCATTGTGGCATTTTTCATCCAATAAAGCAATATTCATTTGTGTCACTATTCATCTATTGTGGCATTTTTCATCCAAAAAAGCAATATTCATCTGTCGCACTATTCATCCGCTGGACCGCTGCTACATCATTCCCATGACTTTCACTATTTCACACCAAATTGCTTCTTGAACATAAAACACTTCTTCAAGGACTGAAATGGTGATGCATCAAGGATATTCCATGGAAAAGAAAATTGTTCTTTCAAAAGAACATTGTGCTCATTTTGAGAGCCATCTATTACTTTAGCAGAAGAAGAACGCCGGTCCCCGGAGGGAGCCGGCGTGAGTGAAGTGTCCGTTCATTCCACCACTAAGTCCATGCCCACCGGGCATGGGTTAGTAGTATGAAACTACTTCCCCCTTTCGAGGGTGGACACTATGTACCCAGTAACAAGTAACCAGTATAAGAAGGAGGGCGAGTGCGGTGAAAATGCAAATGCGGGTGTAGATCTATAAAGGGGGGTTCGAAGCGTCGGATAAGGGTTGGTTGTTTTCAAGTTTACGTTTATGTAGGAGTATTGACATAGCATGTTGAATTGCAATAATGTTAATGTTAGAAAAAGTGGTTTTGATTGAAGTAATGGGGATTTTAAATGTTTCTTCGAGGGTTGTCATTGAGGGAATGAAGGTGGTGGCTCTAGTGTCGTAGTACGCGTTGGCAAGTATTCACATCTTAACACAAAGATACCTTTAAGGTAATCGTTCCCACAGAGAGTCACCGAGAACTACAACGACTAACAACAAACCATGATCTGTACAATGTCAACTAATATACAATATATACATCAAAAGAAAAGAGAGAAAGGTTTAGATCACAAGGGGGTGCGTTAATTACACCAACCGCTCCACCCACGTTCTTTACATCGCCCGGATCCTACATAGCCCGGATTACACATGGCCCGGATCATACATGGCCCGGATCATACATGGCCCGGATCGTACATGGCCCGGATCGTACATGGCCCGGATCGTACATGGCCCGGATTGTACATGGCCCGGATTCCACATGGCCCGGATCGTACATGGCCCGGATCGTACATGGCCCGGATTCCACATGGCCCGGATCGCACATGGCCCGGATCGTACATGGCCCGGATTCCACATGGCCCGGATCGTACATGGCCCGGATCCTATATGACCTTTACAACTATATACATTATAGACATCCGGATACTTGCGTATCCGGAGAGTGTTTTATCACCATGAACGACGGTTCACGGACTCAAACAAGTTTTAGTAAACGTTACTTCTTCCTCACAGCTTCTCCAATCACTCCTACTCACTAACTTAGGATGGTTGTGGTGTCACTGGGTTCCCCCCGTAAGAGGGGATAAGGCTTGGGCCTTAAAGACTAACACTTACTCTTGTGGCACGTACGTGGTGTACCCACCCTTCGAGCTGTTAGACCTTCCTTCACCTCAGAATCAGCTAAAGGAATAGTACGTCGTGGGATCGCCTAGCTATTAGCCCCGGGTACCCGATTTCCACTCCTTTTCTTCATGGAACAAAGTCCTCCTCCTATTACTCCGATGGTCACCTCGCAAAGGGGTTAGTTGGATCTCCTTTCTTCTCTCAAGATAATCCGAGCTGATAGAGTCGGTCTGGACTTACTGCCCTTAGGTCAAACCAGTCTACTCCGTCCTCAACACGAAGGGTTGATGGTGTGTAGTGCTCCTATGGATCAACCTATCCGATCAAAGGTTGATGCGTCTGGGATCTAGAGTACACCTTCACAATCGATGACATACTGCCGCCGACCGGTCACACAAGACATATCAAGACTCCTTCCACACCCGTCACTCCCCCCTTGTCCTCCCCTAACCACTTCTAATCTCACCTGTTATTCCCCTCCACCACGACTAATCTACTTGAGGGAACAAGGAAACAATCACAAGGGGTTCAAATTAGAGTCACGCCCAACTAACAATCTAACCATCTCACCTGTTATTCCCATCCACCACGGCTAATCTACTTGATGGAACAAGGAAACAATGACTTCGACGGTTAGTATGGACTTGAGGAGTGGACTACTTGAAATGGTACTCACAGTCATATAGAATCCGAGCTCTCCAACCGTCGAAGTTTTTCTGAGAGCGTAGGTTTAGAATTGAACTGAAAGCAAGTACACACATCAAGCAGTGAAGAGAGAGGCCACGAGATTCCTCTCTTATACTGCGAAGGACTCTCACAAGAGTCCAAACTCAAACGATACCTTCTAACTAAAAACGGTGACAATAACTACTCTTGGCGGCGGTGCTGCCACTACACACGACGTGCACCGTCAGAGGTCACTTATTACACGAAACCCAAGGCAAAACCAAGTCAAAACCAAAGTCAACCGGGGGCCAAATCCCGGACTGAACAGTGACCTACAAACCAAGATCCTGGCCTATTTCCGGGCCAGATCCTCGAGTCTCTTCCGCTCCTCCCTCCTCTTGCGCTTCTTCGAACTCCGGCTTGAAGTCGGGGTGGGCGCGGCTGCTGCAAGTGCCACCAATGGCGCAAACACATCGGTGGAAGGCGTGGGTTGGCCAAGCGTTGCCCTCAACAAGGTTTCCCTTGAAGGCAAGGAGGAATCCGGGCCATCCGGGGTGATTGACACGATAGTCATGCCCGGATGTGGCCCGGATCGAGTCGGAGGGGCCGATACCTGACTCGGGATGCCCATGATGATATCCTGGCCGGATATCTGTCCTGGAGTGTACAAGTAAGAGGAACTCTCACTTGCGGTCTTCCCAATGTGAAGCCCGCTCTGCAAAGGGGCCACCATCGGCGTAGTGCGTGGGGAATCACCGAATGGCAGCTGGCGAGGGTGCACGGGAAGTGGTGGCTCCATCACAACCCCCGGGCGTTCCTTCCAACCGCTTTGCATCGGTGCGGGGACCTCCGAAGGGAATGGTCCTGCCGGGACCCACGAGCTCACGAGTGGAGGGGGCAGATCCGGGTTGTCAAGGTCCACCACTTCCTTCTCCTTCCGTGGGCCGTGATCACCGAGGTGACGCTCCTCCGGGTTGGTCTCCGAACCCGAGTCTTCATCTTTGCCGGAACTGTCGGAGTCTTCCACAAACTTGGGTAGAATGTGAGTGAGATTACTCACCAATAACCGCATGTTGGCATAAGCCGCCTCAACCTTCACGGTTTGCTCCATCACGAAGGCAATCACCCGCTTGCTGGAAATGTGGTCATCCCTCTCCAATCGAGCATCGAACATCTTGGCTTTAAGTACCACATCTGCGGGGAAACGTAATGCTTCGTCTACTTGCTGTAACGCTGACGCCGAGGCATTGGCTTGGAGAAGAGCCGCCTTGCAACTTCTCTCTGCCTCCAACGCTCGACTCCTTACCTTTGTCACCTCCAACGTTAGTCGGTTAACCTTCTGCTCCATGAGGCGAAGATCGCCAGCTCCTCCGACCTTCTCCTTGATCGCAGCGATCAACCCTTCACGTGGAGGGTTACCCACCAAGCTGCTCGCTTGTCCCAAGGTCCTATCCGAGTCTTCCACATATACGCGAATGGCCTCGAGTAGCTCGGAGGCCGGGTAAGACTTGTCTCCAAGTTGTGCTGGTCCGGTGGCTGCGGCGCGTATGGCTGCACAGGTGCGGGTGGAGGGGGCTCCTCCCTGTCTCTGTCTCTGGCGCTTGGGGGGTGGTACAATCTCCTCTCCTGATTGTGATGAGCTGCTCCCTCCTTCAGACCCCGGTTCGGGTTCTGATTCTGTCCCTTCAAACGTCTTCATCATCAGTTGCGTTCCGTACGCCATGTCCTCCTCCGGAGTTGTCTCCTTGAAATGGTGATATAGGTGGATCAGAAATGGGCAGAGGGGTGCACGCTTGACATTGTGAATGCTCCTAGTCAAACGAATCACCACATCCTTCACGATGATGGCCCAATTCACCACTCTCTCGCCAAGGTAGGAGCCATATACGGTGTTCGCGAGAGTAACCGTCACTTGGGTAGGTTTCTCGGGGTGTAAGATTGGTACGAGGAATGCGAAGATCCTCCTTGCGTGGGGGTCTGCGCAATCTTGTACCGCGTAACCATTCTTGGCGTCCTTGTTGCCGAACCTCCCCTTGGCATACTCCTCCTTCTTCGTACTTTTCCAATCCGCCCCTTGTCGTGGAAAGCCGTACACCTCTTGCCACCTCCCCATGGTCCATCTATCCGGACAAGCCCGGATGCTATCTCCATTGGGCTCGGGTAAAGGATCTTACCTCATCTCCTGCACGGTTGATTTCACCCAAAAACTCCAACATAACTCCATTAGAGAAAGACATCCCATGCGAAGGAGATCCTCTTTGAGCTCGGTGAGCTCAAGGGTATCTTTGGGTATGACTGGGGTAATGTCCTTCTTCCCTGATGGCACCAAGTGGGAGGCCATTTGATTCGAGGGCTTGATCCTCGCCTAATGCTCTCCTTTAAGCTGGCCCGGATGCTACCACGAACTGGAGTGCACAAGCTGGTCCGGAGATACCACCACGAGCTGGAGTGCACAAACTGGCACAGATGCTCCACCACGAGCTGGAGTGCACAAAGCTCGCACGGATGCTCCACCACGAGCTGGAGTGCACAAGCTCGCCCGGATCTTCTCACGAATTGGACTGCACAAGTGGTCTGGAGCTTACCACGAACTGGAGTGGACAAGCTGGCTGGAGCCACCACGAGCTGGAGTGCACAAATGGCCTGGAGCTTACCACGAACTAAAGTGCACAAAGCTGGCCCGGATCTTCCAACACGAACTGGAGTGCACAAAGCTGGCCCGGATCTTCCAACATGAGCTGAAGTGCACAAGGCTGGCCCGGAGATACCACCACGAGTTGGAGTGCACAAGGCTGGTCCGGAACTCTCTTGAGCTGGAGTGCACAAAGCTGGCTCGGAGCTATCACCACGAGCTGAAGTGCACAAAGCTGGCCCGGATCTTCCAACACGAGCTGAAGTGCACAAGGCTGGTCCGAAACTCTCTTGAGCTGGAGTGCACAAAGCTGGCTCGGAGCTATCACCACGAGCTGGAGTGCACAAAGTTGGCTCGGGTCTACCAACACGAGCTGGTTCAACCGGTTGAGAGTTTCTTACCTTGGCCGTGTAGTGGTCATAAGCGGAGGTGCTCTTCTCGTCTCCTTCAAGCTGCGCCAACCTCGTCTTGTGATGATCCTCCTCGTGCTCTTTGTGTTCGTTGGCTGCTCCTTTGCCTTGCTTCTGGCTTCGTCATGCTCGTGTGTATGCTGGTTGAGAGCCTCTTGTGTATGTTGGCCCGGAGCCCTCTTAAGTATGCTGACCCGGAGCCTCTTGAGTATGCTCGCCCGAAGCCCTCTTAAGTATGCTGGCTTGGAGCCTCTTGAGTATGCTGGCCCGGAGCCTTCTTGAGTATGCTGGCCCGGAGCCTCTCTTCACTGGATCCTGGTGCTCACCCACTCGCTGGATCGGTGCTCATCCTCTCGCTGGATCTCACTCGCTAGTTGGCTCGGAGCCTCGTACTCACCCACTTCGTTGGATCTCACTCGCTAGCTGTGCTTGGAGCCTCGTGTTCACCCACTTCGCTGGATCTCACTCGCTCGCTATGCTCACCCACTCGCTGGATCTCCCTTGCCAGCTACTGTGATGATCCTCCTCGTCGAGCTGGCCTTTATGCCCGGTGGTCCACACTGTGGGAACCTTCCTGGTCTCTTCCCGTCCCGCTTCTTCTCATCTTCCGGGCCAGATTTGGGTGGTGTCCATCTTCCAGGCCGGATTCGGTCTCCTTCCTTCTTCCGGGCCAGATTCGGGCTCCTTCCTTCTTCCGGGCCAGATTCGGGTTCCTTTCTTCTTCCGGGCCAGATTCGGGTTTGTACGGGTTGGCCCGGATGATGGCATTCCTTGCCTCTTGGTCTTCTTGCGGGGTTGGGGCCCGAGGGACTGTTTTTAGGCTAGAGTCTAAGTCATAGCTCTAGGTCCCTTCTTGCTACTATTAAGGCTTTTATAAAAGCCCCGTATTCCTCCTATCCTAATCTTACTTAAAGATTAATCCCGGGTGGGAATAACCTTCTAGCCTAGCTATCTTATCTAATTTTAATACCTATATGTACCTAACTAAAAAAAACGAAAAATTTGTGGTACGACATCTAGCACCCGCGGTGATGACAATGAGGGGGTCTACTTTCCATCCTAGTGCTTGAATATCGTTAAGTAGTGGTTGGCATTTAGTTGTTTTGTTTGCAATAGTGTCCGGAGAGAATCTATCATTGCAATATGTGAATTCAATAAATTGGATGGTAAGACTAGGGTCTATGTTGTTTGGTGGGGGGTCTTTGTATGAAAGTCCTCTAACACATAGTAGGTCCGGTTTGAATCTTGCATTACAGTAGCATCTTTGAGTATGACAGATGCATGGTAATAGCCACGGAGGGACCGTATTTTCTTGTGGATTGTCATTAAAGGTTCCGGCATTCATGAGAATAAAACACCGGGATTTGGTTGATGATATAAGTAGTTTACGAATAGCCCATACGGCTTTGTTATGTCTTTTAATTATTAGTGAGTGTATATGGGGGTTTTGGCACTTGAGTAAGACATGAAGCCATGTGTCTGGGTCCGTGGTGTTACAAATTGGACATGTAATTGTAGGGAATCTTTCTATTCCAAAGAAGAGTTGTTTGCGGGCATTGCCCATGTATTGTCCGGTGCGGAATTTGATTAGGCATGTGATTTGTGGATCCGTTATAATGGGGTTTTTCCAAAAATTGTTGGATAGTACATTATGAATGTTTGGGTTGCCAGTCCATTTATCAATATTGGGGAAGTTTTCTGTAAGTTTTACTAGGTTATTTACAAGATCATGTTTTTTGAGGTATTTGTCCAAGAATCGTATGGGGCCTTTTTCAGGAGTTTCACCCATAGAGGGCCATTCATATCTATGGAAGTAGTATGGGGTGGCATGGGCGTGTTCGTATGGGTGTTCGGCATTCTTGTGGGTTCTTTCTCTTCCTTCCTTTGCTAGTTTGTCGGCTTGTTCATTACCGTCGATATTAGCATGAGCACGGACTTTATGGAGTGTAGTAATCTGTGTACGGTTTTGGAGCATTTCAACCATAGATGTAAGGATAGTTTTATCCGGGTGACTATTGTGTAAAGTGGGGTGTTTGATATGTGTATTAAGGAGATATAATACATTTATGCAATCTGTAAAAATGTGAGCCGGTTCGTTTGGGTATTGAGTGGTGATTAATTTAAGGGTTTTGTGTATAGCCATCATTTCGGCTCTTAGAATATTTTGGAATCCATGTAGTCTTTTACCTAGTTTAATTTGTTTGGTGGAATTGTATATCCCATAACCGGCTTTCTCTCAGTGCCAATGTCCCGGGCTTACTTCGGTTGGTTCTTTGAAAGAGCCGTCAGTGTAGTAGCTAAAGTTGGGGTCAAATTTAAGGTCTGTATTAGTTTGGTAGTAGGAGAGGGGGAGGCTCAATTCGGTAATTTGTGATGTGGAGATGTTTGTGTGGGGGGTTTTAGACCATTTTTTGTTGCGATTCACATGGGTTGAAATGGGTGTGGGAGAAGCAATTGCGGTGTATACTTTGTTGATGTTTAGATTTCTTGCTAGCAAAGTGAGATGAGTGAGGTTGTCTAGAGTACCTATTTCACGAGTTTGTTGGTGTATGCATAGGATACGTAGGGTTGCCGGTTCAAGGCGAGGTGTTTGTATTTGCGGTGGTATAGTGGGTTCTTTGTATGTCATAGAGTCCGCTTCAAATAGTGCTATGATGTGGGAGTCCGGGAATGGGCCTAAATATGGGTTAGGGTTATGGTACCAATGAGTGTCGGGAGTGATAATAATGGTGATGTTGTGGTTGGGGTCATTATTTGCCGCTAGGCGTGCCCAATGTATTGCTTGTTGTGTTTCTTCTTCGTTGTGAGGGTGTACAAGGCCATTTCCACTCCACTTATAATCAAAAGCTTTTCCAAGAGAACCAAAAATCGTATCTCGTTCGAATGGAGAGTAGAATTTTGAGATTTTTGTGGAACATGTAACGGGGGAGGAGAAGTATGAATGTGTGATATTCATTGATGTAATGATGTAGTCTAAGATAGGATCGGGTAATGTGTAGTGTGCATTTTTAAGGGGGTCATTTTTGGGTATTCGGTAGTTATATCTTTGGTATAGCCAAACAATTTCGGTTTCGAATGTTTGGGGTATTGGTTCAATGTTAATGGGGGTTTGTAGTGCGTTGTGATATTGATTCCACAACCATTGTAGTCTAGCGAGTGGTATGGTTATTAGATGTCTACTATTCTGTTCGTATATGTGGGCATTGTCTTGTTGTATTCATCTATTGTGGCATTTTTCATCCAATAAAGCAATATTCATCTGTCGCACTATTCATCCGCTGGACCGCTGCTACATCATTCCCATGACTTTCACTATTTCACACCAAATTGCTTCTTGAACATAAAGCACTTCTTCAAGGACTGAAATGGTGATGCATCAAGGATATTCCATGGAAAAGAAAATTGTTCTTTCAAAAGAACATTGTGCTCATTTTGAGAGCCATCTATTACTTTAGCACAAAATAGGATCAACCATTGTCGATGTTGATTAAAATAGTTTGTACAATTATTGTAGCTAGTATAAATGTTATATGTCAATGATTGTTTCCAATAGATAAGAAGTGACATACTTTTAGTATAGATGATATATTATACTAGTTGTTGAATATCATTCAAATGGTGTATTTATTGTAAACTTCATTTTAGATGAAGCTTGATGCATTCATGTAAGTTTATGTACATTTCAAATAAACACTTGATTTTTTTATGTGCATTTCAAAAAATACATAATTTTTGTATATGGATTTGTTTTATTGGAAAATTCATGCACTTTGAAGAGAAGTGGGAAAAACCAAAATGCCTTTTATTTCAATATAAACTTACATACAAAGCAAAAAATACATGATGAATATATATATTATGATGATATCCATATATATATTTATTTATTTATTTCTACCTATATATATATAGTGCTTAAAATTAATATTTAACTTACGGTTATTTAATTCATTGCGAATGAACTTTATGAAGTCTATATCCTTTTTGGAAAAGAATGTCATTTCCTTTCATACATGCTAAGTATATATAAGATTTGTAGTTTCATTTGTGAACTATTGATTTTAGTAATTGTGCAGTTTCATTCATAGTTCTAAAAAATTCCAAAAAAGCTAAAAATTTTCCAAGAATTCTCCCTTGCAAGTACAATTTTGGTTGGTCGCATTAGTATTCGGATAAACGTCATTTGTGACATTTTCATATGCCATGTGACGTTTTCACGACTACCGTGTTTTTAGTTAGTGACATATTTTAAGATTTTTTTGAGCGGTTATGGATGGATGGGTGATTGGAATTGGATGTCTCCACCTTATAAACTAGTCAAACATAGCAGATTTAGGTGGGTGATCAATATTGGGTGTCTCCATCTTATAGACCAATCAAACATAGCAAATTTGGGTGGTTGATTGGAATTGGGTGTCTCCACCTTATAGACCAGTAAAATATAGCAGATTTGGGTGGGTGATCAAAATTCGGGGTCTTCACCTTATAAACCAGTCAAACATAGCAGATCTGGGTGGCTGATCAGAATTGGGTGTCTCCACCTTATGGACTAGTCAAACATAGCAGATTTGGGTGGGTGATCGAAATTGGGGGTTTCCACCTTGTAAACCAGTCAAACATAGCAGATTTAGGTGAGTAATCGGTACTGGCTGTCTCCACCTTATATACCAATCAAACATAGCAGATTTGGGTGGGTGATCAGAATTGAGTGTCTCCACCTTATAGACCAGTCAAACATAGCAGTCATCGGAATTGCGTGTCTCCATCTATATACCAGTCAAACATACCAAAGGTTCCACGTTACACCATTCTTGGACCCCACATTTACATCAACCCCTCCAACTGTGTGCAAGAAATCATCCTCGGGAACGTCCGAATAGGTTTGACTACAGTTGCTAGCCTAGTCTACCCAAAAAAATTGTAGGAACCACCTAGAATGCTTTGATACAAGGGAAAGCAATCTCTACTTGTGAGCAACTGTCTACCGCTACTTCTAAGAGGATCACACCTTGCAGAACATTGAACTATCGAATGCCAAAGCTACTATTGAGGTCTAGGACATGCCTCCGTTTGAAGAGTGTTCAACGTGGAAAGACCTCCTGGATCTTCTCGGTGAGGTCATGTAGCTTGAAGCTGACTGGGCTCCAGCATAATCACCATTGATAAGTGCGTGCAACGCTGGAGCCATTGCACTGCCTCGTGTAGCAGGAGGAGGGAGTCCAGTAGAGTCGAAGCTTGAGGACGGTCGTGATGCCGTTTCCAACTCTAATGGCAGTTCTTCCAGAGTCTGCCCACATATCCACACACATCCAATGCTCACATTGTCGTTACGATAGTCATATCTTAAAACAAGCTAAGACTAGGTGGAGAAAGGACGGTCCAGAGGACCCACGATCATACCAATCAATCACAGAAAACTCTTAATAGTAATTCCAGCAAACTAAAGATCAATTCATAGAAATGAAGTAAACTACTAAAGACCTTGCCACCTACTAATCGAGGTTCAAGCAAGCGTGGGCTCTTCAAGACAGACAACAGCCTGTAGGAAACGATGGAAGATTAAAGTGAACTCTGAGACTATATTTCATGAATAATTAGTGTCCGCACAGCGTCATTCAGACAAGAATGTCATCAACAATATGATAAACCATCGTCTATGCTGTGCTTATTACTTGAGAAAACTACCACCGAGCAAAATTGTTAAATTGGCTCCCAAAGTCAATAAAAACTGGTATCCAATTCCTGCATCCAAAACGGTTACGATCTCTCAGCCATGGCTTGCTACTCATCCCAAATGTGTGAGCCACACGATTTGCTTGTCCTTTCAGTGAGACATGAAGTGAACTGCACAATACTAATCCTAGTCCCAAACAGCTCATTCAACACTCAACAAGGCTTCTAATTCACTTTCGTTGCAGTACAGCAAAGTTACAAACCTCCAGAAGCAAGCAAATGAGATACAGGACGAACCCACAAGCTTATTCTCCAAGGGTATTTGAAAAATTGGGCTTTGGGTACTTCACACCTACAATTCGTGAATCACAATTGCTAACAAGATCAAAACATTGAAGAGAACTCACCCATGCGGCTTGCTGCAAAACTCGTAGAATTTCTTTACAACGCTTTCTCTTAACGGCAATTTCTTCCTTTTCCTGAAGCATCTCCTCGAACAAATTCTCTCTGCAGAGAACACACGTTCACATTAGATACGAATTAAGATCCCAGCATCAATTAAAAATAATAATAAGACATGTAAAGAATGAACCCAGAATGCTCCATCCATGATAGGGAGCTCGTCTGTTGAAGCACCTGTACAGCTTTCTGATGAAAACGCTATGAAGCTCCCTCTTCACGTGGTTCACCTGTTGCATCAAGAAAACGATAAATCTAGCGTGAAAAGGTGCTACAACCGGAACAACTTACAATGCCACAACGAGTAGTTAACAGAAAATAGATGAGAAAATTAGCAGTAGGTCCAACCTGGCAAGAAAGCTCAACCAGGCATGGTAGTAAACTAACTCTTTACAACACAGTGTTGAATTTCGAAAGGCAGCACTGCGTATGAGCATAAAGGAATGGAAAGGGTAATGACAAACCAGGAAATGCATGATAGCTTTTGGCACCAAGTCTTGAACATTCTTCCGCACAATGTCATAGTAGGACTTCAAGAGCAATCGTGTCACGGCAATTTCCACGGTCTCCTGCTCACCTTGGGCATCACTTGCTCTAAGAGTAGCTGGCGGCTGTTCAAAATTCAAGTTTGTGTTAGGACTACAACTCCAGCCGGAAGCTTTATTTGTCATCGTTCCCAAACATGGAATGAAATAGCCTATTCTGAGAGTGACTTTCGGATTTATGCTGCAATTTACCTCAACGAACATACGGCAATGATAGTTTCCAAATATAAAGGTAGAGCTATGCCCACCTCACGCAGTTGAATGCTTGAAAATGAGGATTCTAACGGCCCTTGTGCAGGTTCAGCAAAGCTGCGGGCAGGTACATGCTCTTTACTGCTGCCGTTCACAGGTTGGCGAGTTTCACTGCTGGAGAATATGGAAGATATGCCCCAAGAGCTTCCAGATCCAGAACTACCTGTATACAGAAGAGTTGATTCATTAGACAATCATGATTTGCTTATCAATTGACATATCTCAGTAGCAGATACAGCCATAAAGCTTTGAAGATTCCAGATTCGCACACAGAATTATCGACACAACACCTAGGTTTTCACATGGTAATTAAGCTCCTGGTTTAAGGAAACCGCTCATACATAAAGATCTTCCTGCAATTTAAAGATATTCCTTGGTACAGTAGTTTAAATAAAACTCACCAGGAATAGCAGCTTTCTCTTGTGGTACAGCAGAAGGCTTCGTTACAATCTATAGATGGAAACAACAAGCATCGTCATCATTTCACCGCACTCGAATTAATAAACATTCTAGGTAGTTCCAAGTGAAGATTGCTTTCGAAACACAGAATGCAACATACCTGCTCATGAGAGATGAGCGATGCGGCATTAGTTCGAGCCAAAATTGCACGTGCCTTTGCCTGCTTCTCTGGTAAAGAAGGGGGCCGTTCCGAATCATGCAATTCCTAGAGGCACAACAGATTGCGTTATAGATTTAAAATTACAAATATAATTTAACATGCACTACAATGAACTCAACAAAAAGATAAAAGCACAAAAGATAATAAGACAAGAGATTCAAATGAACGTAATGAGAAAAAAAAGACAACCTTAGAAGCCAACGCCTTAGCACCCCGCTGCTGATTTAAAGCGATCTCAACAGCCTTACTACCACCAATAAAGCCAGGATGTGACGTGTTGATATAATCCATCTGCCAGAAAGACCAGCAACTCATAAGATTACCACATCAAACAAGCTCATGATGCGTTGACACAATCATTAAAAAATAAACTTATTTTGATGCTTATGTAGCATATTCAGATCAATACCCAACTCCAACCGAAAGCAAGCAAAGTGGATTCCACCTCTTTGAGGAGACTGTACATGGAGGCTATAACTTTGCCATACAAGGATTAACATAGACCCAAACTACAGCCACATAACAAATGTCCCAAAAATCTAACCTAGTCAAATATCCAATTACCTCCATTTCAATCAGGTGACCAATCATGGTTTCTGCAGGAGATAAACCTTCACGCAGAAAACTTGCCACCACTTCCTCGATACGTCTTCGCAATTGTGGGAACCGATGCAGCTCATGAGTTTCGCACCTATGTGAAATCTGAAAATTGCAAAGAAGAAAAACTACATCAAATAAACATCCCAGTGAACAAGGAAAAATCTCCTGGAAATTCAAAAGTATTCAGCACATTCTAGGTAGATAGCGTTCTGTCCTGCGCAGTCAAGATGACTGTCAACTAAGTTCAAATAGATCCCATTGAAAAAACATAGAAGGTTCCTATGTAAACATACGCTTTCACATAAACGTACACCTATATAACAACTAGGTGAAAAGAAGATAATAAACATAAAATACACTAAAACGTTTTATAGGTAAACTAGGGAGGTCTGCAAATAAGTACCTTTACAAGTTCATCGTAAATGAAGCGAGCACACTGTAGACTAGGCTCCAGTAATCGAGCAATCTGTCGGCGCACTAGCAACTCAAATGGTACCTGTAAAGCACAACGATTGAAGCCTTCACTACAGAATCACAGTGACTCCTGAAGGCAAACCCGCTAATAGCAAGAAGTGAAATCGGAAGGATCGATACTATGAGAATACTTGAATAGTCATAAACGAGAGAAAATTTCCTACTGATTCTTCTTGGCCACTATTCTTGGCCATGTATCGCATGAAGATATGTACAGTTGTTTTGTTCGCACAAAATCGAGCGTGAGTTATTAAATTTGCTTTCATATTCGCTAAAGATCAACTTTATTGCCCACAAAGAAGCACACTGTAAAACTTGAATCACACAGAAAAACGAAGAACTGAAATTTAAAACCTAGTTTCGTTAGAGCCTATTTTTAGCAGGTGAAACTAGTCATACCTCGGGTACGAAAAGTACATTTTTGGGTCCCGTAGCATTTTGGATAGCTGTTCGGATATCGTCGTCGTTCAAATCATCACATGGATCGACTTCCTGTGTTGGCAAGCATTAAGACCATCAGAAATGCAAACCACCCAAAAAAAATGAAATTTGAAAAAATCAAAAACGTATTGTGATTCTTCGCTGTCAGGCTCTTCTGGCATATGCCTGTCATAATTTGCAATTAGACACCAGACACACCTACATCCCAGTCACGTTCCGGCAGGAGATACACCATGTAGTAAATGCCCAGTTTAATACATCAGCAACGTACGTAGGAAATAGTCCCAATAAATCCCACTAGATTACCAATCATGAAAACATAATTACCTCCAGACTTCTCACAAAGATGGCTTGAAAAATATAATGTATGCGGGCTCCTCCAGAAAGCTCTGTAGTTGACATCTCTTCGTTCTTTCCATCTACAACAGACTGAAAGCCTGGAAAAAATACAAAAATCAATTATTGATAAGATTCGACAATATTCAGTTCACAACTTGTCGATTGTAGAAAGTAGCAAGTTATGATTGCAAGAAACAAGAGAAAATCTTCATATAAATTACTTGGATCTTTTGTAAAACTCCTTAGAACTATTAAATCCGGTACTGTGTTTGCTACCGTCTCAAGGAACAAGTTCAGGCATTAAGCACTGCAAACATAGATAGGAGAAAATACCATGCGAATACTTCGTGAGAATGTTCAGCAGCAACGCTCCTTGCCCTGACTGCAGACCACATCAACACATCTTCCAAATCAGCTCCGCCTCTAAATTGTGATTCTTCGGGTGTACATAAAGAAACAAATAAAAAAAAGTCAAAGCCAATAAATAAACAACATTTTGAAAGATACATATACGATTCAAGTATATATAGTATAAACATATTCAGAGCACTATTAATGAGGCAGAAATTAGTAAACCTTTTACAAGATACTCCCAACCATATTGGGTACTTTCAGTTCTGACATTAATTATGTGTCTTACTAAGCATTTTTCTTGGTGAGGCACCTAAGTTCCAGCACAGATGAGAAATTCACATAAGAGAAAAATAGGAGAAATTAAGTAGCATGTTGTACATACTGCCCGTTTAACACTGAAATAGATACGGAAGTCAACGGAACAAACATTTCATCTTACTACGTGAAGGTCACTAAATAATATAATGGCCAATACCATTTGGCTCAAGTTTAAATGTACCTTAGATTCCGTAAGCTCCCCATAACTAGCAAGCTCTTTCTGAAGAGAAATCATCTGGGTGCTGATGCGGGACTTCAAATCTGGAAGGATCGCCTTAATATGCTGTACCAAAATCTGTGAACAGCGGCAAAATAACGAAATTTTTCATAAGCACGTCTAATGAAAAGGCAGCATCAGAGTACCCTGTGAGAAATGCTTCATAAACGGACAAATAGAAACCGAGACGAGACAGTAGGAGACAGCTACAGAAAGTTTGGGCATGGTAGACATAGATACCTAAGCGCACTGTCAACCACTGACTAGATACTGTATGGAGGCCAAGTCCCACCATCTCAGGCCCAAAAAACTAAAAAATTTCCTCCAAAACCAAACACTCTAATTATTTAAAACGGGCAACACGATCTATCAATCTCGCCAAGAACACACAACTTGGAGGGCACAAATGAAGACAAAATCCAATAAGATTAAACTACAAGTGAGTACCGTGTTCAATCTTATTGCCAGTTGAGGAACCCCACACCTGTCAGCCAAGTTATGGTATACCTGTAAACAAGCCATGTGTTAGATACTCCGGAAGCAAGGCCCTCTAAACAATGACAAACATTTACATGACAATGTCCTGCACCGGGTTGAAACAGCAAAGAGCGAGACATGTACGTCTAAACAAAAGAAAAACCAAACAAACATCTATTAAAAAATCAAAATCAAAAAGAGTAATTCAAAAACACCACAAAACTTCATTAAATCCTTAATCGTAAAACATCCACTTACAGGTTTGCTCCTGAAAAAGCCCTCTTCATAGATCAGGGCATCTCGAATAGACTTATTTGCAATGATGTCCTGTTAAAGGACAACAAGAAACATGTGAGCTACAAAGTTCGGCTGCTTCCATTTCCATCTCCAGGACAACGTACTAAAAAGTGGCGATAGTATCGTTAATTGTGACAGCAGCTCTGTACTCAAAGTAATCTTAACATTTAAAACCAGATACATTGTCCATTCACGTTCAAAGTCAACAAGCAGGTTAACGCACCTCTTGACTCCTGTTCACGACACCAATGTATCCAAGTCGTAATGGTATGACATTGCCCAGGAGGAAATTTCGAGCATCCGTTCCTCTATCCATTATGTCCAACTGCACATTATAAACAACAAAAGAAAGCGTTTTAAGTCAAATTACACAGAGCCGCATTTAAATTGGGATCTTTTCTAATGTAATATGGACTTCATAGGATAATCGGGTTGAGGATACAGATTACGGATACGATTCCAGTTAACGAGATATTTCAACTTCATTTTTGAGCTACATTTCAAATAATTTTCAAAGACAAGGAGGAAGGCAAAAAAACAACATACTTTTGTGATCACCCCAATGGTTCGTGATCCTGCAAGAGAGAATCACAAACTGTATCAGAATTAAGCACTCGATACCTTTCACTCATAAATTTATGAGTATTCTGAAGATCACATGCGGAATACACATGTGCCAAAATATGGAATGCTATCACAAGCGCGTTTTAAACATCGGCTCCCTTGAACTCTCAATAATTTCGCTGGCCGCCATTTCTTGTTCATGGTTTAAAAACAAAACACAACATACACGGAGATAGTGTTGGTCGCAAACAGACCGTCAGGATCGGCAATGCGTGCCATCTGCAGAGCGTCTGAATTAGCCAAATCTGCATTGGCTGGAGAGACTGCCAGAATGATGCAAGTCTCATGCTTTATATAGGACAATATCATAGTCCGCACCCGCGCTTCAATGTCGTTGGGTTGGTCACCCACAGGAACCTTGGTAATTCCAGGTAAATCCACAAGCGTAATGTTCAAAACATTAGGAGAAAAAATCTTCAGCCGAATTTGCTTCTCAGAGATTCCTTTATTCGTTCCAAGTTCCCTGTCAGTCTCCGCCTGCAATCCAGAATGTTTTCTAATAAATTAAGAAATCACGGAATTTAATTCAACCTTTGTCAACAAAACAAAACAAGCAACTGCAGTTTAGTATGCAAAAAAATGAGATTTTCTCTAAACCTGAATCTCTTTGCGAATTGCTGAGAAGTCTGTGAACCGTCGGCCAGGAATGTGTAGAAACTCGCCCCATTCTACAAGTTCAGTGCGATCCTCCGGCCTTCGTGACGTCTGCACCAGCTGCAGGACTAGAGGTCGTCGAGTGCAAATATCTGAACCTCTTGGCAGGAAGTCGCGCCCTACAAGAGCCTCCAACACGCTAGACTTCCCACTGCTCTGGCTTCCAACCACTGCCACCTGCATATTGCGACTTTCCATAAGAAATTTACATGTAGCAGTAAGAGTATGAAACACCACTCAACCATTCAGCACTAGGTATATTCCCCTAAAGTTAACTGAATTAGAGAAACAGATTAATGAACACAGATTCTTGTATAACCGACAAACCCTAAGCCCCTGCATCCGACAAATTCCTGATTTGCTCGAAGAATTGACTTTCTTCACGAAATTCAGACCGACGTACATACTGAGTAGATCTCAAGAGCTTCCACGCGCAAGGCCTAACCACAGAAATAAAACTCCCGGAAACCCTTACTTCCATCAAGAGCCATAAATGGTGCATACATCATCAAAGATTGACCTACGCGCGACGAATTCCACTAAAATTCTTCTTCACCACAGAAGACAGATCACCGCACTCCTCCGTGTTCCAAAGAGGGGAAAAATCATTCAAATTTTACGAACCCTAAGCCTCATCACACCTCCTAATTCCTCCAAAAAAAACATTCCGATTACTAGAATTCAAACCGCGCACGATCTATTCAAAAGCCTCGCTAAATCCTCAATTCCACCAGGAGTCGTAAAGCCACATCACAATTCCAGGGACGAGAAGACTCACCTGCGGCAAGTCGATAGTGGACGCGCTGCCGAGCTGCGAGAAGATGTCCTGGAGCTTGTTGACGAGGGGGATGACGGCCTCGCCGAGGAAGGGCGAGCCAGGGGCGGGGGAGGCGGGCGCGGGCGCAGAGGAGGGCGATCCGGGCACCGAGGGAGCCGGCGCCGGCGGCAGGGGCTGCGACATGGTGGCGTCCTCCAGAGTAAAAAAAAAACACAAGATTAGTGCAATCGAGATGGAAGCGGATGCGGCGAACTGGTCGGAGGCAGTCCCCTCATCACCGTGGAGCAGACGCGACGAAGAGCTCCCTCCGAATTGACATCCTAGGGTTTCCAGAACGGGAACTGAAGCTCGGCTTGTTGTTGTTTGGCTCGATTGCGATCCACGCGACTGTTTGAGCGAGGGAGAGAGACGAAGTTCCCCGGGCCTGGGAGCGCGTGGGAACGTAGAGGGCTCATCTGACGTGGACGTGCTCCATCAGTCCATGCTACATGTGGACACTTGCTTGGCATCACGGCACTTGATTGGCGCTTGCATCCCGGCCACTTTGGACGCCCTTTTCTATGCACTCATTCTTGACACTATACTATATTTTATGTTTAGTGTAGTAATATGATTAGTGTACTCACCCCACTATGCTATTTGTGAACAATTGACAATTAGTGTTCTCAATTGCACAAAGTATCCACAATGCTACTCTGTCTACCTAGCAATGCATTTACTTCTTCTTACATGCTTATCGTTGGAGTACATGTCGTAGTTGTAGTTGCATTCATACACACAAGGGCCGATTCTCATATATTGGTAATCACGAGCACAAACTTTAGACACCATCAATGTTCTTACATGATGTTTAACCAAATGTAGACTTTCAAATGCCCATAACTCACTAAAATATAGTTTGAATTGGACATATGAGGTGGTTTTCAACATTTATTTCTTTCATAGATGTCAAGAAACACCTCATATGTCCAATTCAGACAAAAATTTAAGTGAGTTTTTTATCTTCAAAAGGTTTTTGATATGCACAGCTCTTGGTGTACAATTAACAATATTTTTGAACTTTTCTTTCCACATTTAGCCAAAAATTGGATCTTTACACTAATTATCAACAAGTGAAAAATTTATTCCAAATTTTACTAGGATTGACAAATAGTGTAGAATTTGGCATTTAGTGTATCGTATTGTCCCTATATTGACCGCGCAATCCGCATTTAATGTCCAAGTTTGCATTTGGTGTCCAATACATCAAACATGAATTTTAACTACTCATTTACTTTAATCTTTACACGCCCAAGCATCCAAGTAGCTTGGGTATTTTTTGGCTTGACAATTAATTAAAATGCAAAAATGGATTAGGCAACTCCAAAAATACCATTTTGAAATGGGTAGTTTGGAAAAGTAATTTGAAATAAGTCAGGCTATCATCAAATCATTCATAGATTTTATATACAAATATTTCATATTTCATTAATGGCAGTTGTATTTATCCTAGTCACTTTTCTTAACTACCAATACAAATTCTAAACTTAGTGTGTCCTTTTCTTACGCACAAATTATGATTGGGGACAACATTCATAAAAATTTCATGCAAAATTGAGGTTTTGCAGAGTCATTGACCAAAAAAATGGTTGTGTGGTCATCAAAGGCTTTTTATTGTTAAATGCCACTAATGGAAACAATATTCTATATGTACGGTGTCGTATTTGAACATAATAAGGTTAAGATATTGAAATGACCACCAAATCAAAGATGTTAGTCAAAGAATCTTCAATCCAAAGGTGTAAGTCTTGCCAAACTATGATACTTTTTGTATTATAAAATACAGATTAAAATATGTGCATGCATATATGATTCTTGACTGGCGTTTAACAATTAATCCCTAGAGGACCAAGAGGCCTTAATTTTGCTCTTAAATGTCTTCAAAAGTGAATAACTTCTAGATTATGGAAAATTTCCATCCATCCAACTCCCTTCAACAAAGTATTCTCAGCTCCCTCTATACGAGCATCTAATACAACAACAATTTCATCATAAAATGCAACTTGGGTTAGAAAAAATCTTCTCTTTATATAATAGCAACATTAGCTGTAACACTAAATACTCGCCTTATACATTATAACAACTGCTCAATAAAGCAGCCTCAATATATAACAGGCATATTAAACGAGGTTGCTGTAAAGGGAGTAGACTATACAGGTATCAGCTACCAACTTTAGTAACTTGTTACATAATGAGCATATCTTTTATTAGTGAAAAATACAGGAGTGAAATTCATTGTAGATAGACCTGTTAGAATTTTCCTAAAAGTAAAGGATCTTTCACCACGAATCTTAGGGTCTTATGATAGTAACTAGGACCACATGCACATGGTGACTTGGCACATGGTGACTTTGCACATAGGTGAATAAAAAAAATAGAAAAAAATAATTATTTTGTACCTTTCTTCAAAAAATATGAAAGTGTTACCTTTACTACACCATAAAAACCTTAAATATACACACTAAACCCTAAATTCAAATACAAAACCCTAAATTTGATTGCTCAATGCTCGTTGCTCACCATTTTCCGCTAACAAGATAGCAATCCTCGTGACTTGGCTTGGGAAAGGTGTCGGGAAACCCTTATTGGAATTTGGGGTACTTACGGGGGTTTAGGGTGCATGGGGTAAGACCCAAGAGCATCGATTGCTATGCATCTCATTGGTGCAGAAAAAGGGAGCATGAGATTTTTGGACGTCTATTCTTCTGCATAAAACAGTTTCGTCTTGTCTGGCACCATATTCCTACTGGCTTTCCTCTTCGGAGTGCACTTTCAGGAAAACTTTGTTAGTTACAATGTTTCTCATATGTAAAATTAAGTCACATCCATATCCATTTTGGATGCCAATATCCACAAGTTGAAGATCTTTGTCAGACTATGATTTCCGCGATCATCAACCCTCCGTCCGTTACACTGCAGGACGTCCCCACGAGCACACGCTTTCGTCCCCACCAATTGAATCTTCCGTTCGTCCAATCATGTTCTCATTTGTTGTATTGCATCCATCATTAGTTGATTCGAGTTGGCATCGTTTGATCTTCGTTCATTTTTCGTTTGTTTATTTGTTCTTCGTTCATTCTTCGTCCGACTTTTCAGTCATGGCTCAATCATTTATTCGTTCCTTCATCATCCAGGACTGAGCCAAGACTCGTCGACTCGTCACAAAGTGTAGGACTTGTCATATAGCCCCTCACAACCGACAGATTAAGCAATGTGCATATAAGGAGAAACTAAATAATAATAGATTCATTTTTCAGTGATAGCCAATAGAATGGCAATCTCAACCCAAGTGATTTCATAATTTTTAGATAAGACTAGCCGTTGGCGCTTGCTTTGCAACGCACTAGTCCAACCATTCTAATGTAGTTCAATATTATAAAAAAAAAATCAAAATTTCATCCGCAGTCTAATTTTCATCCGTTGTGAATGTTATCATCCGCTGCAAAAATTCATCCATAGTCTGATTTTTCATCCACAATTTGATATTTCATCCACAACCTGTTATTCATTCATTGCGCTGTTTTCATCCGCTACAAAAAATTTCATCCGCTGCGAGATTTTCCTTCTGCCGCACAGAATTTCATCCGTAGTGGATGAAGCTGATTTTTGGCAGAATTAACTTAACACCGAGTTAATAACTTCCAAAATATTCATTTTTTTTTAATTCCAACTTCAGATTTGGGCTTTTAGGTCCGTTTTCACATAGCAGGTAAGCAAAAAATTTATTGCAAAAGTTTTGGAAATTTGACATTTTGAGTGTATTTAAAAAAAACATTTTAGGGACCAAACTTTGGAGGTAGATTATGGCTAGAGAGTATGTTCATCACATTCAATCTCATGCATTTTTTTTGTGTGTTAGATGTTGGTTGTTTTTTCAAATTTGTTATATATAACAATATTCATTTACAAGACATATAAGATGTCTCATTTGAAATCTCATTTGAAACAATAACATGATGATGGACACCAAAATAATACAATTGGATGGAAGGGGACGTCGCCAAAGCGTGCATGAACCCTAAACATGCAAAGTTTGAATCAAAATTTTAACTTTTCCATCCACCTGATTCATGTGTAAATATTTAGAAGAATTTACATGACAATGTCATGGAAAACCTCATGATAAACGATGTTTTTCACCGTTCCCACCGCTTCATTGTTGTCATTGGCAACCTTAATGTTTGCAGGATGTCTACCACGAGACAAAGCCACATATAATTGACCATGGCTAAATACTTCATTACGAAGATAAATGCCGACACGATCATATGATTGGCCCTGCGATTTGTTGATTGTCATGGCAAAAGCCACAGTGACAGGAAATTGTCTCCGGCAAAGTGTGAATAGCAAGCGGCTATCGTTGCAATGATGTGTGATTCTACGAACCAATACCTCTTGGCTACGATAGCGACCTTCTACAATTTCACATAGCAATACACTCGGAGACACTTGCAAAAGACGCAAACGACTACCATTGCACAAACCTTTTGCGGATTCAATTTCTTTAGCAACATCAAATATTGACCACATTTAAGACTTAATTGGTG
Organism: Bryoerythrophyllum caledonicum; assembly: GCA_963971425.1. NCBI lineage: Eukaryota > Viridiplantae > Streptophyta > Bryopsida > Pottiales > Pottiaceae > Bryoerythrophyllum > Bryoerythrophyllum caledonicum. The sequence continues at coordinate 24,174,575 of OZ020523.1, forward strand.
AGGAGGCAAACCGTTCAATTGTAAAGAATTTAAAAACTCTATTGGATAATGATGGGCATGCTCATAATTTTCGTGGACAAAATCAGCACTAAAACATTGATGCACATCACCAGGTATGCGATCGGTGATTCTTCGGTTGATTTCTTGGGCATCATCATTTTGGACAACCAAAATAACGCGCTCAAAAAAATCAACCGGATCATCAAATATAGCATCAATGAGACCATCTAAAGAATTTTTTGGAGCTACTAATCCCAACAGTAGATCTGCCTTTAGACCGGTTTTGCCCTCACCAATATCTAACAAAAACTTTTGAAAGTCTAGTTGACTTTGCAAACGCATGTTAGTGGTCAAATGAAAATGTTGCATTAGTGGAAATAGATATGAATGTTGCAAGCAAGCTTGAACAGTCTGCTTGCGACCTCCACGTACAACTACAGACAAAGTTTGGCAAAAATCACCGCCATTCGAACTATCTACACCGCGTATATCTTGCAACGATCTGTCTATAGCTTCAAACATAAAACGATGCCCCGCACAAGCTTCATCAAATACAATCAATTGTACTTCACGTAAGCTTTGACCTAATGTAGATTGGGCACTAATGCTACAAATCGATGCATCATGCAATTGTAATGGAATAGCAAGAAATGAATGTGCCGTCCGCCCTTCATTCAAAAAGCGGCAATTCCACTTGATGTCATTGCCATACACTTGACACTACGACCACGAAGATAACCCAATATGGTATTAAATTAAAAAGTCTTACCGGTACCACCAGGACCATCTTAAAAGAAAAGCTTGTTTAGAGAATCGGAATTCAAAACGGCAGTAGTTACCCCATTGAAAACAATGTATTGTTCTTCATTGAGCCTACCTACATCCTCTTCTAGAAAAGTAATATTTTGGTTATCGGAATCATTGTTGTCATTGGCATCACCGCCAACATCAACAATGTTTGGATAACCTAACTCATTCAATTCTTCCATATTAAAAAAATCTGAAAGATGTTTATCTGATGATGACAAATATTCCTCAATGGACGAAATCGCTTTGCAATAGCGATTTGATCATTGCGCCAATTATGAGACATAGCGTCAATATGTGTCAGTAATAAACTAAGAGGATCTAGCAGTTGTCCAAACACAAGAAGTGTTGCAAACAACCGCCTAATTTGTTTAGGCAACGCAATGACAGTTGCCTCTTGCAAACAATTTTCCCACTCGGTATCATCGTGTAAAAGTCTTCTTGCAATACAAGGGGCTTTGTATGTTAGATACACTGTATTATCAAAACAAAGTAGGTCCTCAAAAGAAGTTGGTGCCTCAACATGAGTCAACAACAAACGCAAGTAAAATACTTCGGTATCTACGGGAACCATATTTATCTGACCAAAAATCTTAATCTTACCTTGTCTTCTTTCCCACATGTTATTCTTCACATGCCACTTGTAATGGAGTGGAAGATCCATGTAACGAAGAAGGATATGATTGCTTTGATTGCCAGAAGCAATTAAGGCACAAATGCAACGATTGCGCTCATAAAACTTGGTGAGTTTAGTCTCAGCATTTTGATCAATCACCAACTGCAAAGATGTTCCTTCCTCAAAAGTAACATATTGCTGACCAGGAAGATGAACCGGGAAACGATAAATACTATGGCTTTAATTGTTAGTTTCAAACCAAAAATCCTCCAACGTGCTTCTTGAGCGGCGACATAACGGCCCTCCAAGAAATCCTTAATCTCATCTACAACTTCATCCGTTTTCACAACTCCACGATCTGGACCTTTAAGAATATATTTGTGGAGGTATTTGACAGTTTTTACCGAACTGCAAATTTTCACATTAATAGGACAATTAAACCGACTTATCAAATATGGATTATATGGCACAACCCATCGATTATCTAAACAAATGATTTGTCCACGTACACGTTTCTCGATATATTGACCGTGGTTTCGACGACAATATAAAACATGACCGTCACCATCCACCTCGGTGATATCTCGAGCTTGCATCGGATAGTCCTTTGTACATCTATTATCTTCTATGCATGGACAATTGGGATTGTCCAAATCACATGGTCCATGCATCATGTGCTTAGCAACCGCGGCATACAATTGCGGTTGTCTCTCTAAATCAGGAATCTTCGCACATACTATCTTGTCTACAATATCACAATCATTGACCTTGTCTTTCAACCAAAGAAGAATGTGTGCATGAGGAAGACCATGTTTTTGAAACTCAATAGTGTAACAAAAAACAATTGTCTCTCCCATGACATTCTTCTTTGTAATCTCATCCATCAACGCTCGTAATTTAAGCTCAAAAACACGCACAACAATATCTGGACGATCAGGGGGACTTTGACACGGCTCAAGCTCATCAAGAATCTTAGGCCAGGTCGGATTACATGTCATTGTTACAAATAAATCAGGTTTTCTTAAAACTCTAACTAAAACCATACTATCATAAAAAAGTTTTTGCATGTATCGGGGGAAACCAATGAATGTTGCAGGTAAGACAATGCGTCGTCCAATACGTCCCACATTGTCTTCCTGTAAAGCATGTACAACCCCTTGATAGCATTCTGCACGAAGTTTGGTTTGATGATGTGTAATGAAAAGCAAATTTTCATGTTCTACACATAAATATTGATCCACTACATATTGCTGGAATTATCTACCAGCCTTATGTAATACATTAGATTCCGGCCGCTTTTGAAGCAAATATTGGACATATGACTTTAAAGTCACTCCAGTATCTGCTTTAAAAGTCGGTGACCACCCACATTGTCTGGCAGGAAACAACAAAGGATAGGATAAAGCATCGTAAGCTGGATGAATTTCCTTTATACGTAGTAAATGTCTACCATGTTGGTGAAGAATAATATCTCTTCAAAACTTCATGTATTGTTCGTCAAGAACAACAGTAGCAACTTCTGGAAGTACTTGGCAATTATATTGACGGGGATGTTCTTTGAAAGGAACTTCACCGGAAAATTTACGAAGTCCCATGTTTTGTCCCCTTTGAAGAACATCACGCGAAGATTTGAAACCACGAACCAACGTATTAATGGATTCTAAAATTTCTTGAATGTTATTAATAATATCACAATCAAGATCATCAAAAATCTCCATACGGCGATTGGTTTGTAAATCATCATCCAAGAAATAAATTTGTGCAAATCTAGCACTTTGGTCTAAATCGGGTTGTAAATTTCCAATGTGATGACATAACTCTCCGTTTACACGAAAAGTGTATACTCCCCTACCTTCAACTTGGCCACACTAAAACTTACTTCGCATACTTGTAAATGCAAAAGCTTGATTATACTTTCAAATGGATTTAAGAAACTCTCGAGATTTAGGTGTTGTGCCCATATAAAGCTCGTTGAGCATTGGATGGACAATGGGGTGATTAATATGTTCATTGGCAATTTTGCCATCATAACAACAAATGGTATTTTTTTTCTTTTTAAACACGAAATGCCAAATATTTTGGACATTGAATGCACATCGATCCAACACTATGAACATTGACATCAACAAAATTATCAATGGTAGACAAAGCACGACCCATTCTCGAATACCAAAAAATAATCAAAAACTCACAAAAGGCTCTTGATGGTACCTCAAATAGCTTTGCTCCAAAAAAAGTGCTCCTTTTTGCTCCACTTCAAAAAGTTTACTCCACTCCAAAAAGTTTATCTTCAATGCACTACACTTTAAAGAAAAAAAAAAATAGGTTTTAAAGTTTTTGCATGGAATTTCTAACATGGAATTTCAATTTGAAACTCTTATGTTTGAAAACTTAGTGTAATTTCAATTTGAAACTTTTATGTTTGAAAACTTAATATAATTTCAATTTGAAATTTTTATGTTTGAAAACTTAGTATAAAATTTCACTTACCAAATTTTAAAACTAAACTTATTCAACAATCCCCACTTCCTCTCTCCCCCAAAAAAAAAAAAAAAATCAAAATTCAAATTTATTAAAAAAATTACTTAAAAAAAGTTTCTGCAATATGCACTATTCAAAACTGTAACCTGCAATATATAAGTAAATAAATATTTATTTAAAAATTTATTAAAATTATTAAAAAAAAATTCCCTGCGATATGCACAAAATTGGGCTCAACATTACTCAAAAAAATAATTTCTAAAAATAAAATTTTAAAAGATTTTAAATAAAAATTTAAAAATTAAAACATTATTTTCCTGCAATATGGACAGAACTGTGCCCAGCCAAACAAAAAAAAATTAAAAATGAAAGTAATAGTAAAAGTAAAAGTAAAAGTTCTGTTGTGCACAACACAGAACTGCGAACAACAGCTGTGCTAGTTTTTCAGTTTCTTGATTTTTTTGTTTTTTGTTTTGTTTTTTGTGTTTTTGTAACAAATTTCTACTCAATTTCAACTTGATTTCAAAGATGAATGTTTGAATACTTGATTTCACGATTACCCAAAATCAAAATACAACAAAAACTTGCAATCTCACCTCAAATTTCTTGAACAAATTTGTACTTTGCAACTTCAATTCCAACTCCAACTTTCAACTTCCAACCTCCGCAATCACATCAACCAATTCCAACTCCAACTTTCAACTTCCAACCTCCGCAATCACATCAACCAATTCCAACTCCAAACTCCAACTTCCAACTTCCAATTTCACAACTCACAACTCACAACTCACAATTTTCAATTCACAACTCACAATTTGCAATTCACAACTCACAAATTTCAATTTTCAATTCACAACTCAAAAGTGTAATCAAGAGCTTCAAAATTGTCATCAAGAGTTTCGTATATGTTTTGGGTAAGTACAAATTGAAACATACACTTGAAATTGCATACACCCACAAACTCAACGCTCAAATTTCAAAACGGCTCACTAAAAATCTATAGTAAAAGTAAACAAAAAAGTAAAAGTAAACAAAAAAGTAAAAGTAAACAAAAAGCAAAAGTAAACCAAAACCAAAAGTAAAAGTAAAAGTAAAAGTAAAAGTAAAAGTAAAGTAAAGTAAAAGTAAAAGTAAAAGTAAAAGTAAAAGTAAAAATACAACTGGCTTTTAGACCAGGCTTGTGATTTGAATTAGTTATGAACTTTCAAATTGGTTAGCGATGTTTTGCCTATTATTGCAACAAGGGACCCCAGTAGCGCTGACCAACAATTAGGGGTCAAGTTAGGTCTTAATTTGGAGCTAACAAAGAGTGCATGGGTGGAAATGGGGTGGATATGGGGAAAATTAGGACGAAATATAGAGTGGTAGTGATAGGAGGGTGACGGTGATGGTTGGACTACCTTGTGTTGGAATCAAGGTTTTGAGGTGAATGATATTGAGCTCTACTATGTACCGTGGAGAGTCACTCAAATTGTGGTGCCCTCCAAACTTGTTTTGTCGATGTCAAATATCATTGTTCTCATATATGACCACTATAGTTGTGATAATAAAGAGGTCTAGTCACAACCCAATATGATAAGCTTTCACAATATTTTAGGTAGTGGGTGTACAATCAACTCCCTTCACAAGAGCATATGTTATAACAACCATTTTTTAACAAGAAATATTTGTTCATTATCAACATCCGTCCAGTCGAAAGTCACCATTCATAACATCCGTTGCATGTAACAACCATAATCAACCTTGTCCAATATAACAAGCACTCCAAATATCAGCCATTGTCGTAGGACTATTCTGGAAGAAGCTTATTGTACAATACCCTCACTAAAGTATACATACTTTTTGCTTATGTACGTTTCCACACTACACTGCTGCTAACTTTGACACCCTCCTAAGGGCTAAAAAAAAGTCAATTTACCATGAAGTTTTTGGCACAAGATCATTTCTATGTAAACAACATGTGTTCCAAATTTCAAGTCCAAAAGATGAATAAAAAAAAGACATTCAAAATCTACCAAGATGTATAGTTGTGAGCCATTCACAACTGTCAAATTTCACACCCTCCCTAGGGCTGATTCATTTTAAATTTATCGTGAAATTTTTGGCACAAGATCATCTTTATGTTCGTAACAAGTGTGCCAAATTCCAAGGCCACATGATGAATACAAAAAATGATATTCAATATTGTTTCTCAAAGCTACATATTTTGGTGGATTTTGAAGATGGTTTTTTGTATTCATCTTCTGGCCTTGGATTTTGGCCCAAGTGTCATCAACATGAAGATGATCTTGTGCCAAAAATTTCATGGTCAATTAACAATTTTTCTAGCCTAGGGAGGGTGCCAAAGTTGGCAATAGTGAAATGGTTTCCCTTATTGTTTCTCACAACTACACATGCTGGTAGATTTAGATTTGTTTCTTTTCTTCTGTGGATCTCTTGGACTTGAAATTAAGCACACGTATAATCAACATAGAGATGGTCTTATGTCCAAGATATCATGGGAAAAAAAAAAGAATTGAATCCTTGGGAGGGTGTCAAAGTTGGCAGTAGTGAAATGTTTCTCACAACTATACATGTTGGTAGATTTCAAAAATCTTCTAATATGTGGATATTTTGGCCTTCAAATCTGGAACGCATGTGATCAACATAGAGATAGTCTCATGTCAATAATTCATGGGAAAAAACAAAAAATTCAATCCTTGGGAGTGTGTCAAAGTTGGCCAAGAGTGAGATGTTTTGCACAACTACACGTGTTGCTAGATATTAAATTAGTTTTATTTGTGTTGATCTTTTGGACTTGAAATTTTTCTGATATGTAATCAACATAGAGGTGGTCTCATGCTAAAAATTCCATGGGCATAAAAAATTCTCTCAATCCTTGGGAGGGTGTCAAAGTTGGTAGCTGTGAAACTTTTCTCACAACAACCCCGTGCTGGTAGATTTAGAATATATTTTTCTGTATTCATCTTCTAGACTTGAAATTTGGCAAATGTGTTGTCAACATAGAAGTGATATTGTGCCAAAGCTGACAGCAGTGTAATGTGGAAACGTACACAAGCAAAAAGTACGTATACTTGTGTGAGGATACTGTAAGCCTACAACAATTGGAAAGGTCTTTAAATAACAAAATTTACCTTCTACTTGAAACTCACAGCCAAACTCCAATTCTCACTCTCAAGCGTTTGCAGATTTCTCCAAAGTTGTCAGTAATTTGGAAATTCATGTGAGGAGAGCCCAGTTTCCATTCATTGTCGACTGGCATTTCGTTGAACTACTAGCCACATTTATGATTTCGCTGTTGCAACAGTCCATACATTTTTTTCAACCCTGATCAGGAAGTTGAATTTCCTTCACCAATGGTTTTGCGTTTGAGCCAAGTTAACCATTTAGTGCCCAAGTCATGTTTCTCAAAAACCAAGATATGTGCTGATTTTTTTCTTTGAACTAATTTTGATGGAAGTAGAATGCCTAATTTTTGTACCCAACCTTACAAAATTGAACTCAAATCATGACCTAAACTTTGAAGAAAATTTGCACAACACCCAAGGGTTGATGGAATAGATTACAGTGTTTAAAGTTACCGTATAATGAGATTGAGAATTGTGGTCTTTGGAGGGTATACTACTTTATCCATCAATAGATTCTTGTAAGAATTTTTGTACTTTGAATAGAAGAGGTTCACGTGTGCACTAGGTTGATAGCTTGGCATTGGCATATCATATGTGAAGAAAACATAAATACGTGATTATTGATGATTTTTTTACTTTTGTCCACGTGATTGTATACGAAATTGTTCCAAACTTACTCAATTTAAAACAAAAGTTTTATGTGCAATAAGAGAGATCAACAATCACAAAACAATGAAGAGTCTCTTGAAGACAAATTTCAATTAAAATTTAAGACAAGAATCATTTTGCATGTGTACGAAATACAACATAATATGCAGCATGGTATTTATTGTATTTTAGTGTATTTGATGTGTAGTGTGTTGTATTCCTAGCTTTTCCATGAGTTCTATAATTCCAAATCATGATTTTATTTTTGCAGAGTGTCCACTGAATGCATGCGCAACTCGGAACTTCAAATCCCACAACCTAATTCCTCATGGATCTCATGCAAACTCAGTTTCAACACCTGCAGAGTCCCAGATTGGGTCTCGTGGCCACTAAAGGGTCAACTTATTTATGAATGTATTGCAATGTATTGGCAATGTAGACTGTAGAAACTTAGATGTTGTACCCAATCATGAAATTGAATCTCTTGAAAGACCAGCACAATATACAACTTAATGGTTTTGAGATGGTTCTCTTAAAAAAATTCAGGCATCTACAGTTATGTTTCCAGATTGTTCCTGTGTTTGAATCTTTGTTCGTACATACCCATCAATTGCGTATCCTGGCGATGGTGGAGTGTTTACTCCTCCATAAATCTTGTAAGGACAGCTGCTGTGAATCCACCACAACATTAAACGTAATATGTACAACTGCCCTGCATTCAGGGTTGAAAATGTAGCTTCTGCTACATGGCTTTTTATGTCACAAAACATACGCACCTGGTCTCTGTTGTACATAATTGATTCAAAACGGGGGTTTGTCCAAATTTTTGAAAATTTTAGTAGAGTTTTCCAAATAAATAAATAAATTCAACTCACAACTCTCTGAATATGTGAAAATTATAGTTAGAGTTGTTGAAATTGAAAAAAATACGCAAAAATTAGAATAAATTTCTAAATTCGTATAATTAAAAAAGAAACCAACATAATCATAATTAATAAAAAGTATAGTTGAAAATTATCTTTTAAAGCATAAAAGAGGAAGTGATCATGAATATGACCTAAGTCCATGTCTAAATATCATTGACTAAACACACACCCAAGCCTCATTGACTACTTATGCTTTAAAACCCCATTGAGTACATTTGTGCTACACACCCAAGCCTCGTTGACTACATTTTTGTTTTAAAGCAAGAAACCACAAACTAACCTCCAAGTTTAGCAAATGTGCACATGGCTTTTCACCACCTACTAGTACTTTCAAAATCAAGTTGCCCAAAATTTGCAAAATTGAATTGATGACATGCCAAATTTTAACATATTCCGGAAGAGGTGCGGAACAGCAGTGTGAGAAAAAAACAAATTGTTCAGCACCCAAAAGCTGAAAGCAACCACAGCGTATGGTACATGTACTTTTAATGTCACATCTCCACCTTAAATTAAGGGTACTATTGCACATTTTCCAGTTCAACCTTGTAAGGCATGATGTCCATTCTTTGGTTGTTTTGGCACGATAATCTCAATAGCAAATGCTACAAGGCACCTCCATGAAAAATTTAAGTTCTATGACATAGAGTTGGAGGAAGATGGGATCCCGTTAGCAACCGCCGTTGACAGTGGGTCGGCAGTTGAAGCTCGGAGCCAAGGGTGCCTTGGCCCTCATCCCTGCTCCACCGTGGCGAACCCATCCCCGTGACCCGGCCCCATTAGCCACCGCGGCCCACCCGCCACATCCGCGGTTGCCACGTCGCCATCTGGCGGAGGTTGCCACGTCCGCATCCGCCACGGTGGCAACGCCTTGCTCGCCTAGTCTCGCCGCCACCCTCATTTCATTCCCACATCTCATCCTCCTATGTTATCATCCGTACTCAAATACGTCCAAGGTTCAAAAATTCTTGTTATCTAAAATCAGAGTTGCTCAACCACCTATACTGCCAAGAATAGATGTGATTTCAAAATCGCCGCCACACTGCCAAGAATTGATGCGGTTTGAAAACCGCCGCTACAAAATGGAGCCACGGTTTTTAGGGTTTCCGGTTACTTGGAATGGTTTTAGTATTGACGGATTCTTGTTGTGTTTACTACTTCTTATTGTGTTCTTCTTGCTATATTCTTGGTATTCTTCTTGTTGTATTATTGGTGTTCTTTGTGTTCTTGGTGCTTTGGTGTTCTTTGGATCCACCTTCATGGTGAATCTTTTTGATGCAATGTAGCATCAAATTCTTGTAAGTTTTTTGTCCGTTTTTCTTTCAATTCTAAGTGTATTTAGGATTTCCTTGTTCTTCATCTCATTCTGGCGTTGATATCTTCATGTCCCACTTTATGAATCAACTTATTGTGCCATGGGTGCATGCCAGACAGGTTTCGGTGTAGAATAGTTTTAGGTCTGAACTGAATCTTCGGGAGTAGGGTGTACTTGGTTTAGGGTTCATGTAGAGGGTTTCAAATTTTGGGCTTTAGGATCTGGACAGGCTCTGCGTGGTAGAGCCGGTTGTGGACAGGGTTTCGGAATTTCCATTGTAAGGGTAGTCTTGGATAATTTTAGGAGTATTGTAGATCTTGCTGCTCGTGACGAGGTGCACCTCTGGCCATTCAATGAAAACAATCCTAATGAATTTGAAGCGGATTAGACAAGTGTGACCTGTCAAGACAGTCGGTGCCATGGGTGCAATAACTGCCTTGGCCTAAACTTCTACTCCACAGAACCTCCAACCTCAGGCAATGCCCCCCTTGTGACAATTGGCACCTGTCCGGAAGATCCTCCTGCGCACCAAACGGTATCTTTCCACAAAGTGCCCCCTACGCACCGAATGGAACATGTCCGGGCACTAGTGAATGCGCTGCAAATATTATTTGTTGGGGCATAGACCCCTGCCTAGTGGCTGCAACTTGTCCGGATAATATTACCCCGCTTGAAGATACCATCTTATTCATAGAATCCGAGCGTGATGCCCCTGCTCATAGGAGGAAAAAGAATCGTGGCAGAATGTCCTCAAAAATGTCCAAAAAGCTGTCTAGATGCCCCTTCCCAAAGCATTTGACAGGACGAACCTTAAATGGGAGGACAAAGTTAATCATGGAGGAGGCAAAACGAAAACCGTTAAAAAGACAGCCATCTAATGGAGCTGCGTCAACGACTTCTTGAAGAGAGAAATGGATAGACGACAAATTCTTGTGCTCGTTTGTTGAGGAGAGTGTATACAAATTCCATAGTACTTAAGAGCGGTCGCAAATCAAAGCTGAATCACCTGACCAGGAAATCAAGTAAGTAAGCGCCATTGCTGGTTTACTTGCTTTTGTTGTGTATAATCAATTTCATTTCCTAAGCCATGTTGAAATTAATGTCCTCAAAGATTTTCCTGTCAAAATGGCCCGGAAGACTATAATAAACACTATAATATAGAAGTCAAGAAGGTCTTCGCGCACACGCCAAAGCAACGTCGCCTACCCACCAATCAAAAGAAGGTCGTTCAAAGGGCCATAAAGGTGGTGGCTTAAGCCGAGAAAGCTGTTGCGCCTGCCGTTCGTGCTTCCAAGAGAGAAAAGGTAGAACATGAAGTTGACTTGAATTTTGACCTAGCCAAAGAGGATTCCAATGAGATGGCTATGGTTAAGGAGGCTCAGGACATGTTGGTCTAGGCACAAAAAAACATTAACGGGGCCAAATCAACAAAGCATAAGACACATGTCGGCAAAATTCAGGTTGGTATATCTCTCAAGCACAGGTGTCAATGTTATTTTGTAGCAAAGCAGTTGTTGGTTGACGATACACTTTGTACAATTCACTTCAACTGTATCAATCACGCTAATAGGGAGGGCAAACCATGTCATGGTTTAGAGTTTGGTGGTCAACAGACTGGATTGTCTGGCAATCTATCGCTGGCCACGAACGAATGGATCCTTAACTCTTTAAGGAGTGGAAAATCCCCGGCTCATGTCATTGGTGATCATAAGTTAGAAGTCCTTAGATTGGCTAGATTGAACTTGCCACCCACTTGGGACACCTTTGTGCTGCCACATGATGTCCATAACTTGGCGAACAAAATTGCAAAAAAATTGTGAGAATTACATCTGCGCAATGCCATGAGCGTAAGAATGTAGGCACTTATGAACCCAAACACATTCTTCCACTACCATGAGTACGACATCATTGATTTCAACAAAGAACTTGCGTACGACTAGCCCTTTTGTCTTGCAATTTTGACGGACTGGCAGCTGGACATGATGGTGCAACACGGACATAAGCGGGCATTGGCCATGGACGCCACTTGCGGCACAAACTTGAACAAGGTATGCCATGCTCAATCCGCATATACTTGGCTTCCATTCTAAACAGTTGAAAGTTGATCATGCTCTTGTTGAAATTGATATGTTTTGTAGTATCCGCCTTATACAATTATGGTCTTCGACGAGTAGGAACAAGGAATCCCGGTGATCAAGGCTGATGCAAGGGTCCTCCACCCCATGACTCCCTCGTTCACTTCTAGTGAACGAGGGAGATAGGAGCAAGCGGAGGAAAATGACTTCTAGTGAGCATGGTGGGCGTAGGAAGGGGACCACGTCTCAAAGTCAAGGCAGAGGCTAGTAAACATGTCCAAGAAAGGAATGGAGAAGGCCAAACAATGTCATGCCATGTCAACATATGCAATGCAAAACATTTTTTTTTGAAGTTTTGAAATTTTAGGGAACCATCCTACTAACATACGTTAAGAGTATGCCCGACAATATGAGTGGCAAGAGGAAAAGAAAGAAATAGAAGTATACTAAATGATAGTCACCAGATGCATTCCAAGAGTCACGGTTTACCAACTAAATTTCTCATAATATTTGATGTTCGGCAAATTTGACTAACATGATATACTCAAACCTTATCATCTTCAAAATTGCACATACTCAAAGCTGTCCATACTCAGACCAACCTATACCAAAACTTGTCTATCCTCAACCTTGTCCAAATTCGTACATGTCCAACATCAAACATGTCCATGATCAATGATGCAAAATCAAAGAAAGGTCGAATTCAATCCGTTTTTAACATATCAAAACCTACGTCGTGTATATCATGTAGCGCTAAAAAACACAACAAAGTCCATGCCACAGAAGCCATGTTTAGGACCTCGTGCAGTTGCCGCCCATGGTGCCCGATACCACTAAAAAACTCATTGCAGCCATATCTACTGCCACTACATCAGCATCCAGTAAACTTTCAAAATCCTCATCCGCCACACTATTGAGAGTTGCAGCATTCCCGCAGCATTGGTCGTTGTGCTCCACCGCCCTGGTGCCCTACTCAGTGTCCTCACAAGTAAGGCTCTGTACGGAGCTTAAACCAATTCCAACCAGATACATTTGTACGAAGTCCATGAATATCCGCAAATGTCAAAAGGTGCCAAAATCACCAAACACGCCTAAAGCCACATGACCTCATCCAGCTTTGTCAGGCAAGCTGCAAATCCTTCTTGCTACCATGCTCTTGAGGTGGAGTAAAGTGTCTTGCTGGATGGCGACCACAACGTCGTGGCCTCGAAACCGGCAAGTGCATACTCCAATGCCATGTTCTCTCGTAAGAGAAGAACCATCGCGGAACTTGTCGGAGTCCGACCACCTCACTATTGGAGCCCACCACACACATATCGTGCAATTCACCATCCATGCCAATGCGCAGGATGTCACAACAGGCCCGGACATGTACTAACCTCCGCCACGAATGATATTGGTCAACTAAGCTGGACATGCAAAGCCCGGAATGAAGAACTTTTTGGAGTTCGCAAAATTCTTCCCCATTAGTGTCAATGGTAGGAAAGAAAATGCAACCCATCCGTAGAAGTTCCTCAATGGCATGTGTAATCTCGGATCCACGACTATGAAAAGCTTTAGCATGTAGCCCGTGCATAGGGCGGAGCATAGGTACGTTGCAACTGTACTGGCTACAAGAGAAGAGCTTCATTGCTCTAGCAATTGGTGGAGGAGTACGGTCCAACGCATTGGTGCAGTTCTCCTCTGACATCCACTTGGTAACGAGCTTAAACTCATCCGCGGTGAATGGTTGCTGCATGACAACATGGATGGGGAGGGTCTTCATCACTAGGACAACAAAGACCACAACCACTGGGTGTCTTCCGCAGCCTCGCCAATCACCCTATCATACTCAACCATGGCCTTTTGCACATGCAACTCCCTCCCACATGCCATCTCCACGCGGCGATCCTCATACTTCTACAGCCCCGCCGGGTACAAAAACACCTTAATGTGGTAGGCTCCAAATCTTGAAATTTCTTCCTCAATCCTCTTCTCATCTTTGGACATGAAGACGCCACGTATATCATTGATGGCCTGGAGCTATGTTGCATCCATGGCATCATGCACACAACACATGAAGGTATAGCATGCAACTTAATCGATACGTGTCCGGAAATGAACATGACAAAATGGAATATGGACACAAATGCAAACATGAATGAGATTTTGGCACTTACTAAGACTTTCGGTTCACTATAAACAAACCCCGACGTTTTGTACACCATCTTTAGTAAACGCCCAGCCTCTCATAGAGTTTGCACCTCAACAAGTGGCCTCTCATGGTCAAGTAAGCTATCTCGCAAAATAATGAATCCCCATCTCGCCGCCAAGTACAATCCAGGTGTTGGAGGTGGTATTGAGGGCGCCATGGCTGGGTCTACCATGGAAAATAGAACCTTGGCCTCCTTGTGCGCCTTTGCAAGCATACTTGCCATGGGATTAAGCTTTGCCGTGCGCTGGATTGGCTTGGCCGCATATGTCGAACGCTTCTAAGGTACCTTGTGCGGGGCAAGCTAGGTAAGTTGTCCTTGCCCGGTAAGCTGTCAGAGGGAGCTGAAATACGCTCGGTCCTTGGTGGGCTCTGCGTGTCCGTCGGTGGCGGCGGTCTAAGTCGTTGTTGCGACGTAGAACCTTGCCATGTCCCATCCGAAGCTGCAAGGAGGTGACTCTTGCCATCAATAGAAGCCCGCCGTGTTCCACCAAAAGCTGCGGCTGCGTGACTTTTGTCGCCAATAGAATCCCGCTGCAGAGGATCAACTGAAGATCTGGTGACAACTTGAGAAGATGCAGGCGGATAGGTAGTAGGTGTTGCCGCTACTTTACGTGCGGGGTTGGTCAAGGGGGTTGACTTATCGCAGGATGGCAAAGCCATATGCGGATTCGAAGAAGAAGGTGGCTACTAAAAGTCGTCATCGTCAAAAAAAGGTGTTGGAGTAAACCGTTTCTTAGGAGCATGATCGGAGTTCTCCCTAGCATCCTCAAGCATTAGTGCCTCGCCATGCTTGCGACCCTTGCTAGCATGTCCAACTTGTGAATATCCTTGCAAATCCGTTTGGGTCGTTGTCCTCACCCAATGCTGCACCTTCACCTCATCGAAGGTCACTTTAGGCGGAGGTGGCATAGCAAAAGGCACACCCTTCATACCACGTCTCACCTTCTATACAAGGGTGTCGTCTTTGTCATCGCTAAATCACTCCACGGTGGTGTCGATGCGAGTCACCAAGTTGACGACATCCGATGTGCCCGTAGGTCGTCGTGGGCCCAGACAGGTCCGACGCAAGACTGTTTGGTGGCTCTAGCACGCAAGACAGTAACAACATCCGCATATGACAGTCTAGAGAGGTCTAGAAGACATGACGACTCCACCTGCAAATGGAGTACATACATAAATGATGAATCATCTTCCCAAATTCCATCAATCAAGTTCATGCAAGCTGAGAATGTGAAATGATTGGGTTTAGGGACTCACAAGGTGTGAGAAATCTTCCGCCATGATCTCTAAAAACCTTGGCGATGGCTGTAAAACATACCCTAAACAATCTGACACCACCATGTTGATTAAAAAAATCAGTCATCACATAAGCCCTAACATACGTAGAACCCGTAGACCTGTCCGGACAGCCATGAACCAGGACTCTAAACAAAGGACCATCATACCTTGATCTTAAACCATAAATCGAAACCCTAAACCCTGGACCAGCATATCTTGTCTAGAGACCAAATTTAAACCATCTCAAACCCGAAACCCCTAAACAAATTACAATAAATATCCCAATACATACCCTAAATCCCCCTAATGTATTAGTAAGCAATCGAAACCGTAACGGCATTGATCATACCTCCTCTGATGTTCACCTTGGTGGTGGGGGTGGAAGACTTCCGTGCACCTCTGATCTTGCGTGACGATTGCGAGGCGCGCTCTCACGTTCCTCTCACCTACTGCACGTTGTCACCTCTCGTCCACACATATCCACAGTCACCTCCCTAAAATTGCCCTCGCACCTTCCTCGCCCTCACCGCCCGATTAGCTGTTGCGTGGAGCGTATGTCCCTTGCGTGGCGATCGCACCGCCGCGCGTCTTAAACTCCTAGCCACGCAGATTGCCCTGCTCGTGTTGACTGCATCTTGAGGGCATTGGCAATCGCCTAAACCTCGAGATGACCTCCCCGCCGCACGTCCCTTCGCCGCTTGGCGATCACGCCGCGCGTCTTAAATTCTCGAACACCTAGATTTCCCTGCTCTTGCTATCCGCGTCTTGATCACGCTGACAATCGCCTCAACAGCCCGATGACATTTGCCCCGATCGTCCCTCGCCATGTGGCGATCGTGTCGCGCGCCGAAATCCTAAATCGATTGTTGTGAACGTCGTACTCCTACGCACCGCGTCGCAACCAAGCTTCGCGCCCTCACAGCCACCCCACACGCCCTCACAACCACCCTACGCACCTTCATAACCCTCACCGCCTTCACTGTCCTCACCGTCGTCACCGTCCTCACCGCCGTCACCATCCTCACCGCCGTCACTACCGTCACTACCGTCACCTCCGTACCGCCCTCTCTCACACCTCCTCAAAGCCCTCACACACACCTCCGTCAACCTCCCACCCTAAACCGCTCACGCCCAAACCCCTGAAACCCTAGAGCTGCATACAATATCCTAAACTCTCACGTTGTGACATCCCTACACTCTGAGCAGGCATAAACTTGTTCGGTCGTGGCTGATGATGGGAAACCGTAGGGTTTTCCATCATCGGTGAGTACATTCAATATAAACGGCGGCTAAAAGTGGTTGGAACATTAAAGAGAAGGGCCGCAACCTATTACCTTCTGACCCGGACGTTTTACATAAGAGGATGAGATGTGGGAATGGAATGAGGGCAGGCGGTGAGACTGGGCGGGTGAGGCGTTGCGAGCGTGGCGGATGCAGACGTGGCAACCTCGGCGAGATGACAACGTGGCAGCCGCGGATGTGGCGGACAAGCCATGGTTGCCAACATGGTTGGGTTGCGGGACGCGTTTGCCGTAGTGGGTAGGGATGGGGGCCGAGGCACCCCTGGCTCCAAGCCTCAACTGCCGACCCACCATCGACGGGGGTTGTTAACGGGATCCGGGAAGATGAGTATCTGTTGGAACCGGCACCACAAAAAATTTGTGCAAGCATCTACGAGCTACAGTGATTTCCGTGAAGTAGGGTTGCGATGAAATGTACCTTGCCCGAATATGTTGTTTTTCAAGATTTAGAACACTCATAGGTTCTTGGAGGCTACAAAAGCTCATTGGCCTTCCAGGTTAATGCCACTTGGTGGGTTTAGAGCAATCAACAGTAACATGAATTTAAGGGAATGTGAATTTATCTTCACTAGTCCAACACAATAGCTTTAATGAAATATGGGAGCTTGGTGAGATATCACAAATTTTTGGCATCTCAAAAGCTATTGAATCATACACCTATATTTAACTTGTGTTGTTTAGTACAGCTATTATACAGTTATTATAGCTATAAACAGCTACATGGAAGCATCCTGTAGTATCCAATTGGTCTTATTAGATTTTATGCTTAATTGATAATAAGAAGAGAAATTGAAAGTAGATATAGGAGTGAGAATGAGAATAGAAGTGTAGAGCTGTTCATCACAAAACACATGTCCCAATGTGAAATTGTTGCTTGAGACAAGCTCTATCCTCAATCATATAATAAATTGGCAATTTTTTATATCATTGGTAGGCTTAGCTCAAAATATTATGTTGTATAGATGCAATAGGGCATGTTAACTCCACATCATGGCTAAAGGTAAGAAAAATTATTTTGTCAAATCGCCAATAAAGTTATCTAGAAAATGATGCAAAGTGGTGTTTCTAAGTCGGATTCAATTTTAGATTGGCCATTAATGGACCAATGGTACAGCGCTTTTGTGGGATAGCATACTTGGAGCTGGCTGGCACACTCTTCCGCTCTGTCCATGACATACTAAGGTAGAGACACCCATAACCCACATGTGACCAATAACCGATATATCCTAATTCCTAGATTGTGAAAGAACAGATGTACCTCATTTGTATATATCGGTTATGGGTTCTGAAGTACTTTTCACTTTGAAAAACTGTACAAATTTCAATATTGGGAGATAATTCATGGAAAAATGCTCATTCTTCATGAACCTTATTTTCCTACGAACCAAAATTATCTCCTTATCGATAACCCAAGCTTTGATATGCTGAAATGCTTAAGTTGTCGGTTATAGGTGTCTGTACCTTAATTCATGTGCAAAATGCAGCCTTTGGTGCAATATGAGTGATGCAATGATTCAGGAATTGTGAGATATGTTTTTGCTCTTGAAAGTTGGGAAGGCTGGCATATTTGTTGTGTTCGGAGATTTTTATATTTGTCTAGTATATTAGATTTCTCTTCGATATCGTGAAATTTTATCAGATAAAGATCAATGAAATAACATGATGCCCAACCAAATTTTAATGCCACTTTGCAGATATCTCTATACTCAAATGAATTTCATTGTAATTTTTTTTTAGGGGAAGCTCTTTGTACCATGCAATGAGTTTTACTGGATCAGTGTCTGGACTTTCAGATAAGGGTTAGGATGGTATGTACCATAATCTTGAATGACGATGACGAGATAATCCCATATGTAAGAAAGTCACAGATGAACTTTGCCAAGAACTCTGTCCTCGTAGGACAGACATGCAGGTTACATTGACAAAATTAGGTGCTTGAGCCCTCATCTCACGCCCTAAAAAAAGTTTCAAAATCATATTATGATGTAAAAAATTGGCTTCTTCTTTTTACTATTTCTCAATAGAATGAAAAACATATGTGCGGAAATACTTATCGCTCGTCACACATGTATTATGATGTCCGAGCAAGAATCATAAGAAATGATGAATGCCAAACTGCCTACACGAACCCCTGGTCCATGAGTTTGGTGCTGCCACGATCAAGAACAGTACCCAATCAAGTTTACAATTTCCACTTGATGCAAAGGTCCTCTACCATGCTAAAGGGCGGTTTACACTATAGACCAAGAGCCGTGACCAAGGAAACTAGATTAATTCCATGGTCACACTTCATGGTCACACTTCCATGGTCACACTTCATAAAAATGTCATTTTTAAAGCCCTTGGGCCTCTCACCAAGTGTAAACCGAACTTGGATTGGGAGGAATGACCATGTACTAAAAAGTGGGCGTGCTGATTTTTTTAATGAATGCCTAAAAAGGGCAGTATTTTCTAAAATAACAAAGAAAATAAAACAAGCCGAAAAGACAAAAAAGGGTGGCCGCCATTGTATCTACAGTAACATTGGGCCCCCCTCCCAAAAAAAAAGAAGAAAAAAAAGAAAAAAACCAATTTAAAAATAATAAAACATCTTTTCAGGCCCAGGGTCTCCTCGATTCAGCAACAAGAGAACCCATTTAGCCTCTCTCACCGCAAAATCTGGGGGACCCTCCAACATTATCCATTAGGCCTATTTCTAGGCCTTTTGAGGACCTCAACTCCTTTGGTCACTTTTCTTTTTTCCTCCTAGTGTAAACCCAAGTCGTCCGGGGACGAGTTGATGGAGCCAATCACAGATTTAAGAGGGTCATGGGACGAGTTCTTGGTCCGTAGTGTAAACCGCCCCCAAGTACCATTCACAGAACTTTGGATGAGGAATTTTACAATCGTACAGTATCTCACTCCATGTGTTTCTATGCCAGCACCTTAGATAAAATTTCACAAGGTGGATGAGTTGTTTTAATTGAACTTGTTTTGACACTCAAATATAAAACGGTTTGTTCCTCTTTTCTACGTTCTTTTAGCTTCATGGTTCATTGCCGGTTTTGTTGTCCAAATCAAGATTTTGTGGTTGGAGATGGGAATACAACTTCTTCTCTTCCTGTGTACTACATATTCAAGAATGGGCATTTTTGAAATGTGAAGAATAGTCAAGGGTTTTTAGGGATAAACCAATAGATTTCACCTCGTAGTTGCGACTTAGAGTTGTAGCTTGGGTTCTTGCTTCCTGATCGTAATAAACATAATACATGTAAATAAGTAGTAATTCATTCTGGTGAGTACTTTTAATTATTGCTATATAAAAAGAATTCTTGGAACATCCAAACCTCTTTGCTCATAATAATAGGTGAACGTAATTTTTCTACATATACATCTATTGCAGATGTAATAAATGAAACAATATGATATTGAAGTTATTTGTAAAGTGAGACAAAACAACTTGCGACTTGGCTAAATTGGTGCACCATTGGCACTTCGAAGGGATGACCAAGGTTCAAAGGGATGATTGGTGGCTACTACCATAGCTCAACCACCCATGGTATGCGTCTTAAGGCCTTGTAATGTAGATACCTTCAATAAATGTCTTAAAGTGATATAAAGTGTCTTTTTCTCTAAATGTACTTTGTGGTAGGCTAGGTAGTTATAGGATCCACCCAAGTCAATAGGAGACATTAACCCTTTAGAGCCAGAAAGGCCCAAATGTGGCCTCCAAGGGGGCAAAAACACACTGTCGCAGTCAATAGAGGAAACTAGGGGCAAAACATTCTTCAAGTCGGACATAGTCTAGGTTATAATGATTCTAATGAAACCATTGCTTCAAAAATTGATGCGGGCTTCAGCAAACTACAATGATTTCCATGCATTAGTGCTCCGGTGATATGTATCCGATATGTACATGATGTTCTACATGATACATAGCTTATAGAATCTCCTACGTCTTGCCCGTCATGCTCGGCATTAAAGGATTAAGGTAATATACACTATTTGGATCCTAGCAACACATTTTGTTGCGCTATCTCCAACAAAGAATTGGTTAATGTGGATACATAGGCAACAATACTGTGAGTTTTAACCTCTTTTTCATTTTGAATATCTGGAATTAGAGCCATGTGATATAATTTGCTCAAAGAAAAGATTAGCATTTTCAATTTTGAATATCTACAATTGGCTCAAAGAAATAACAGCAGTTTAGATTCATATTACAATATGAACCATTCTTCCTCATTTTCAAAGGTAGCTAAAAACACTCCTAATTTAATTCAGAGACCACCAACCTCTCAC
This sequence comes from Bryoerythrophyllum caledonicum, assembly GCA_963971425.1. Lineage (NCBI taxonomy): Eukaryota > Viridiplantae > Streptophyta > Bryopsida > Pottiales > Pottiaceae > Bryoerythrophyllum > Bryoerythrophyllum caledonicum. Next base: position 24,195,622 of record OZ020523.1, read on the forward strand.
GTACATACAAAGCCTTTTGGAGACCATCAAGCTTACGCTTGGATGGGATGAATACAAGGTGGAGGATACTATTTTCATGTGGTGTTTAACTTCGCAATTTCCAAATCTAGTTATGGAGTGTTTGATTATGCAACAAAACATGATCAAAGATTCAAAATGATGACAAATAATTGGTGGATGATGTGAGTACAAGAATAGACATGCTAGTAGCAGTACATCTCACAAGTGTAATTTCGATTCTTTTTGAGTGACTTATGCTCCTCTGAACAATGCTACTTTTCAATTACTGCGGCAAGCTTTTCATACACTAATTGTGCAGAAGTAAAAAAAAAAAAATCCAATTCTTGCTGCCATTCACATACAGTGTAATGTTTTACATTTAGTATATTGTTATGTCATTACACTAATTATAATTCTTAATTGTAATTGTAGACTACACTAAATGCGATGTTTAGTGTAGTATTGGTCGACAAGGAACTTCAATGAATCATAAGAATATCGCAAGAAGTCATTTCTGGTACTAGAAACAGATTTGAGCCTCTCAGACGAAATTAAAATTGCAGTAATTCTGCGTAAGGGAGATGGTTATTACAAGAGCGGTACATGGGTTGAACTAACGGGAATGGTGTCCTCTTCCAGATTTGAATCTTTGTATGTTACAGAAAGCAAGTTACAAGGACAGTCAGAGGGTGCATATGGGAGGGAGGGAGGGAGGTTGGTTCTTCATGATTGTGCGGCATTCTTGTCTGCCCATCGCATGTGCAACGCACACAATAGCCATCTCAACAACACCAAATGGCCTTTTGTTCTTGACAGAAACAACTCACCTTTGGTTCTTGACAGACATAACTCACCTTTTGCCCATGACATTGCGGCATGGTGATTCAACTTTGAAGATTGTATATTATAAGAATTGTAATAAGATAACCCCCCCAATAATAATGTGTATAAATGGAGAGAAAAAGTAATGATACATCTATTTTTCACTGATAGCAAACAAGAATTACAAGTGATTTGATATTTTTCTGATGAGATGTGAATTGGTTATGGATTTTCAAAGTATGCTACCATATTCCAATGGATGCGCCCCATGAGCGCAAGCTAAAAGTAAGGGTCCCTGATTACACAAAATTTGATGTTTAGTGTAGTGGTACTGTATGATTTGTAAGTGCTATAATTTTTTACTTTTGATGAAGATTTTTAGTGAGAGTACAACTGTCTACACTAATTAAAGAGGGGTGATAATTATCAACATGGTTGGTAAAAATATTCATCAAGAGTAAAAACTTATGGCATTTATAAATCATTTAGTGTGCCTACACTAAACATCAAATTTAAAGTAGTAGCAAACCTCCCTTTGGAAATGAATGGGTGGTAATGGGATGGAAGTGGCCAAAGTTAATAGGAGTTGGCCTATCTAATCAATGGCAATAAGAGCTCTCACAAAGGGCTTCTTCGGTAATCTAACTATGGCATTTAGTGTTGCACACACTAATTTTTGTAGGCATTAGAAGTGTAGGTTACCATGATGTAGTATTAGTGATAGTATGTATGTTTCTCAAGATTTGGGTTGTACGTTTTTCAAGATTTGGGTTGTACGTTTTTCAAGATTTGGGTTGTACGTTTTTCAAGATTTGGGTTGTACGTTTTTCAAGATTTGGGTTGTACGTTTCTCAAGATTTGGGTTTACATATAATATTGTAGTTAACACTAAGTTATGAAAGCAACACTCTTTTGGGTTAGTGAATGGAACTATAATGTTTTGGTGTAGAGGTATTCATAAAGGTTATGCACTACATAGTGAGAATTGTGGATTTGGCTAGAAGTTGCAAATACTAGGTAAAATTCACTATACTACCGATTCATTTGGGTACATACAAGGATCACCTGGATAGGAGCCATGTTTCTCAAATTTCACTAAAACTTTATTCAAGTTTCATTCAAATTACAACCTGTAATTTACCCATTGAACCCTTTACCGCCCGAGAAGGCCGAAATGGGACTCGGGAGGTGCTAAAACAAAATTTGCATGAAATCCATGAGGAATTAGGTTTCGAGATGTGAGGCCTAAATTTGCGCACACATTACATGAACACTCTCCAACAATCAGATCATGATTTGGATTTATAGAACTCTTGGAAAAGCTAGGAATACAACACAAAATACATCAAACACACTAAAATAGATCGAATACAGTGAATACCATGCCACATACTATGTTGTTTCTCACACACATGCACATTTATTTTGGTCTTAAATTTTGATTGAACTTAGTCTTTAAGTCATTCTTCATTGTTTTGTGATTGTTGATCGCTCTCCTCACATACAAAACTTCCGTTTTGATTCGTATAAGGTTGGAATATTTTTGTATACAATCAAGTAGGAAAAAAAATCACCATTAATTGTGTATAAATATTTTCTTCACATATGATACGTCAATGCAAAGCTATCAACCTAGTGCACATGTGAACCACTCTTATTCAAAGCAAGAAAATTCTTGCAAGAATCTATTGATGGTTGAAGTAGTACACCCTCCAAAATCCACAATTTTCACTACCAATGTACCGTAACTTTAAACACTATAACGAGTGGATGTTGTGCAAAATTTCCCCAAAGTTTAGGTCATGGGTTAAGTTCAATCTTGTAAGGTTAGATATTAATATTAGGCATTGTATTTCCATTGAATCTGGTTCAAAGAAAAAAATCAACAGAAATCTTGGTTTTTCTAGAAACATAGTTGAGCTGCAAAGGGTTAAGGTGAATTGACTATAAATGGTGGATCTTCCCATGTCTAGTAACTAATTCTAGTTCCTAGAATTGTGCAAATATTTTTAAAGCATTGTCGAACCCACACACGCCATTCAAGAACTGTATATACATGCACGTATTTAATTCTATAGCATACAAAAAATCAAATAATTTTTTGCAAGACTTACACCTTTAAATTGAAGATTGTTCAACTAACATCTTACATTTGGAGGTCATTTCAATATGTGAACCTCATCATGTTCAAATATGACACCTTACATGTAGAATACAATGGCCACTAGGGGTAGCTTATGGCGTTTGATCCCTAAAGGACCATTCTCCCATGGGGGGACGTTCTCCATTTTGGATAGGATCCTACCGTCTCAATTTTGATCATGAATTTCTTTTTCTTTTTAATAGAAATGCAGCATAGTAGTATTTTTGTAGGATTTTTTTTTTCACACTTGACCTTTAAAAAAGAAAGTTAAGCTATTTTAAGTGCAAAGTCTGGAACTCTAGGCAACTCCAAAATTTTGATAGAAGTTTCTATCGACAATAAGATTTTTCATACATTTAAAGAATATCACCTTCTTTGAAGATGTCAAAAAAATATTTTCTTTGGTGTAAGAAATCATTTAAATTCAAGTCAAACATTTTCAAACATTGTTAGGCTAGAGGAAAAAAAACTTTTTCTTGCATTTCAAGTCCTCTAATCTTCAAATCTATGCGGTGGATTGCAACCAAAAAAATATAACATATTCATATAGAATTCTATTTTAAGCTCTTACCGTAAGAAGTCCAAAATTTTGCATTTAAATGTGATCTTCATGCCTCGTTTTGATAGTGGTATTTTTGGACTAGTTTTGGAGTAAAATTGGATGTGGCCCTTCAGGGGTTAGGGGTTAAAATATCACAAAGTAGTCCAAGTCAAAGTGGTCCAAGTCAAGTCTTTCACAAGAAGAGTGTGCATTAGGATACTTCAAAGAATATATCTTGAGCCTAATGAAAATACAAGGCAGAAAGACCGTGCCTAGCTAACTCCTGAGGTTGAATCTCAGTCAAACACGCACTTGATAATTTATTAGGGCTCGGTGCAAATCTTTTGGGAAAATGTAAACAAGGACTTAATTAAGTCGAAGAAAGGTTGTGCTTTTGTTCCCTCATTAAATCCATGACTAACCTCGAGGTCCACAGTAGTTAGTCCACACCACAGACCTCAGTCAACTTCAGACATTGTTTGTAATTCAAATGAGGTGAAGCATATTCATAACTCACACTTCCAACATCAATGTTTGTAGGAGTTTCTTGTAGTAAATCAAAACTTACAAAAACAAGAAATATTATCTAGTGCAACCCTAAACAAAATAAAATTGAAATCTACGGAACTAGGTCTGCAAAATAGATACAAAAAAGCCAGATTTTATCTTACTCAAAAAAAATCTTGGAATGTAGTTGGCATAAAGATTTAGACGCCGGAATCTTTCTGCTGGCTACACTCCGAAATTTCCGAAGGTGACGAGAATGGGCCCTCCCGGCGCTAAAGGGCTAATGGGTTTTATTTTATGAAATGTAAGGAAAGGCTAGTTGGATAACGGGGGGGGGGTTCATGATGCAAATGTCAGCATATGATAACGTAGTGGTGAAGAAGTGTGAATTGTTGAAATCCCGTACTGAATCACGATGAGTCTTTGCCTCGAGGCAATGTCAGTGATGGCAATGAAAGTAGGGTTGCACCTGACAATTTGACACCATGTTTTCGTGCTCCACACATGTAGGTTGTCATGTGTAAGATAGTACTATAAATCCAGGTGGTGACATATGGAGCTCGTCCACATTGAGTTCCCATCACGTTTCCTTGTCCCTGACATGTTTGCCTCTCCTTTACGACGCAATCGTTCAGATTGTGCACAAGCACTGATGATCATTTCCATTCCGTTAGACAATGTCTCCATACATTGTGTGTGTTGCCTCCCAACATTGATCAGCACTGCCAGGTGGCATTACAGTCACCCTTTACCTCTTTCACACTAATTCTGGAATGGAGCCAATTTGAGGGATGATTGGGTTCTTCCGGTGATTCTATTTTTAGTATAGATAAACTTTAGTGAAAGTTGAGCACAAGAAGGTGTGATTTAACCCGTAAAGGCCCGTGACAATTTCACACCAAAAACACTTTAAAATTGTTGATTCTAGTGCAATGAGTAAGGAAGGAAATAAAGCCTTATATTTATCCTTTTGACCGTAGGATCTCCATTATGACTTACTAAGTTACAGACTTACAAAATTTCATACACTTTGACTGCACATATAGAAAGATTGTAGTGTTTGAAATCAAGTAAATGGTTCATTTGCTTCCCTGCATTGAATGGATCAACAGACTTTGACTTCACTTGGTATCAAATTTTTGCACTACACAAGGTCTAAATCTTTTACCATTGTGTTAAGCATGATGTTAGTTCCGTATACACCAATTTTTAGAGGTAGAAAAGGAGTGTAGCATATTCAAAACAAGTGTGCAAGGAGTGGAGGTTCAAAAATGGTCAATCCACAATTTATTTTTTTTAGAGTTTTATATGTTTTAGAATGATAATCTAAACGGTCAATAAGAAGGTTTACACCACATATTGTTGTAGAAAAAATAATAAGTGAAAAATGTGAAGATTTTTAGGTTTAATGTAGAAAAGATGAAGTTTTTTTCCCTGCTTGCCCAAAATGTGTAAAAATGTTTTACTTGAGTTTAAATGTTTTTTTTCACTAAAGACAAAATTTTCCAAAAAGCTATAATTATGAAAATCTCAAGTATTACAACGGCTAAAAAGTTAGAATTGAGTAGGCACCCTTTTCTGTCTTCTCTTGAGTCCACAAGTGAATTTTGGCATGCTAAAGATATCCACTTTGAAAGTTCCAAAGATTTAGGTGCACTATATTTTCACTCTTATGATTTAAAGGGAGATGTATAAGAATGAATGTTGCTACCTTACCCTATTCATCTAAGTGCTACAATCTAACCTCTGTAATATGACAAGTTTGGGAAACCAAAAATATGTTGCAATAGCGAGGTATCACATAATTGTTAATATGACATATTGAACCTAAATGTCGTATTATTGAGGTATTGTAAAAAGAACACAATAATAGATGTTGAAAGGTTGCCAAAAAGTATCTACAAGAAAAAGGTTGCCAAAAAGAATTGACGAGGAAGAAGTACCCTAATTTGTGATGCATGTGTCCCATTGTTCACACCTTGTTCCCAAAGTTCACAACTTGTTCCCAATGTTCACACCTTATTCCCAACATTCACATCTTGTTCCTAATATGATAACATGTTCCCAATGCATTTATTCCTGCTATAATATGACAAAGTGGGGGTCAATATCAAGTGTCATAATTGTAGTATAGAGGGAGTTTAGGACTACAAAATTTGGTTGTACAAAAATGTGTCATTTAATTTGAGGCTGTCATGTAAGGGAATGTTGTAGTAAAGATGGTAGAAATGTATTACAATGTTGGATAACACATCTTTTTATTCATCACATTATGATGGTTTCCATTTTCTTCATCTTCTCATACAACTTCATTACCTTCATGTTGACAAGTCGGAGATTAATTTTAGACCACAATATAACCACTCCTTCAATTTCATCAAGTTTAGATGTTTGTTCAAAGAACATTGCCTAGTGACAAAATCACAAGAAATAAAGATTTTCCCCAAGACCCATTCTTTCAAATTAAAATTTTATTATTTCAATTTTATTCACTAGAATATTCAACAACACAACGGAAGTGGCAACATGTAAGCATAAGTTAGTACTAAAGTCGGCCTTCCACTAACCATAATTATTCATGGGGGCTTTGACCACAATTTCAAAGTCCAATCCTCATCTTTTGAATTGAACTGCAACAAACCGCTGCAGGTTTGAGATTTATTGGATCAGACCACTGCATAATTAAACATGTAACAGATCAGTCAGGCCCGGATGTGCGCTTCAAATGGTTAGAAAGTGTAGACTAGAAGCTCAGTGTCCTTGCAAGGTTTTAGGTGAGCTACTTTGTGGATCATTCTGGAAAATACAGCCCAGAGCTGCAGTTTGAATTTCAAACAATAGGGTCAACTTGCAACAAATTTGTTTTTCATCGGTCAAAATATAAATATTAACAAAGTAGTTTCAGACAGTGAAATAAAAATGATCAGAACTGAGTAAAGTTGTACTGATCACCTAAAGTTGTTGGTACTTGTGTCCCCAGACCAAAACATTTATAAGTTTTTGCATGGAGATAGGATAACATATGAAATATGTACTGTAACACAGTTGGTTCTGGCTCCTGAACATATAACGACAAAGCCCATAAGAGCACAAAGTTGACCTGTATGTAGGTAGCTCCATCGTGAGAAAAAGCTGTTTTTAGTTGAAATCACCAGTCACTTTGGCAACTATGACCTTTTACCAGTCCTTTTCTCCTCCCTTGTGGACGATGATGAAAAAAAAGAAGTGATTGAACGAGAGCAAGAGAATGATTCTCCCATTCAATAACACAAAAAAGAGACATGGAAAATCATCATAATTTCACCTACTTGGGTATGTGATGAGAATACAACAAAAGACATCATACATGAAAAATACGCTAGGCACAAAAAGTGCGACTTATCCACATCAAGCCTACCTATTCTCCTTTTGCTTTCAAGTAGGGTATTTGTGTACCAAATGCAAATAGATACGGTAGAGAGTTTCTATTTGGCTTTCCATCACTGTATGTTACATTCCCGAGGTCCAATAATTCTTCAAAAGCACCCACCTGCAGATGCTTTCTCTTTAGTTATATTCGACTTTAGCATAGGAGGAACAAAAACATCTCCCCAGAAAGTTACGACAATCTTTCACCCCACTGCACCTGTGACACTGACCCTGCCCCAAACCCATCAAGTCTCTTCTACGCATTTGTTGCCAATTTCTTGTCCAAGCAATTGATTCAGAAAAGGTGACTCCAATGCAAAGCAAACCAGGGACAACAAGCCAACAGTCTCCCTGGTCAACAGCTTAATAACAATGGCAAAACCAATTTGTGACTATGACATCATGACAACATATTTACACTAACTCGACGCAATCATTTTGACGTGACCTCAGCTACAGGCTCTGCATCATGTGCAACCCCATGATGCAAACCGCATTGCTACTTCTTCTTGTAAGATTAACTCATTGAAAAAACAATTTCGACTAAACTTTTAGAATTGTTTAAGTGCATCCCCACCCACTCATAAACCCAACAGTTGATTCGAGCGTGGCAACCCATCCTCTCAAAAACCACAACATAAAAGTCTCGTCGCGGATGCAAAAGCAAATGCACGCACACATCCTAGCTGGCGAGAAAATCAATGTCCAAATCGTAGCACTACACACTACAGTCAAAATCTCATTTAGTGTACCCACACTATTTGGAAGTGCGATAGTTTTTTACTAGATTTTTACCAAGAGCACAACTACTGAAAGAGGCAGAGTCCATAGTTGGTGATGATATTCATCAAGAGCAAAAACTCACAGCAAATGTCATAAATGATTTGAGTGTGGATGAGATGTTTAGTGTAGTAATGAGAGAGCAGGGTACACAAGCAGCCCACACTAAGTTCAAACGCCGCATCCCTCACTCATTCACACTCACACGCAGACACACAAACACAGTGTCAGTCCAGTGCGGTCACTCAAGCTGCAATGCAGCTTTACCTGTAGCCGAAGCGTTTGAAGCCGACCTGCGGTGAAGTAAATCATGGTAGACGTAGTAGTTGCCTCGGTCGAGAGTGCGGGAGAGATACCATCATGATTCTGTAGTAAAGTGAGCTGCAATATTGGGGAGAGAACAAGCTAGCATCTAGATAATGTGCAGCACGACGTCGTCATCCGAGCGAGACGACATACAGCGACTCCAGCCCATGGCTATGGTGCCATTTCACACCTTCATTGCAAGCTTGTATGGTTTCTCCAAGGTTGCAGCTTCGTGCGTCTCAGTATGTTTGCTGATATGACTTGCTTCTAGCTTGAAGCCGCCAGCTTTTGCTCATACTTTGTTTCTAGCTTGTAGTCGTGAGCTTCATCTCTCGACCTCGTCCCGTTCCTGTGAGTATACAGCTACTAGAATCGCCTTCGGAGCTGCGAAGTTAGACAGGGAGGGTTAGGTGCCTCATGAATAGTTTCCTAGCTTGCTAGTTTCTAGCAACAAGTTCGTTCTTTGTGTGATTGTGGCGATTTCATCTTCCAGGGGCTTCGTGGTTTGGCTGACCCTGTGTGTGTTTGGGGATTGGCGTGATCGGTAGTTTTGGAGGTAGGATTCACTCCTTTGTTTGTTGGAGTTATTGGAGCCTCGGTCTGATGGCGTTCGAGGGTTTAGCTGGAGTGTTTGGGTAGGTGAAGGGCAGGGCTTCGAAAGAGGGCGGGTAGAGAAACTGAGGATTGTTTTGCGGATCATTGGGTGAAGGATCTTGTGGTTCTTGTCGGTGTGAGATAGCGGACGATGGGCTATGGCTCTTAGGAAACGGAAACAAACTTCGGTCTGCTGTAGGTAGAGGTCGATCGATTCCAGCTATGATAGTTCATTGAATTATGTCGAGATTTGACAAAGAATTTACGTTGCTATGAAAGTGCTGCAGCGTTGTTTCCCGGAGGCCAGTTGCTTTTTTGTGGAAGTTGCAATCCTCTTTTGATCTCGTATTGGTTCTGCTTTTGGACCCAGATTAAGGTTCCCTCTCTGTTGTGTCATCTGTTGCTCGACAATGTCGTGTTTTAGAAAGCCTTTCTGTAGTCTGCTCACGTTGGCGTAAGCCTCAAGTCCCGCCCATACCTTCATTTCACTCCGCCAGATTATGGTTTCTGTGAGGGTTTTCATTCTTAGGCCCCCTTTTACTTCCAATTTCTGTGCAATGATCTAGCTGTAGGACCGACATCATTTTATATTGATTCCTGCTCCTCTTTTGCTACAGAACTGAAAGAGAGATCGACTTGAAGCGAAGTTACTCCGGATCAATCCAGATCTAGCCACCATCTCAGGCATCAAGTCGACTTCTATTTGGTGGTAGTCGGGGTCGGATGTCCAATGTGCGCTAGCTTTTCCCCCCAAGGTGCCGTTTTCGTGATAAGAGGAAACAAGTTCTAGAATTATAACAAGGTGGAGTCTTAGAAAGCAAAGGAGGTGCTGGATCTCTGAATCGCCGAAGACAATGCTTGCCGTCATCTGTTCCTAGGTAAGATCCAGCACCGCGTTCTTCATGCTTTAACCCTGTGCATCTTTACTTACTATAACGAACACAGGAAACATTGCAGGATTTCGAAGTGATAACCTGAACTGCGATGGAGAGATCCTCCGAGAAAGAGAGTTCCAGGCGGAGCTGGCCATGGAAGAGGAAGGGGAACGACAAGATATCAAATGCTCCGGACCGGCTCGGTCCCTCTCCAGTTCCATCCAAGTCATATGACAACCACCAGGTTTGCCAAAACCCACGTCCTTCTTCATGTTTGAGTTTTCTAGAGTACCAGAATTACTTACGTTGCGTACTTCAGATATGGGAGTATCAGCAACCTGACATACCGAGCCATCACCGCCAACCTTCCCCGATGAAAGCCTCAGACCGCAGCCGGGTGGCCGTAGAAGAGGCCAGGAGCCAGTGGCTGCAATCAGAGGAGAGAGCCAAAGCGCTGTCTGAGAAGCTGTCCAATGCTCTGGCCGACATCACCTCCAAAGACAACCTCGTCAAGCAGCACGCCAAAGTCGCGGAAGAGGCTGTCTCAGGTGCCATCACATTGCCACTTAAAATGAGAATTTAATGAGGACTCACTAGACTGTCCTTGCAGTGAATAACCGAGTTTGGTACTCTACCCAGGTTGGGAGAAAGCAGAAGCTGAGGCGGTGTCACTGAAAGCGCAGCTTGATGCTGCGCTGCAACAGAAGCTGGCAACTGAGGATCGAGTGGCACACCTGGACGGGGCGTTGAAGGAGTGTATGAAGCAGCTGAGGCATCTCAGGGAGGAGAATGAGCAGCGCATGCACGACACCTTGTTGAAGAAGACACGGGAGTATGATAAGCTGCGGCTGGAGATGGAGGCGAAGCTGGCGGAGTCGTCCCGTTTTCTGGCCCAGTCCAGATCTGAGGTCCTGGAGTCTCGAGCTGAAGTGACTGCCCTTGGCCATGCCTTACAGGTGAGAGCCTGATCTGACCACCATCTGTATTTTTGCTTCAAACAATAATATACTGATGTGTCATGATGTGGTTGAGATCATCAGGAGCGTTCGCGAAGCGTTGTGGAGATAAGTGAAGCCAAAGGACGAGCTGAAACTGAAATCAAAGTACTTCAGGTAAGACAACACCTCGCAGGTTGTTCGACGTCTGATCTTCAGATGAGTATCTTAATTACAGTGTTGACTGATTTCCGGGATGCAGGTGAGGCTGGAGACTATGGAGAAAGACAACTCCCAACTGAAATACGAGGTCCATGTGCTCAACAAAGAGCTCGACATTCGAAGCCAGGAGAGGGAGTACGAGCGGAAAGCTGTGGATCTGGCCTCGAAACAGCACCTGGAGAGCGTGAAGAAGATTGCCAAGCTGGAGGAGGAATGCAACCGCCTTCGCCTCTTAGTCCGCAAAAAGCTCCCAGGCATCCGTCATTCCTAACCTTGATTTGATCTCCGAAAGCTCATACTTCAAAAACGAAAATGATGTAAAAAACCTGAAATGCTTGAACATAACTTTGATTTTCCATCTAGATCCAGATCTGCACGAACGTGTCAATGCTGAAAACAGCCATAACAGCCAATTTGTGATACTAGCGTTTGATGGAGTTTGGCATGATTTAGTGCAGGTCCAGCAGCCATCCAACGGATGAGGATGGAGGTGGAGGGCATAGTACCGAGGGATCCATCTGAGAGAAGGCGGAGGTCGATGAGCCGCAGCGGCAGCACGTTGGACTTGTCTGCAATGAACGACGCCATGATGCAAGAAAATGATGGGCAAACACACGAAGCGCAGATGCTGGCAGAGCGAGTGGTGTCCATGGACGACGAGATGAAGATGCTCAAGGAAGCTCTCTCGCAACGAAATGGCGAGGTTCAGTCCGCCCGTCTCATGTGCTCCAAAACCACAGCTCAGCTCTCCGCTGTGGAGGAAGAACTCAAAAAGGCCAAACAGATAAACGGTACCACTTCCTACCTGTCAATTACTCTCACAAAAACATATAAGATTTCTGCAACTTGGAAGTGGTTACATCCATAAAACTGATGCTTGATAACATATGCAGAATCATTGAAAATCGCCGGCTCCGGTAAGCCAGGACTCTCCCAGGAGTTCCCGACGAGGAAGAGTGGCTCCCTGTTCGACATGTCTAGGAACGCCGTGAAAGCCAGAGGCAGCAACAGCGACCCGAGATCAGAGTCGTCGCAGAACTTCGAGCTCATGGACGACTTTGCCGAGATGGAGCGTTTGGCCATGATCACCGTCCCGCCCTTGAAGCAAGACTTGGAGGAGGCTCTGGCAACAAGGACCCGGGAGCTGGAGGCCAAGTCGCAGGACTTGCGAGTGGCAGACCAGATGTGCCAGGACCTCAGGGTCAAGGTCAAGGAAGCTGAGAAGCAGCTGAGCGGGCTCCGCTCCCAGAAAGCAAGCAACGAGGCATCTATCGTCACCTTGCAGGACCAGCTCCACGAACTCCTGCCTCGGAAGGGCCTCTCCGGATACACCTTGAAAGACATTTTGGGCAGGGCCAAAGATGCTACCAGCTCCTCTGAAGGCGTCATGCATGACGAGCAAGCCTCATTTTCAGATGCCGAGTCGAAGGTGAGGCCTGTAATGTGATAGTTTTATAATGGTTAGACCACAGTTTTCTATGATCAGCTTTTATCTTTTCTTTTTCTAGTTGCCAAGTTGAAGGTGTGATCGACTCCTTGTTACCTGACACCGGATAGTTTTCCATGGTTCTTATCATGTCGACGTTACCTTTGGTTTGCAGCCAAGCACTGCTCCCTTGGAGCTCACGATTGCAGTCCGCAAAATCTTTTACATTGTGGAGATGCTGGCGCAGACGAGTGGGTTCGAGTACACTGAATCCCTGAAGTCCATGGCTGAGAGTGAAATCTCACTTCAGCTTGAGTGGGAGAATCGTAACTTGAATTCCATTGTGCGCAAACTAGCATGCGCCAGCAACAACTTGTTGCAGGGGAAGCATCATGATTTTGTTGACTTCACAATAGAGCTGGGAGCGGTCTTGGATTACATTCTCACGTACCGGCCATTGGTCAGCGCTGCGCGGGACATGGATCTGAAGTCCATGCGGGAGCAGTGCGCGCACTTTGATGCGGAGCTGGACCGTCTCAGATCCGACAAGTTGACGGAGTCCGTCTCTTCTCAGCAGCTGGCCGAACACGTAGAGCCTCAATCGATCAATGGGAAGCTGCTGCTTACGTACGGTTCACACCAGGTACCTACACATTCCCGCTGGAATTCTCCACTCCTTTCTTCCTTGAATGCTTACTGATCTCTGCTCGTATCATCTCACAGCATGGCGGTGAGACTCCATGGGCCAAGAGTAGGAAGGAGGATGACATGATTGAAGAGGAGCTTATGGTTCTGTCATCTCCAAACCCTGCGCTTAGAGCTGCAAGTGGGGAGCTCACGAAATTGCGCGACCGAGTGGCTGATTTAGAAAGGGAGCTGCAAGGAGAACGACAGCGAAACCAAGGTGCCGTTACCAAGCTCGGAGATCACGTCCTACAGCATCCAGTCCACAGGTAAATTGATACATCTGCAACTGGACAATGAACTCCAGGACATCGAGTTTCTGACCTTGTGGGAGTTTCTCTTCCAGGGAAGGCATGGCCGTGAGCAGCGAGATGTCCGGTGGATCACACCGAGATTTGTCCAGTCACTCGACCTCCGAAGACGAAGATACCAAACCTGAGAAGGTACGTTTACTCACATTTCAAGAGATCTTGACCATGATGAACCGTCACCCCCATAAATTTTCTAGTTCCTGTACTGGTCACTCATTCATATATCACATGGCGGCTGCAGCTGTTGACCGGTCACTCCATCAAGCGACAGGAACGCGACGTGCAAGCAGCGGCGCTAGCGGAGTGCCAGAGAACGATTTTAGCACTAGGGAAGCAGCTCAAGGGGTTGGGGACAGTTCAGAACTCCCCGCCGGGCCAAGAAGAACGAGACTCGCTCATGACCAACTCACCCAAGTCCACGAACTCCTCGAGGTCAATCGAGAAGCTGACGGAGAACATGGAACTCCTCAGATGGGATGTGGAAGCTGCCCCATCGGCAACTGACCAGGCAAATTACGGCCTGACGACTGTGGCGCTGCGCGATCATCAGAACCAGAGCCGGGTGACGAGCCCAAGCCCACGACGATCAGCGCACCGGAGCCCCAGCCCAGCCGGCGCTCGACGCAGCCATGTATTGGTTTATCCTCCGAGCCGAGCTGGTGATGGAGCACTTGAAGGGACTGGAGAATCGGGGCAATCTAAACTCCGCGTTCCATCGCCTGCCCGGTCAGAGATTACGTACAACGGGTCCATGCCTGGCTCCCCCTCGCGATCCTCTGGCACCACGCCCTGGGCCTTGCGAACCCCACCAACACGCTCCAATTCGGATAATGAGCCAGCTGCACAGACTACTGACTCCGATGCAGCTGTGGACAAGAACTCTCGCAACAGCTCCAGCTTCAGTCGGTTCTACTCCAGGACCCGAACCGGCAGCATAGCCTGAGCATGGCAGAAGTACTTTTTCGATGTGTGCGGAATCAATCATTTCAGGCAAGACTTACGTGCTCTCATTGTAAAGTTTTTCTTCTTCCATTAATTTTGAGCGGACGTTGCTAGCATCACTATGATAGCAGCTGGTGTTCGCAGCGTCTGCTGTGTTGAGCTAATTCGGATCATAATCGACAGAGATCAATAGAACCGACTTCACTTTCAGATCCTGATGTAATTACGAAACGGTGTTTTGAGCACCCTACTTCAAAAGATGGCTGGAACTGCCTCGCATCCCAGTGGATTAGATTAGTGTACCAGGTCGTAGGTTACTCATGCCAAGCTGATCTTATTCAATAAAAATAAATATTCATCAGATCCAGAACATGTTTCTTTCAGGGTCAACTTGCGTCCAATGGCACCTAATCACAATCATTTACGAGTCACTGGTCACACATAAACACGCTTGAATTGACTTGGGTCACTGATTCTGAGGAAAAAATACGGGAAGTTGCTGAAATGTGGGAACTTTCGTACAAAAATTGTAATTTAAACTTTAAAACCACATGAACATGGAAAGTCAACTGACGATGTACAAGTTCGGTGAAGTGAAAGCTGTAAGATGTTCTGCTTCCATGATTGTAGCCACTACCAGCCTTTTTATTAGAAAAAAAATGTCTTCGAAGTGCTGGCGATATTCCCTGGCTTCAATATGGGCAGCTGGCTAAAAATAAAAGAGGTACTAGCGAAGCAACTGGCTACAAAGTGCAAAAGCCTTGTACATAGGTGGCTATGGATAGATCTCAAATACATAAGTGTGTTGGCTACAATCCGACTTTTCTCATAAACACTATTGGCTATTGCAATTTTTTCTCTGAGGTCAGATTGAACATGACACTTCTATGGCGCC
Organism: Bryoerythrophyllum caledonicum; assembly: GCA_963971425.1. NCBI lineage: Eukaryota > Viridiplantae > Streptophyta > Bryopsida > Pottiales > Pottiaceae > Bryoerythrophyllum > Bryoerythrophyllum caledonicum. The sequence goes on from OZ020523.1 coordinate 24,211,013, forward strand.
AAAGTTTAAAAGAACTAAACAACTTCCACCATTCAGTCATGAAAGCACCACAAATTTTTAAATTCATCAAACTTAAGAACCTTGGCTACAAGTCCCACACTTCATGTACTTCAGTGATGAATCATGATATTAGCGACAGACCAATCTATAGACTACTGTAGAAAAGTATATTGGCGATAGCGTGTCCACTTTGAAGTATGCTTTTGGCCAGGTGGTGACAAAAGAGAATGAATTGTTTCACCGTGATTGACTCTGTTGGCGATATCATCCAATCTAAATGGCCATAAGCAGTGAGGTATTGGCTACCAATTACAAATCAGTATCAAAGGGATACGATATGATCTGGCTATGCCATCACTACCTTCGTAGATGTACTAGCATCTGCTCCCTACAAGCAATAGCAATTAGGCAATAAAATGGTATTTTAGCCCTATTTTTCCTTGTGGGGATTTCGAAGCAGCCTAGTGGATGGTGAAATACTTCGATTTTTAGCCAGTTCTAAAAAGGCTGGCCACTACACTGTTCACTGAATATAGTGTGGATTTGTAACACCCGGATGGGTTTCCGCGCCTTACGTATTGTACAACATGAGGCCCTGCAAATGGGACCTCATACTACGTAAAGCCCAAAGGATTTTTCTACACAAATTTGACATGTGGAGGTAGTACGGCGGGCCTCCCACTCTTCCCCAAAATTTTGAGGTTATGCACTTTTCTTTATACCTTTTTCCTACCTCAAGAAAACATATTAATCTTTATGTTTACCATTTAGATTAAGATTGTATATTAAACTAAGATCACAAAAAAATTAAAAAGTATTTTGCGTGATTTTGGATCCCTCCTTGTTGCACAATTATTTTGGATATGCTAAACACCTTTGATATGCCTAAATGTTTTTGGTCAGTTACCTTATATCATATAGATTGTGATGGTAAAGAGAGGTAACTTTGCATAGTGTAAATATTATATTTTAGCACAGGAATTCTAGAGTAGAAAACCTTGTAATATTAGGGTGCAAGAAGACCTATAAACATGTGCGGTCAAAAATTATGTAATATTATAGATATATTCTTCTTCTAGTACAACATAACAAGATCTTATGGTTAGAAGAGGAATGAAATCATTATTTGTGAACATTGTTACATTGGCCATCTTTGAAGGTCTTTTTCCATAAACATAGTTGTCGTCCTATAGGGATTAATTGTGTTAATTGCGCCGGCCCATTGTCTGCGTACACTGGTGGGCTGCCTTTCCAATGCAACTAGAATAATTCACAATTCAAAGTTGAGAAAAAGAACCCTACTGAGCATTGAAATACCGATTTCTGTAGAGATGGGTAAACGCTCAATATACGTTTAGAAAGACCTAGATCTGAGTAGGGGTAGTGAACAGAATGCAGGGAATAACATAGCTTTGTTCACTTGCCAACTTCCAACAGAAAACGACACTGCATTGGCCTTTTCACTGACTGTGCCGTTGAAATCAACCGCTGCGAGGTTCTCCGAGGGACGAGGAATCGGGTCCACCCCGTCTTTCAACCGACACCGTAGTGAAGGGCTGCAAGTTGTTGAGCTGGCCGAGCTGATAAGTCATCATCTTATTTTTTAGTCATATCTTGCGTTGAAATCTTGCAGGTAATGCCACTAGTCCAGACAGACATACAGTGCGTTGAAGGATGGGCGAAAAGCTGGTGGTATAGCCTACCAAGTCAAGCTGGAAAATCCATCCCCTTGCTACGATGAGTGGAAGATTTCGGGTCAGTTCACAGGGTCCACATCGTGGACATTCATATCTGCACCTCTTTCATGTCGTTGGTCCCTCTCGAGAAGGACGTCTTGCTCACAGATGCCAAGCTCAGATAATCAACGCTTGATCTGAGCAGGCCATGGGAAAGTTAGAACACATCTGCCTGCACTAGATTGATAATGACCTGAGGCCTCACATCTGAAATGTGATGCAAGTCGCTGTGAGGTTGGATCTCATCTAGTGGTGTTCATCTTCATTCATCAAACGGTTGCGAGGTGAGCTCTGTGTTGATAAATCTCGACGTACTCTTGATGCGGGGAACATGAACCCATTCTAACAATCGTCCTGACCTCGTCCACTTTGATTGCTAATGCGTCCTGAATTCTCGTTGTGAGTTCTTTCTAAACATATCGGTGGCGATGATCTGCTTGGCCTGTACAGTAGAGGAAAAACTCAAACAGGATCGATATCTCCTCCAAGTGACAACATGCCCGGGTATCCAGAAATTGTAGTGCTCCTCTGCGTTGCATCGTTGTGTGCAGGAAGCGGGCAAGCTATCACACAGGCCGACGCATCCGGGAGCACGATATTATCAGACGAGAGCGCATTGCTGCAATTCAAACAGGATGCTCTCGGGGAAGTAGAGCAGAATGGGACGGAACGACTGAGCAACTGGGGCACCACATCCGACTTCTGCCAGTGGACGGGAGTGGCGTGCAATGCCGGAACGAGACGAGTGCTCGCAATCAACATTACCGACATCATCCTGAACGGGACGTTGAGCTCGGCGTTGGCAAATCTTGCCGCCCTCGAAAATCTCACCCTGCATCGCACGCACCTGAAAGGCAGCATTCCACCTGCGTTCGGCAGCCTCTCGGCGCTCCGACATCTCGACCTCTACGGCAACAACTTGACGGGCTCCATCCCTCCCGAGCTCGGGAACTGCACCAATCTGAAATCCCTAATCCTCACCTTCAACAGACTGAGTGGACCGCTTCCCGGCGAGCTTGGGCGCCTCCGGCAGCTGGAGACGCTGGATTTCAAAGAAAACCGATTCATCAACGGCTCGCTCCCAGACACCATCGGAAACTGCGTCAATCTGCGAGAGCTCGTCGGCAGGACGAACAACCTCACGGGCGGGATCCCAGAGTCACTTGGGAACTGCACCCGCTTGAGTACCTTCGATTTCGAGGACAACGACATGGAGGGGCCGTTGCCGCAGTCGTTCGGTCAGCTGCAAGAGCTCCACAGAATCATGCTCCGCTTCAACCGATTCTCCGGTAGCATCGGGATGCTTGGGAACTGCAGCAGGATGCAATTCGTCTACCTCTCGTCCAACAGCTTCAACGGCAGCCTCCCGCCGTTCCAGGGCCAGCAGTGGAACTTCATCGAGAACTACGAGGGGCAGGAAAATCAATTCTCCGGAGAAATCCCGCTCGCGCTCACCAAGAATTGCAGCGGCCTCAAAAACGTGGTGTTCGGGATCAACAACCTCACAGGCACCATCTCCCCGGAGTTCGGGAAATGCCCTCAGCTGGAAAGCCTGCAGTTCTGGAACAACAACTTGAAGGGACTCATCCCCGCGTCGCTCGGAGGTCTGCCAAAGTTCCGCCTGCTCTACTTGAGCAACAACAGCTTAGAAGGACCAGTCCCCGCCTCACTCGCAAACTGCTCAAGCTTGGGCGCAATCCTGCTCGAGAGCAACAAACGCATCAACGGATCCATCCCCACCGAGCTCGGCAACATACCCGCGCTTGACAGCCTCGTCATCACCGACTCCGAGCTCAGCGGTGCAATACCTGCTAATTTCTGCAGCAAAAAATCCCTCACCGTGCTCGCGCTCAACGGCAACAACCTGACCGGCGCCATCCCCGCCTCGCTAGCGCAATGCGTGAACCTCACCACGCTGCTCCTCCACAGCAATCACCTCGCCGGCGCGATTCCAGAACAGCTCGGGAAATTGCAGTTCTTACAGCGCCTCTGGCTGGATAACAACAACCTCACCGGGACCATCCCCGCGAGCCTCGGACGCAGCCTCCACAGCCTGCAGCTCAACGACAACCAACTCCGAGGCGAACTCCCAAGCTCGCTCCCGCCTAACCTAACACGCATCCTCCTCTCCAACAACCGCCTCTCCGGGCCGCTGGCGAATCTCAACTTCACGCGTCTCCGATCCCTGGAGGTCCTTACGGCGGCCGACAACTCCCTAACCGGAACAATCCCCGCGCCTCTCCTCACCTGCGAGAATCTAACAATCCTCGACCTCAGCCGAAACAACCTCACCGGCCACCTCCCCGTCGTCGCCTCCTCCTCACAAACGCAACTCCCGAAGCTCCGACTGCTAACCCTAGCGTCCAACGAACTCTCAGGCCCACTCCCCGACTGGATATGGAACCTCCAGAACCTGAGCGTGCTCGACCTGTCCTCCAACAAACTCTCCGGCAAGCTAGCCACCAATGTGAGCAACATGAGAGGCCTCACCGAGAACGTGACGCTGGCGAAGCTCGACGCGGATGACAAGACGTCCGTCTTCGAAGGCGCGCAGATCTTCGGAGGCTACCTCAACCTGCCGATCAGCCCGTTCAGCGTCACCCTCACATTCATGTTCAAAAGCAAGATGCACACATTCACCGGCAACGGCCTCGTCTGGACAACGACGCTCACCCTGGCGGCGAACAACCTCTCCGGGGCGATACCTGCAGCGTTCCTGCAACTGCAATACCTGAAAGTCCTCAACCTCTCGCAAAACGCCCTCACAGGGCGCATTCCCAACGAGCGGGGAACCCTAAACCTCGAGTCGCTGGACCTCTCCGCCAATCTCCTCACGGGTCCCGTGCCCGGCATGCTGGCGACGTCCATGCCCGGTATGCAGGAGCTCTACCTGGGAGGGAACGCGCTCGCGGGGGAGATCCCGCAGGAGAACGGGTTCGGCACGCGGTGGGGCGAGGAGAGCTTCGAGCCGGGGAACGCGGGGCTGTGCGGGGAGCCGCTCGCGAGGGCATGCCCAGCGGAGGATGGGGGCGGCATGGCCATGGCGGGGCTGGGAGTGGGCGCGGTCATGGGGTTCGGAGGCGTGGTGATGGCCATCGCGCTGTGGCCCCGTCTCCGCAGGTGTCTATTCCCGCGGGAGGCGCGAGTGGCGGTGTCGATGTGGAATGGCACCACGCAGATGTGGAAAATGCACCGACACCGACGCACGGCCGATGTGCCTGATGCTCGCGGTCTGCCCGTCGAAAGCAGCCCCCAAGTGTGTGGAACTATTTAGATCAGAAATCAAGGTCGGTTTCCCTCAAATCACCTACTTTAGCATCCTAGCATGCCAATAGAATTTTGGCTTGTGGATGAAAAACTTGTGCTGAGAGGTAAGAATTCTCAAAGTGTAAAGCATTACAGGACATAATTACAGTGTGATCGATGCACCTTGTTTATTCTTTGTGAACGTTGTGGTTGTATTCTGCACTGAGGCTATGATCCACGAGGATGTCAAAATGTATGAATGAAGCATTCATGGGTGGTTCAGTTTCGGATGTGGTTGTGTTGCCTTTCACGCGCAGCTGTTCGTGGAGCGGTGTTTCCAAGCACACATTGCTTCATGCCCTGCCTTAATTCTTAAACATCATAACGAGCCCCCTACTGGCCATAATATTCTACATATATGGTGTTGTGTTTGAACATGATAAGGTTCAAATATTGAAATGACCTTTGAATGAAAGATGTTAGTTGAAGAATTTTCAATGCAAAGGTGTAAGTCTTGCTAAACATTAATATATTTTAGTATTCTACAGAGTAAAATATGTGCCATGATATATGGGTTTTGACTAACTTTTAAGGGTTACATCCTAAGTAAATCAACCCATCAATCATGATGTCATTGCCCTTGATCCTTTGGCGTCCACATCATGTTTTTCCAAAAGCAAGATATGTGCTGATTTTTTTTCTTTGAACTAGCTTTGATGGAAATAGAATGCCTTATTTTAGTATTCAACCTTACAAAATTGAACTCAATCTGTGACCTTAACTTTGAGGAAAATGTGCACAACATTCAACGGTTGATGAAATAGATTATAGTGTTAATAGATATTGTATATTGGTAATGAAAATTGAGGACTTTGGAGGGTATACTACATTATCCTTCAATAGATTCTTGCAATATTTTTTTTACTTTGAATAAAAGAGATTCACATGTGCACTAGGTTGATAGCTTTGCATTGACATATTATACGGTTTTTGCACCCAAACTCATTCAAATCTGCGAGTTTCAATGCATTCAAAACATTGAAATGCAGGTAAATGCATTTCTTACATGTCTAACTATATGATCTTGTGCTAGGATTATATCAATGTGTGTGGTAAACATTTTGGTCAGCTTAACGACAGGAATTGAAAGATATTAGCCTTTGAAATGAGACATAAACCTTTTTTGAGGTCATACTAACACCTTCAGCAAACTTTGACCACCTTCTATGGCAAATTTTTGCACTACGGGTTGTGGTTTTTAATTTAACTAAAGTAAGATCATGTTAGGTACATGTGCACCAAATTTTAGAAGTAGAAGAGGGGTAGAAGACGTCTTTAAAAATCGTGCAGTGCAACTATGTGCCTAGAAGAAGAACTCCAGTCTCCGAAGGAGACCGGCGTGAATATAGTGTTTGTTCATTCTCTTCACTAAGCATATGGCCACGGGACATAGGCTAGTGTAATAGAACTACTCCTTCCTCTCAAGGGTAAACACTTTTCTACACTAAGTGCTTCCCTACACTAATTGCCTTCGAGACAACCGACATGTCATCTCCCCCAAGGGCTTTGTGGGTCCCCATACAACAAGGCCTTGGGACCCCCCACCATAATTGGGTGGACTATGGTGGTAGGCACCACGCCGGCAATAGGACTTGAACTCACAACCACCTCATCGGTGTGCCATGACTCAAACCACTACACCAAGGCCTTGGTACCTCTATGTGCCTATAATTAACAATACACTAAGAAGTTTTGCATATAACATATCCTTCTCATATTTTTGAAACTCAAAAATCCCACGGTAGAAACTCAAAATCGAGAACTCTAATTTCTATTGAATTTAGAATTTATTAATGTTTTGCTACACTACTTCTCATAGCACTAAATTGTTGCGCTATTTGTATACGTTGATTTTTGTAAATTTTGAACTGTATGTTGAATTTCTACATAAACTATCTCAATGGAAAGCTAGTAAAAAGCTTTCTATTCAATAAAAAATCTCAAGAAATCATGCCAAAATTTGAGATTGAGGGACTCAATCAAAGCTCAATTTGTCCATGGAGGGAACAATTGTCCTTTAGGGGTTAAACCACCAACTTAACCCCTAAATTACCAAGAGTGCCCTTGGGAGACTGTTGAAGGTTTGGGCGGGTTCTTATTGTTTCAATTTATAACATTATTTTTTGAAAATTTTAATGTAGATGGACATTATTAAAGGCTTTGAATGAGTCCAACTTATTTTTTTCCTAAATCCGACATTTGATGAAAAAGTTCTAGGGTTTTGAAGTTCAAATGGCGAGTGCGGGCACGTTGAGAAACTCCAAAAACTTCTGCTTGGACAATCTATTGAATGTGAGATTTTCAATAGTAGCAAATAATATTATCTCCTTTCATATTGTCAAAAAAATATCCCTTGTCTTTTGTGGAAAATAGCATATCAATCCAAATCAAACATTTTCACACATTGTCAGACATTGTCGGCCAAGGTACCAAAAAAACTTCTTCCTTTCCACATAAAACTTAGAGATCTTCATTTTTTTGCTTTTTATTTTCCCCACAGCATTATGTGGTGTAAACCTTCTTATTGACCATTCGGATTCTCATTCTAAAACATATCAAGTTCAAAATAAAATATCATGTGAATTGACAATTTTTGAACTTCCACTCCTTGCACAATTTTATTGAATATTCCACATCCTTTTTCTACCTCTAAAAACTAATGTACAGTACAAGGGAAAAAATATCATGCTTAACCCCTAAATTTCCTTGCCAATTTTACACCAAAAACACTTCAAAACTATTAATTCTAGTGCTATGAATAATAAAGGAAACAAAAAACTGTATTTCTTGTTTAAAGCGTAGGATCTCATTTAACACTTTATAAAATGATATACTTACAAAATCTCATCAACTTTGATCGCATGGATTGAAAGATTATAGTATTTGTGGATTAGTAAACTTTGACTTCACTTGGTATGAAATTTTTGTAATACAAAAGGTCTGAATTTTATATCATCATGTTGACCATGATACTAACTCCTTGTACAGTACCCTCACACAAGTATACGTACTTTTTTTGATTTTGTACGTTTCCACACTACATTGCCGCCAACTTTGGCACCCTCCTGAGGGCTGAAAAATTGTCAATTTACCATGAAATTTTTGGCACAAGATCACCCTTATGTTGACAACATGTGTGCTAGAGTTCAAGGCCAGAAGATGAATACAAAAAAAAGATATTCAAAATGTACCAAGATGTGTAGTTGTGAGCCATTCACAGCTAACCAACTTTGACACCCTCCCAAGGATTGAAAGAATTTTTTTTGCCCATGGAATTTCTAGCATGAGACCACCTCTATGTTTATAATAAGTGTGCCAAATTCCAAGGCCACATGATGAATAGAAAAAAGGATATTCAAAATTGTTTCTCGTATCTACATATTTTGGTAGATTTTGAAGATGGTTCTTTGTATTCATCTTCTGGCCTTGAATTTTGGCACACATGTTATCAACATGAAGATGATCTTGTGCCAAAAATTTCATGGTCAATTAATAAATTTTCCGACCTAGGGAGGGTGCCAAAGTTGACAATAGTCATATGGTTTTGCTGATCGTTTCTCACAACTACACATGTTGGTAGATTTAGATTTGTTTGTTTTCTTTTGTGGGTCATTTGGACTTGAAATTAAGCACATGTATAACCAACATAGATATGGTCTTATGACCAGAATATCATGGGAAAAAATAAAAAATTGAATCCTTGGGAGGGTGTCAAAGTTGGCAGTAGTGAAATGTTTCTCACAACTATACATGTTGGTAGATTTCAAAAATCTTTTGATATGTAGATATTTTGGCCTTCAAATTTGGCACGCATGTGATCAACATAGAGATAGTCTCATGTTAAAAATTTCATCGGAAAATACCAAAAAATCCAATCCTTGGGAGTGTGTCAAAGTCGGCTAGGAGTGAAATGTTTCTAACAACTACACACGTTGCCAGCTTTTGATGTAGTTTTAATTGTGTGAATCTTTTGGACTTGAATTTTTTCACACATATAATCAACATGGAGGTCGTCTCATGCTAAAAATTACATGGGCAATCAAAATTCTTTCAATCCTTGGAAGGGTGTCAAAGTTGGCAGCTGTGAAACTTTTCTTACAGCTACCCCATGCTGGTAAATCTTGGATATATTTTTTTGTATAAATCTTCTGGCCTTGAACTTTGGCACACATGTTTTCAACATAGAAGTGATCTTGTGCCAAAATTTTCATGGTAAATTGACAAATTTTTAGCCCTCAGGACGGTGACAAAGTTGGTAGCAGTGTAGTGTGGAAACGTACAATAGCAAAAAGTATGTATACTTGTGTGAGGGTATTGTACACTAATTTTAGAGGTAGAGAAGGGGTGAAGCATATTCAGAAAAATTGTGCAAGGAGTGGAGGTTCAAAAAGTTCCAATTCACGTTTTAATTTTTGGCACAAAATGATAATCCGAGCGGTCAATAAGAAGGTTTACACCATGTCTTGTAACAAAAAAAAAATGTGAAAAATATGAAGATCTCATAGTTCAATGTGGAGAAGAAGAATTTTTTTTGGTTACTAGCCCGACAATGTGTGGCAATGTGTGAAATTTTTCACTTGAGATAAAATGCATTTTTCCACTAAAGACAATATATTTTTTTATCATATGCATATTGTCAAAGGAAATGAAAGGAAATAATATCACTTGCTTAACGCTTAAAAGAGTTTCCTAGCAAAAGTTTTTGAAGTTGCCCAACATGCTTGCACTTGACAACATTTTTTTTGAGATGGCATAACTTTTTTTCTATTAGTCCAATGAGAATAAAATCATACTCCCACATACCTCTTGTCTTCTTGCATCTTTGTACAAATATAAATTGCAACCGTAGGAACGTGCCCGAGATATGCAAAAGCACACCTTGAAACTTTTTTCATTTAGGGGTTGACATGAAGATAATGAATTTTGACCTTGTCTAGTGCAAAAATTGGACACCAAGTGAAGTCCTCAACACTATAATCTTTCAATCTGTGCAATCAAAGTTTATGAAATTTTGTGAGTATGTTATTCAATAAGTCTTAATTGTAATCCTACAGTTAAAACTAGAAATTATTTATTTTTCTTCCTTACTCATTGCACTAAAACAAACACTTTTGAAGTGTTTTTGGTGTGAAATTGTCAAAGTAATTTAGGGGTTAAGCATTATTTACTATTTTTTACAGTGCTTAGTTTGTTTTTTTTTTAATTGTTTTTAATTTACAGCACGTAATTTACATTTGTTAGTTTTATACAATATTGTAAAATGCAGAATAGTGTCCAACCCATGTCCAATGCCTAATTTCTATGTCCAAACCTAAGTGTTTCTAATTTTTCCCATGAGCACACTTAAAACCACCAACTTAAAATTTTAAGAATTAAACAAATAGTGAGGTGGCGGACAGACCAATAAGTGCTTAGGAATTAGTGCCACAAGTGGAATCCCGCTCACTAGGTTCAATCCGTGTTCGGGCTGTCAGGCCCTGTTTTGGTCTTCTTTCCGTCTCCCGCGGCCGTCCCCCAAAAGCATCTTTCCGCCCCCTTGTCCGCGTCTTTTCCTTCCAGCGCCTCTCGCCCTTTCCGAGATCCCTGCCCGATCCATCCCGATAAGCGCCTGCCCGCCCCTGCTATCGGCGCAGACCCCGAGACCCGATAACACCATATCGGCTATTGGCCTAGGAACGGATCCACGCCCACGTGTACCGGTGGGACCCATCCACCCGCCCTCCGCCGCCGATAAGCCAGTATCATCCGGGGATGGTCACAATCATCCATCGCAGGAGGGTTGCAATCAGCCGGAATCCAAATCGATTGAATCTGAAAGCAATCATTTTTTGCATAGGGTTTCGATGGAGCTATTGCGGATTGAATGACAGGGCGGTCTCTTGATTTGATCGAGGCGATGTGCTCTCATGGTAAAGTGTGAGATGGTTTTGATAGCTATAGTTCTATGGTTGGCGGCTGGTAGTCTTGATAGGAGAATTAGAGTCTCATCATTGTCGCCATCAATTTCAAATGTTCCGGCGGCGTTGTTCAAATGGCGAAGGCTGCTGTTGGCTCGTTTTCTCTCTCATTTGCAAACCCGTTTGTTTGTACTCGCTATTATCGTTTGCGCTGTTCTTTTGCGAGCTCGATCTCAGAGAATTCCTTGACATCTTCCATCTCCGACGACGCCTTCTGGTAAGCATGCAAACCCTCCCGCTCTCATTTAGTTTGTAAACCTATAGGCTCATATCGAGTTGTGAAGTGGACGCAGGAAGTTGATAGTTAGGGTTTCTGGAACTCGATATTCTCAGTACTAGTTTTTCTGGAATCATACTGAAGTTTATCTGTAGACGATAAGGATTTTGGGGTTTAGCGATCTGTCGGATTTGTTTAGCCGTATACGATAAGGCACTCAGGTGATTTTCTATTCTTACGTTGTCAGTAAGCGTGAGCGTGGAGTTCATGATAGAATATACTGTGTCGATTGGAGTACGAAAGGAGATAATGATTGGAATTCCAAGTGCCGCGCTGATAGGAGTACCAAGGGAGATACCGTTTGGAATACTAAAAGGCTTTAACTTCTCGGTTTTGGTTTAGGGTTTATAGCTTCTCATGTACCACGTTTCATAATAAGTTTCATGATTGATTTCCTCTGTATGCTGTAGGTCTGCAAAAATGCCGAGATGCAATTGCGTCAGTGAGTTACCGAGAGGGGTGGAGGCTGTTCCCACCCACCCGAAGTACAACGATAGGCTGAAGAGGATAGAGCAAGTTTTCAAGGTGGAGGGGCATTACTGGCAAGACAACTGGGATCCTCTCACGGCCAGGAGAATGATTCTGGCGATGCACGGGCCAGACTCACAGATTTACAAGACCAGTGAACTGTCTCCGGAGAAGAAAGCTTTTCACTGTCCGTATTGCAAGGAGGTCGGGCAGAAACATAGGATCAATCTGCACCTGAATCACGCGAAGTGCCCTGGGCGACCTAACAGGAAAATGCCTGCTTATCCGAACCTCGACATCAAGAATCAACCTCAATTCATACAGAAGATGGTGGATTCTACAACAGTGGACGAAGTCATTGCTGCTTTCCAGCATATCGTCCCACTCGATAGGGCTAGCAGGAAGCCGAGAGGCGGTGGGAAGAGAGCGGCCGGGACTGGATCTCGGGACACGCGCGCAAGAAAGCGAGGTGCGTCGTCCTCTCGGGCATTGAGAGAAGTCCGATTAGAAGCCGATGACGAGGAGTCGTCATCGGATGACGACGATCAGTACGAGGCGGGCGAGGATGGCGATAGGTCTGAGGACCGCGAAGATGTCGATGCTAGGCCCATTGACATCGTCGCCTATAGCGTTCCAGCGACATCGGAAAGTGGGCACTTCGTTTCCGGGAATGTCGCTTCCAGAGCCCCGATAAGCCAGGCGATTGTTACATCAAGTGCTCGTGGTCGGGACATGCACTCGATAAAGCGAGGTGCATCGTCCTCTCGGGCATCGAGAGCAGTGCATGCACAGCCCCCGTCCGATACGACCACATCGGATGAGGAAGACCAGGACGGGTCGCGAGAGGATAGCGAATCCTCTGAGGCGCGCGAAGATACCGATGCGCGTCCCAATGAAGCGATCCCGGTCAGGCATCCAGCGACGGCGAAGGGTGGGCAATGCAGCTCCGGGAACGTCGAGAAGAGGCCTACGATAGGCCAGGAGGTTGCAACATCCTCTCGGCGTGCGAGGAGCCCCAAACCGAACTTTACTGCGCGTGCGATGTGTCCCTTTGACAGCATCACTGCCCCGAATTTCCATGGAGAAGACGATCCATATTCCGTAGGGAATGCACCGGAAGTGCGCGAACAGTACAAGGTGGTGCGGAGGGACGATGGACCTAGCGCGACTCTCGCCGATATCTCCGACGAGAGGTTAAGTATCAGACAATACCTCGCGGGGGGCGCTAGGCCGAGGTACAGTAACCCGGACAGAGAAGCCAGGGCGCGGGAATTGGAGGAAATGCGCATTCGCGAAATAGAGCGCATTCGTCTCGACGTGGACGAAAAGTACGCGGCGTCCATCCAAACCGACATACCTCCAGTGAGGCGAACCCGAACCCCTTTGTGGATTCTCATGAAGAATGGTTTGCTGTCTGAAGAGGAGCGTCGCAGCATATCGTCCGAGGATCATCTACTTCAGATGATGCAGGACGTTGTGGCGCAAGGGCAGTGGCGTTTTACGTCTGCTATCGGGCAAGCGTTCTGCACGCAAGCCATCTCCACCGACGAGCTAAATGAGTGCAAGCCTATCGTGGAGCTGGCTCAGTTTCCGTGGAGCGAGAAGCTGAGAATTCGGTGGGTTGCTACTGTGAGGGAGACGTGGCTATTTCTTCAACGAGAGAAGGAGGCGCAAGAATGGGAGGTCTCGGGAAGAGCTAGGGCCGCCAGGATCCAACAAGACCGCGAGGCGGAACTGGTCTCCCGAATTGCCTCCTACGACAAGGAGCGGTCTGTGGAATGGGAGGCCTTGGTGTGGGACTACAATCTCCTGTTCCACTTCTGCGCCGATAACCCCTTCATTCGCGAGCTCTTGCCGCCCATGCCATGGAAACACAACTCCGAAGAGGCGAGAGTGGTGTTATCGATCTTGAAGGCAGCAAGTATCGATCCCATGCGTCCTCCACGAGAAGCGAGGCTCCTGAAGTGCTGGTTTATCGCCAACGGTTTCAGTAACCGGTTTGTCCCCCCTCTATTATCGTCATCTATTTTACCAGCTATTTTAGGGCTTCAATGCTATCGGATTCTCGTTCCAGTTTAGAGTTTTTTGTCGTTTTAACAACTACTCGATTGGAGGTATCGCTTATGAGTTATCGGCTGACTGTTGTTTGAATTGCAGTTTAACAAATATGTGCCATCCCCACGCGCGAATGACGCCGCTGATGATTGATAGGAACTCCGATAACGCACATTCGCCTTGGGATGGCGCATTATTTATGTACGAGAAGCTAGGGAGGTTTCTCTTCGGGCATGTGGAGTACGCGGATGAAGATCCGGAGGTGGTAGAACTCCATCAGATGCTCGTTAACGAAGCGCGTGAATGCGGCAGAGCTGTAATACAGTTCACCCATCACGTAAGAGCGCGGACAGTCATCGACATGGCCTGTAGACACGAGGTCCAGTTTGAGCTGAGGTGGTGTCAAACCGATCTGGCGTCGTACATGCCACGGGAGCTTCTCGAAGAGCAATGCCTGTTTCGGGAAGACATCGACTTACTATATGTCGGCAGTGGATCGAGTAAGCCGTCCGCCACATCGTTTACGATCTTCACTTACAATTTTATGCATATCGTGTGTGAGTACTTATGTTTATCCACTGTCACGTGTGTACAGATATGGTAGGTGGTCACCTTATCGGAGTCCATGACGGGCCCGAGATGCAGGCTTGTCTCACGGCGATAACAAGTTTCTGCCGGAAGCAATGCGCAGCATCGGTGTCACGTATTCGATCCGAAGACGTCACGGAGGATTCTTCTCGGAATACTCGAGACATCGAGGGTGCCCAGGCTCTTATCGCCGTCCACGATGGAACTCCGATTGGGCTCGGAGAGCGACGAGAACCTGCTCAAAGAAGGGAGCACGTAGAGAAGGTCTCTCTCCCGCCGCATATCGTGGTGGAGGACGTCGGCGATAAGAAAGATGAGAGTCCTTCAGAAGTTGCATCTCGGGAGGGGGAGGAGACGATGGACGTCGACTCCGAGAGGGAGGAGATCTCGGGTAACGAAGGAGATGCCAGTATCCCCGACCCCGGGTTCGATGACGTCCCGAATTTAAGCCGTGGGAGCGAGGAGCGAGAAGCCGATGTCACACCTGACAACGCCGAGGTCAGCCAGGAAGCTGAGAACCTAGCGGACCGGCGCACTACATCTGCAGGCGGTGCTACTGCCGAAGGCGATATGTCAGGCGTCGCTTCTTACATGGTCCCGGTTCCTATCGAAGCCGAGAAGGAATGTCGGGCTAAGGAAAACAACGATCCGCCTATCGTTGAGAGGGATTCGCAGCCATCGGAGCCTATTGTGTCTGAAGAAGAAGCGGCAATGCCTTCGGAGCCTACCGTACCTGAAGAAGGAGCGGCAACGCCATCGGAGCCTGTTGTGGCGGACGACGGGGACGAAACGCCTCTCGGATGGACCCAGGTAATGGCTGACCTCACGCTTGGAGATGGGTTGCTAAACCTACACGGGAACCGAACCCCCGAGGACTTACGATTATTACACGGGGTAAGAACACAACGAGCCGTGAAGGTTGCCGAGGGAATAAATAGACAAAACCGTCCTTTTAACCTATCGCGATATCCGCCTATGTATGCTATGTTGTTTGCTTCCCCTCGAATCCGTGTCATAGAGACTACGCCCCTAACGACTATAGATTCTATGTTTTTGTAGGACGGGTTATCGGAACAATGGAGAGAGCGAACTCTAGCGCAAGTCATCGAGGGCGTGATGGAGAAGAGGGAGTCCATTGTGTATCATCCAGGACTTCTGGAATCGCTCGCGAAACGCGTCCCTGATAACCCACCCCCGTATGAGTGTATGTTGCCCGAGAACCGCCACATCTGCACGTCTCGGATGCCCGACTGGAATAGAGAGCCCACTCTATGCTTCGAGGCTGCAAGTCACTCTCCGGAGCTGGTCGAGCAAAGTTTGGGTCTTATCGTCGAGCTTCTGAAGCACAGGTTTAGTTTTTTTACTCTTATCGTCCGATACTTTCCGATTTGCTTCCTCAAGTATAGTTCATGTTCGATATCTTGTGAACGATAACCCCTTAATACGATATGACTTGTACTGTACAAATGCACGTATCGTTTGCTAACTCACAGTGTCATTTCTGTCCCGCAGACCCCCTGGCAAGAAACTCGATGACATTGTAGACGATATGCTCGTCTTCGGCCCGGACAAGAGGAAAGCTGTGACCATATCGCTCAATCGTGCCGATTGGGGCTGCATTCTCCAGGACCGGCGAGAGCTCGACGGCTCTCTTATGGACTTCCTACTCCGGCATATCGTATACCGCGCTGACCCGGAGGTACGACGGCACTACGCGTTGACTCACAACTGGATGTCCAATTGCATGCAGTCGAAAATCGATGACGCAAGCACATGGGACGAAGTCGTGTATTACATCTATCGTACCGTGCGTACCGTATCTCGACTCGAGGACACACTAGTGGTGCCCTACCAGAACATGGGTCACTGGAGTATATTTGTCGTGGAGGACTCCCAGACGATACAATTCGACACGTTGAATATGCACCGGGACGAGCGAGCGGGCAACTTCGCGTTTGTGTTGCACATGGCGTGGGCGATGGCGAGGGGTGTTTTGCCTAAGTCGGCCATGTGGAGGAAGTGGCAAGGACGGAAGGTGAAGAGGTTGCCGATTCCAAAGCAAGCGTTGTCGTGGGAGTGCGGTTACGTGTCGTGCTTGGCATTCTGGCAGTACCTCGTCATACGTGGGAGTAGTCCAGTGTCCGATCCGGATTTGGTGCAGAACCACAAATGGCAGGACTGGGCGGGGTCAAAAGCGCGACTGTGGTTAGTTCAGGCATTCTATCTCGAGCTTATTTCCCCGCCCAATGGGTTTTCTAAGCCTACAGTTGATGTCTGGAGTCCTGTACAGGCATATGTTCTCGCCAGCGAGAACATGGAGGGCGATGATGAAACCATGGAGATGAGCCCGGAAACAGGAAGGAGGAATACGACGAGGGCTGCTATCGACTTGGGTATCGAGAAGACGATAGTATTGCAGCTCAAGGGATGTCGTGTGAGGCAGCCTCTCGGCGAAGCACCTAGGGAAGGGGTGAAGAAGCCGGGCACGAAGAGAAAGCCGAAGAAGAAGTAGGCTCAGAGCTTCTTCTTCTTGTATTTTATATGTACGATAGGTTAGGCTCAGACATATCGTCCGACGATAGGTGTGTATACATTCATTTTCCGATCAAATACCGGACGAATCTGTACTGTACATTCCATTATGTACAAGAATGTGTTGGTAATGAAATGATCGCGAAGATGTCTATCTATCCTGGCTATCGTTTATCTATGCATAATAATGTGTATTTGTCCTACCAATCATGTTTGTATCCTGTCGAGGACTATACCTCCCGCGATAAGAACTATAGGAGCGAGAGCAGTATACCTCTTCCGATAAGATGAACATATGTAGGAGAGGACGATGGACCACAATATGGCAACCCGATAACGCGGTGGCGTTATCGGATCTCTAAATTAAGAATATAGCCTATTGGCTATGCTTACTGCGTAAGGTTCTCGGGAGCACGAGCCGAGGAATGTCGGTAACCTCGCGAATCTAAGAAATCGCGCAGTCTTTGAAGCCTCATTCCGAGCCCGTCTCGGTTACAAGGGAGGGAATGAGCAATCTGCAGCAGTGGATGAAGCATGCCGGCATCAATATCTGCCTCGATTCTGGACAATGTCGCATCCATACTTCGTAACCCGGCGTCCAAGTGCCGCGCCAGTATCGGTTGCCGATACGCCTTATCGAGGAGCTTCAAAATGAGTTGGTGCATGCGGTCGAAGTCATCTGACCACACACTTCCCAGTTCTCGTGTTGGCGATGTCTCGAAACATACATCTCGGTCACATGATCTTGAAGGCAAGATATCGTTGGCGTCGATATCGAGAACAGGCCGTAGGATTTCCGATCTCTGGTCGTTGGAGAGCAGGAGATTTGTCATACCTCTTTGGGCCGTGCCGCGTAGAGAGCCGAGGTATCGGGCAATCTTGCCCGAGGCGAGGTCGGATCTCGTTAACTCGAGTACTTTAACTTGATGCTTGCAGATGTTCCCTTTCTGGGAATACACACACTCGCAGACGGCCCACTCTGTGCAGGGATTGTATACAGCGTACGCAATGTGACCTCGTTTCGAAGACCTAACCAAAGCCGGTCCTCCAATATACATTGGCAATACGACGTTCTCGTTTGGGATCGAATTGGCTTGAATAATGGAGTTTACCATAATCTGCCTCAACTTCTTGTTCTTCACGAACCCGTTTTGTTTACTCCAGTCGGTGTAGTCATATTTCTCAATGACATTCCCAGTGAGCTCATAGATAAGCCAGTCCATCCGTCGGCCGATAAGCTTCCTTTTCGACTGTCGCAAGACGGATTTCATGTTCGAATGGAATGACTCTATCGCAGCTGTGGTATCCTGGCCCGCATGAGGGATCTTTCTGTCTCCCACTACCCACATATGGATTTTCGGCATCCATTCCTTGTCAAAATACTTCCAGTACTCCTTTGCATCTGGAATGCGTGCCTTTGCCTCCATATAGACGTGTTGAACCCACTCTAACAACGTCCAGATCCTCGTAGGAGGTCCTCTCGTAGCAGGGTCATCGCAATCACTTGGTGTCTCCGACATGTACATAAGATCCCCTACAGTACGCAATGCAGCAGCTCTCGTCTCCATGTCTTTCAACTTCGCACAAGCGTTCTTTTGCCAGGCTCGACGCACGTGCCACAAGCATAGGAACAGAAACGACCGAGGCCAAACTTCCCTGCGATAAGTAAAAACACGATAACCCGGCACGATACGAGAAAGCCGGAACGCCGATATGTCGGATCATCCCGACCTGAACCTGACGTACAAAAGGCAAGATATGAAACCAGAGGGGGTATTCTGTGAGTCTCTATAGTTTCTTACCGGAGTGAGTTGATCTCGTTATCAGCGTCGTCGAGTACGAATGCTGTAGGTCTCCATCTTGGGTTGATTTGCTCTAGCTTCTCTTTTAGAGCGTGCATCCAAGGCACTAGATCACTTTGTTTTGATCTCGCGGTGATTATAAAGGCGACGGGCACGCCATTCCTCCAGTCGTCGAACACCATCATCGTGAATAGAGGGTACTGTAAACAATAGGAAATATTAGTACTAGAAGATACGAATCGATGTAGCAGAAGTTCGTAGATAGGATGAGTAGACACATTCAGAGCGAATCGTAAAGGCACATACCTTCTTGTTGTTTGTAGCGAAGGTCCCGTCTATCGCAATAATGCTATCGTGCCCATAGTTGAGCATCATCCGCAGCTGAAAGGGGGTCTGAATCCCTATCACGAAGGGCACGTTGTCAGAGTTCAGGACCCCTTCTATCTTAGTCCCCGGATCCTGGTAGTAGAATACCATCTCTCGATTCTCTCGTACCCACATTCTAACACTCTCGGCATCATTATGGTGCTTCTGGTAGAGTTCTTGCGCACGGACGCCACAAATGTTCCGAATATCCTCCATGCTCAGGAAACAATCCCGAGAAGGTGTGAGCGTGCCCTCATCGCGTCCTTTGAGTACCAACCTCTGATGCTTTAGTTTAATCGATTCCATAGGAACGAGCTCGTCGTACTGCCGTAGAACCCAATCTCTAACCTCCTCCGATATGCACTTTCGGAATCTGAGTCTCCCCCTGGTGATGTTTACCTTATCGTGAACGATAATGCCCTCTCTATCAACGTGATCTTTGCAGAAGTACCCTATCTCGGCGATAGATGGTAGAAAGTAGTACCTCTTTACATAGAATCTACATTGGCAGCCCACCTTCATAGACCCTCCCTCCTTCGCGTCAGTAGCACGAGGGCCTTTCTGACCACGTCCTGAGTATATCTGTTTTCCTTTCCGATTGTATCGTCGTGCTGTGGGTGCCATATCGGGAGTGATATCGTCGATCTTGTCTCTATTGTCTTGGGGACCGTATTGACAACGCCATCTGCAACGACTATTGAGAACTTTTAGTGATGGATACAGTGCGCAGTAGACGATATGACAGTAACCCTCGTAACAGCAATGACCATCTTACCATTGAAGCTCGATGGGGCAGTTCCAACGATAGTGGGTCTTATCTTCCACGTTCGTGGGGTCGAATTTATCCCGCACGAATGTGGTCTCGACGTCCTTTCGGCCTGATTGCTCACCGTTCACGAAATCCATTACTCTATCCCATGGAATGTAGGCGATAAGCTTCGATTGCTTTCCCTCACCAGGGTTATGATCAGGAAGACCATGGAGGTCATCAACAGCGGACTTCGTCTCCCTCTCGGCCTCAATATTCCACCTCAGATCTTTCCAAGTTAGCAAACCAGGTGGAGGCTTATGTAATGCATCACGCATCCTAAGAACCTTGTGACCATGCTTCATGAGGTACCGAGCGTGCGGGCCTTCTCGGATAGCTGTATCTAGATCTTGCACACCCTCCTCACGCACACCAGCAGGCTTCTTTCGACCCTGCCGCCTCCATCCTCTCGCTGCCACCCCGTTATCGGCTCCACTCCGAACTGGTACCTCACTTGCATCCACACCTGGGAAGACCGGCGGCAGGAGATTCAGATCCAGGAACTCCATTCCCGCTGCCTATCGGTGACACTCTACTCTCCCGCGAGCACAACAAATGGCGCCGCAATGAACACGGGCTGGGGAGACGTTGCAAGCCGAGTCCAACATAAATCATCTACATCATATCCGCTCCTCGGATTGCCCGGATGATACTGGCTTATCGGCGGCGGAGGGCGGGTGGATGGGTCCCACCGGTACACGTGGGCGTGGATCCGTTCCTAGGCCAATAGCCGATATGGTGTTATCGGGTCTCGGGGTCTGCGCCGATAGCAGGGGCGGGCAGGCGCTTATCGGGATGGATCGGGCAGGGATCTCGGAAAGGGCGAGAGGCGTTGGAAGGAAAAGACGCGGACAAGGGGGCGGAAAGATGCTTTTGGGGGACGGCCGCGGGAGACGGAAAGAAGACCAAAACAGGGCCTGACAGCCCGAACACGGATTGAACCTAGTGAGCGGGCAAGTGGAATCAGTATCTCTATAATGGTTTCAAGAATAGTGGTAGGAAGAGTTATGGGGGAGAATGTTGGTTTAGAAATAAGCCTCAGTGGCAAAAACATGAGCCATGAACTATGCATTAGTGGACTTTAAACCTTATATATATATATATATATATATATATATATAAGGTAGAGGCACCCAATTCCAATCACTTAAGCTAGTTGGGGACTCAAATGATATTGTATGTCAAAAATGTTTAGAGAGATGCGGAATTAGAATGAAACTCAATATATATTTTTAAAAATTGAATCTCAAAGATTTACACTTGATATAGAATTTAGAAGCCCAAAAACCATCGGAGCCCATAATCAAACTATAGAGTAGGTGAGATTTGGTGCCCTCCTTTGCCCAATGCCAATAAGTGAGTGAGTAAAAAGAGAGAAGACATGCCATGGATAACCAACTTATGGAGGGTATCCAATGTAGATCGCCCTTATTGGACTTTTGAAGCAAGGCCACCAATGAGAGCTCAATTGAGGTGAAGCAACCCGAAATTGCACACTTCATGACCCAATGCCAATAATGACTGGAGTTTTCAGATTTTGATTTATCGATTTTGGGTCGCTTCATGCACCATTTCATGCATTTACCAATTCCATGCACCATTCCATGCATACTCTACTAGTCGGAATTGGGTGGCCGACGGGAATTTGGTGCCTCTACCTTATATCACGTACATGGTCACCAATCAATTGAGGGTTATGCTCTCCACTATGATGCATTATGCTACTTCACAAATTCAAGACTACTAATCTATCTAATCTCAATAGTAGAGACATTGCCATCAATATTGCCAAGGTAAATGATTTTTCACAAAATTAAATTCTTTGTAAACTGACTCAAAATTTCAAAAGGTTATTGGTCTTTGGATGCCGGCCTTTAGATATATGGACACATTGGAAGCCTTGTCCAACAAAGTGATTTCCAAAAGCATCAAACATTATTCACTGGAGATGGTGGATATCCATTGCATATCTTGGAGATGGTGGAGTGTTTACTCCTCTTTAAATCTTGTAAGGATTTTACTGAAAAGACCCAATCCGGATAAATTAAAAGAAATCGGAACAACAAAGGGGCACAAAGGCACCAAGCAAAATCCGCACTAACCCTAGAAACCTCAAAGGAACACATGCAAAAGCAAGAGAGATAGAAATTAGGAGGGGAACAATAAAGAAGAAACCAAGCAAAGAGTCAAGAATCAGAGATGAACCTCCCGATAATTTATCCCAAATTGGGTCTTTTTAGCAAACATCATTAGGTCACATTAATGATGATGTACAGTACCTTGCAAATGAGTTACGTTTATTGTATCCATAGGGCAGTAAACAGACATGGAGATGTAATTTCGAATTGGCATTACATATTCAATTTTGGGCCAAATCATGTATAGAAAATTGCATTGGAAAGGTAATGAAGCTTACTTTATTGCAAGAAGAGAATTTTACAACAAATTTGCAAAATCATACAACAATAAAGTATCTTAGAATATACTACCTACCATCTTATGCTACCACCTTTAGCGTCAATTACAGCCTTCATACGTTTAGGCATGCTAGCAATGAGGATCTCAATTATTTCCTTAGAGATGCCCTCCCATGCCCGTTCAATGGATTCAATCATTTCTTCTTGGTTTTTTGGTATCGGCCCATTTTGTAGACAATCCTTTACAACCATCCATAGGTTTTCGACAGGGTTCAAGTCCAGCAAGTTTGCCAGCCACTTAAGCTTTTTAATGCGATGTGTCACTCTCCAGCTTTCAGCGTATTTACTACAATGCACTAGGGCGCTGTCTTCCATGAGCATTAGAATTCTCACGTTCATCATACATAATATAAAAGCCACTTAAGCGACCTTCATATACAATATTCACAAAATCTTCGCTTATATGTTTGTGAAGTGGCATAACAATAATAGGGCGCTTATCAAAGCCGCTGAAAGCACCCCAAATCATGATGGAAGTGCGGCCCGATTAGAATGTGGGGGCTATGTAATCCAATGAGTAGGGTTCATGCCCTCGATGCCAAACCTTGACTTATCTGGACGTCTTTCCAATTTCAAAAGAAGACTCGTTTGTCTATATAATGTTGTGCCAATCTGATAAAGTCCATCTCTTGTGTGCCTTTGCAAATGCTAGCCTGTCTACTTTGTGTTTCTCGCTCAAAAATGGCTTCCTTGCTGCAATTCGTTTGCCAGAACCTAAACTCTGCAGAGACCATATACCCAACAATTTCGACCTCCACCAACACTCAGTTTTGCTACAAACACTCTAGCACTCAAATCCATTATGATTCATAGAACCCAAGGATCCATTTTGTAGTCGCAAGTCAGAAAAGTCTTTGTTGTGATGGCATGTTCGCAGTTGACATTGTTGCAAGCATTCCAGTTGTAGTGACAACAAGTTCAAGCTGTCTCTTAAGAATCCCAAATTTGTAGTTGTTGACAATTTGGAACGTCCTAAATTTAGCAGCTAGTGAGTCACAACTATGTTTTCCATGTATCCACAAAGTTACGTAGCCAGGTGTTTAAAATTCTTGTCAAGATCTCATTCCGAAGTGACAGCACTACAGAAAACGTGTTGTGACAAGTCAAGAAATAAACGTAACTCATTTGCAAGGTGCTGTATAAGCAAATATTGTAGACATGGTCCAAGGTTGGAATGAGAGGCTAATTAATTTTTTTGGTAGAGCTAGTCGTATAGAGTAATTTAATGGAGAATCTTACACATGAAGTATTGTTCTTTGTAAAATAAAGTTATATAGCTCATGAAATTATTTTTTGTGAAGTTGTGAATATGAGTGCCAAATCATGGAATTGTTTACATTGACATGTTAAAAAATTGGTTGCAAGTTCAAAGTGAATAGGTTTTCTATTTGGCGCATTTGGTTGAGTCATGATTTCAAAGAAATTGGTAGAACTTAGGGCCGCTTCACACTGGGCCGAGTCGAGAGTCCGTCCGTCAAAATTTCAGCCCAAACTATGGCGAGAGTCCAAACATTTGGATAAAAAAAACATTAAAATATATATATATATATATATATATTGAAGCCTTTGGGCGGCTGTGGTGTGAAGCCCCAAAGTCCAAGTCTAAAGTCCAAACCCCATATTATTACGCCAAAAAAATGAGCCAAAAAAAATGAGCCAAAATATCCGGCCTCTTTCATCTAACCGTCCAGATCTTGTAAAATTTTGATTATTTTATTGGAAAAATCGACAGACTCTCTAAGGAAGTTTGGGTTGACTAAAAACGGCGACCCAAATTTTGCTCAAGAGTCTGTTGCCTTGGCGCCAAAACTCTCCAAAAGTACTACCATGTAGGCACATTGGAAGACTACGGCCTTTGGACTTTGGCCTTTGGTGTGAAGGCCGAGAGGCCGGACTTTGACCATTCAAGCAAATCTCATTGGTGGAAGCCGGCGAACTCTTGACCTTGGATTTGGTGTGAAGCGGCCCTTATATTGCTTCAAAGTTAGTAAAATTCTTGCACTTCTGTGAATTCATTCTATTAAAGGAGAATGTTTTAACTTAGATTATCAAATAGTCCAGGTCATAATCTTCTTCAAATAGTGTGGATTGTTAATGTCTAGAAGCCCGAATTGAAACAAAATTATAATAACCTTTAAAGATTCCCATCAATGTTATTTTTTAGAGTGTAGTTTTTATTAGTCAATGTAAAGATCCTATGGTTACAATATGAAATCCAACTTTTGCATTTTTTTTATGCATTAGAATGGGAAATTTTGAGGAATAGTCAAGGAACTTTAGAGGTTGATGTTGATCACATTACTTGGAACAACTTGTGTTACTTACAAATACCTCTCTAAGCTTTGGTCTCTTCAATCAATCCCGAAGATCCTTTTTCATTTCTCATAAAAACAATCTAAAACCAATAACTTTAATTTAATGAGTGTAGGTAGAATAATAAGATCTTACTTTGTATTCTAATCAATGTATAGTGGGGTGACACCCAAATTGGTGCCTTGTGCAATTCCAGGGATAGTGTCCACACTGCTGCCAACTTTGACACCCTCCCAAAGACTGAAAATTTGTTATTTCAATATGAAATTTTAGTCATAGAATCATCCTTATGTTGAAAATATGTGTACAAAATTTCAAGTCCAAGAGATTCATGCAAAAAAAATATTCAAGATTTATCAACAAGGGGTAGCTGCAAGAAAGAAAAGTTTCAGAGTTGCCAACCTTGACACCCTCCCAAGGATTGAAGAACTTTTTTTCCCATGGAATTTTTGGAGTGGAAACATCTTTATGTTAATTAAATATGTGAAAAAATGCAAGTCCAAAAGACTCAGGAAAAAATGATATTCCAAATCTACCAACACATGTAGTTGTGAGAAACAAAGGGGAAAATTGTTTCACAACTTCCAACTTTGACAACCTCCCTAGGGCTGAGGATATGTTATTTCAACATGAAATTATTGTCACAAGATCATTGTTATGTTGATAACATGTGTGAAAATTTTCAAGGCCAAAAGATACACACAAAAACAATTATTTAAAATCTACCAACGTGTATGTCCTCCATTAGAGTCAATCACTGCTTGTAACCTAGAGGGCATAGAATTGACATAATTGAAGGAGCTTTGTATGACTAACTAACTTCCATTCTCTTTCAAGAACTACCTTTAATGCATCTATATTTTTAGAACATGCCTTGTCACGTTGTACTACATCTTTTAGAATCTTTTACAGGTTCTCAATTGGATTGAGATCGGGAGAGTTTGCAATCGAATTGAGCTTCTCAAGAAGGTACGTTTGTCTCCATTCTTCACGTATTTTGCTCCAATGGATAGGTGTGCCATCTTCCATGAGCACTACATGTGGAACTTCACCCATGAAATGAGATAATTCCCCTACGTAAATCACTTCCACAAAATCCATTGTAGAATGTCGATTTCTGAGTAGTAAAATAAATTCTGACTTTTGCCCTCCGACAAATGTGCGCCAAATCATCAAGGAAGTCCGTCCACTTTTTAGTGTAGGAACTATATTATTTGATGAATAACGCTCATATGCAGTTCTCCAAACATGAACTTGCCTCAAATTTTTTCCAATTTCAAAGGTAGATTCATCTATCCAAACAATACGCTCCCAATCTTTTGTGCTCCATCCACAGTACTTTTGAGCAAAAGCAAGCCTTTGATATATGTGACAAGGTGTTAAAAAAGGTTTTTTGACTACAGTTCGACTACACATGCCGCTTCTACGTAAGAGCCTTTGAATAGTACGTCCACACACTAGAGTAGGGCGTATACCGACAATCTTTGATACTGACACGGGACGATTATTTTTTATTAACGCAAAACACTACGCACATTTATATCACTTAGTTTTGTAGTGTGACTTCCACCACAAGGTTTGCACTTGTGAGTTCACTATTTTCTAAAAAATTTCACCAACCTCTGAACTGTTCTAACGGAAACGGTGACAGTGGCTGCAATTTGAACTTGAGTACTCCCTTCCTCACTCATACCTATAATACGTTCACCAATTTCATCTAAAATCGCCATCTAAAATATGTTGGACTTTCTTTTACTATGCTAACATAACCTCGAACTCTCTTTAACAAGATTAACAGTTTCATATAGAATCAATTACTCAACAATAGTCACTCAATCACATCACTCAATCCGTTAGGCATAACCACATACACATCACTGAGTAGGCATTAGCATGCATCACTAAATTATCTATGTTAGCAGGCATAAGCAACAAGCATAACCAAATACACATCACTCAACAAACATATGCAAGCATGACTAAATTACTCATACAACACATCACTCCATGTCTTACACACAACACACTCTTTTTCTCTGCTCTCACCATTACTCCAACATTCAATGATCACAAATCACACACAATATTCCCTTAAGTTTACACAATAGTGCTCAATTGACATTAAGAGGGGAAAACTTCCTGATGCGTGTATGATGCAAGTGGTTTCTTCTTGATGTGACAACTCCACACTTCTACATTTGGATGTTATTGATTTTCTTAGATGCATTTATGATTAATGGTTGTGTTACATGGATAAGTTCAATGAGGAAGCATGAGGTGTCAAAGATATTTCAACATTTTCACCATGTTCTTGAATTGGTTATTGTAATTACACACGTTGGTAGATTTTAAATGACTATTTTTGTGTGTATCTTTTGGCCTGGATAATTTTCACACATGTTATTAAGATAACAATGATCATGTGAAAATAATTTCATGTTTAAATAACATATTTTCAGCCCTAGGGAGGCTGTCAAAGTTGGAAGTTGTGAAACAATTTTCCCCTTTGTTTCTCACAACTACACCTGTTGGTAGATTTGGAATATCATTTATGGGTCTTTTGGACTTGCATTTTTCACACATGTAATTAACATAAAGATTTTTCCACTCCAAAAATTCTTTGGAAAATGAATTTCTTCAATCCTTGAGAAGGTGTCAAAGTTGGCAGTTGTGGAACTTTTCTTACAGGTACCCCTTGTTGGTAATCTTGAATATCTTTTTGTGTATAAGTCTCTTGGCCTTGAAATTTGGTACACATGTTTTCAACATGAAGATGATTTTGTGTCTAAGAGTTCGTGGTGAAATAATAAATTTTCAGTCCTTGGGAGGGTGTCAAAGTTGGAAGCAGTGTGGACACTATCCCTGGAATTGCTTAAGGCGCCAATTTGGGTATCACCCCACCGTACAATTGTGATCTAAATAAGAGAAGAAAAAAAACCATCAATTTTGATCATTCTTCATCATACAAGTTGAAAGATTATAGTGTTTCAAGTAAAGAACAAGGCTTTGTTACCCAATTTACATTTAACAAACTTGGACTTTTCTTGGTATCAAATTTCAATGAGTTATTGGTCTTTCTAAGATATTTGGACAAGGCTATAAATCTGTCCGGACATTGAGTACAAAGACAATGTTTGGAAGTACCCTCCAATACTTGGATGCTGCAACAATTAGATGTTGCACAAGTGGAAATTACACTTCAAACACAGTAAATATTGTGCTAATGCGTCCAACACTCTCTCCAAAATCAAATCTGCAACCACACTATATTCTCAAATCCATAAGATTTTGCATTCCAATTACATTGGGTTTGTGTTACTTGCTTTGATGTACAATAATCAAAGTCCAAAGAAGAAGATGAAGAACTCTAGTCTCCGAAGGAGACCGGCGTGAATATAGTGTTTGTTCATTCTCTTCACTAAGCATATGGCCACGGGACATATGCTAGTGTAATAGAACTACTCCCCCCTCTCGAGGGTAAACACTTTTCTACACTAAGTGCTTCCCCACACTAATTGCCTTAGAGACAACCGACATGTCATCTCCCCCAAGGGCTTTGAGGGTCCCCATACAACAAGGCCTTGGGACCCCCACCATAATCAGATGGACTATGGTTTTAGGCACCACGCCGGCAATAGGACTTAAACTCACAACCACCTCACCTGTGAGCCATGACCTAAACCACTACACCAAGGCCGTGGTGCTTGTCCAAAGAAGAACCCATACTACTGGCTTCCGGCTTCAAGGTATTGTAAAGAAAGACCAAAGAAAAATTGACACCAAGGCTAGAATCTTCTTGGTAAATATAAAAAAAGAACCCCGATTCCTGAAGGGGCTTGGAGTGAATAAAGTGTTTGTTCATTCCACCACTAAACATTCTTGGTATGTAAAAAAATATAGAAGAACCAATCAACAACAAGAAGACAATAAAATGCAAAATGGCAAGGAGAGAAGTTCAAAGCTTGAGATTTGTAAGGGACAAAGTACAAAAAGATTTATGAAATTGGTTTAGAAGATTCATGTAGTTGCTAGAGGCTAAGGTCATGAAATTGAAATAGAGTTCCACATGTCAAGTTGGTTTAGAAGAATCATGAACAAATTTAGGAAGTTTATGAAATTGGTAAGACACTCTAATAACATTGGTCAAAAAGTTCATGAACTAGCTTTGAACCTTCATAAAATTGAGTTTGCACTTTTGGAAGGTCACATTATTAGAGAAGTATATCACTATGTGACTTATAGAGTCCAATTATGATCCAAATCATCTAAAACAAATTTACTACAAGTTTAAATTATGATTATAATTTTAATATTTTATATCTATTTACATATGTGACACTTTACAAGCAACAATGTTTAGAAAGTGCTACAAGGCCTTGGGCCTTTGAAAATTATAGTTCTTTGCACTGACAACATAAATGTTCTTATCTTGTAGTACACGACATGTAATTAAAAAGATATTTCTGATGAAAAATAATATATTTCCAATCATCCTTTCAAAAAATAAAATAGAGTGGTTAAATATAAGTAATTATTTGTTGAGTGAGACGCACAAATGATTTTTTTTGCCGAATATAATGTAGATTGTATGTAATAAATTTATGGATTCAACAAAATACTTTCAATAAGTTGTTAAACATTGTTGGAAATATGGAAAGATTTCTTACATAAGATTAATTATATGGTAAAATAATGCAAAAATGTCATGGCAAATATTATGATATAATTATTGGTGTATTCAAACCATTTGTCCACTACATCGCTAATAGATTATAACATTTACCAATAGATGGAATTTTATTTCAATTGTTTTACATTTTTACCATTACAATTTAAATCATGATGTTTATATTCTTTATAATTTGAATTATAAACTAAAATAAACTTCACCAACTTGACAAGCTCTAATTCCTTTAGAATTACACTATCCCAATAAGAGCCCACCCGATTGAAGTTTGAATCAAAACATGAATAAGCATAGTCTCTATTCGTCACTACAGCTTAAAGTATTGTTGAGACTTCTCAATGGATATTCTATCTTATATGAAAACACATCTAATACCCAGGTTATACTCCCATTCCACCTACACAATAGTAAAACACTTGAGTAATGCTGGCATGGATTTAAAGAATATATATACTGATTGTATTTACTTCCTTAAATACACACTTCTATACTTATTGTGAATTATTGTAATTAGTACTCATCAAGTTTATATTTGTTGTAAATTATCATAACAAAGTGTTTTTTATGGTTGATTGTCTTTAAACCAATACGGACCCAACAACCCTTCTTGCAAATATTCTTAAAACCATCACATGGAAAATTTAATGCCAATGTCATGGTACTGACTTCTAAGCATTAATTGACATAAGCTTGTTTGTCACCTCATTATTGATTGAACTCCAAGTTTTAAGTTGGTGGTTTTGGTTTTGCTCATGAGTAGTAGGATTCCCAAGCTTTACACACATGGTATTAGGCTTTAAAAATGATCATGAAGTTATTTTGTACCTTGAAATCTTGCATAAAATTGACAAATGTGAAATAGGGACCTAACACACTAGAGACTCAAGTTGAAAAGCTTAGCCAATCTAGCAATTTGATTGTCCTAAAGCTCAAATTCCGCCTTTGGGTCTTTACAGTGCTAAAGGCCGACCGTGTCCAAGATGGCTAATACATGGCATCACTTTTTGAGGGTTTTGGCGCCAAAAATTTGGCCTCTGAAGGAAAGTTGAGTTGAACAAGAATAGCTTGTAAGTTGTCAAGGTGATGATCTTTTTTTCATTAAAATATTCAAAAGTTTGAGACGATCTTAGTGACTAAATTGAAAGGGCTATATCTTTTTACCTACATTTTTTTACTTGATTTTTTAACATAATAATTATCCTACTTTTCAATCCAATTTTTTATAGCGGAATCTTTATCTAGATCTTTTATCAATATTACCTAATTTACCTTTACATTTGCCTCTTTTCATCTCAGAAGGGACCACGGTTTTTTTATTTGGCAATTTGGAGACAAATGGTGAATTTTTTAAATTTTTCCCAAAAAAAGAATATTCCCAAAAAGTGGGAAATTTTAAATTTATGGTTTTACATCGCCAAAATTGTATTGATGGCGGTTTCCATATTGCCATATTGCTATTAGTGAACAACAAGGACTCCATCATGTTGCCAAAAAGATGTACAAATCTATGTTTATGGAGATGGATTCTCTAAAAAAGATATTTGTGGAGAAAATTAGATTTTGAATGGTTTCAGGAGAAACTTTGTGTCGCCACACGCATGGTCTCCAAAAAATTTGTGTCGCCACTCTGCCCTAAACCGTGAAAAAAAAAAAAAAAAAGCTCTGGAAGGGGCTAACTACAATGCTGGTGTAGGAATTGGACATAATTTGACATAACATTAGTGCACGGCTGCTGGTGTCAATGTACAACTAATACGTGCCAAATGAAAGCCACAGAAACAAAACTGCTCCACTGGCAAAATTATACGGTCTCACATTGTGTGCGATCTCCATCGTACGGTATACGTATTCATGTGGGAGCACTTGGCAGGTGTGAACGGGGTCCGCAACAGGCAGTACATGCAAAGTATCAGTGTACTACTGATTCCGTCATTGAAACAGAAATTGTGGTGAGTCCCTTCTGAGGTGGAACAGTAACTAGTCATTCATGGCGACCTCATCATGCAAGAGCAGTACATGCAAGAGCGGTACCTTGCACACCCAAATGGCATGGTATCATTGTCCTTGAAGCTTGTCCCTTCACACCAAAACACTACACTCATGAAACGTACTGATCATCCACTGGTCTGGTGGGAGCTCATGGTGTTTCTGTACCTAAACATGTCACTGTATAATATTGTCGCCATGTATTAGTACCCTTGATCACGAGGCTAATATCCACCACCATATCACCATGGTATAGGACTAGTATCACCTAGATATCGCCGTGTGCGTGGTACGAGTTTCATGACCTCTCACATCTGTTGTAGAAAATTCTCCGTGGCGTCAGAGAGCTCATGAACGTACTTTCTCTCACACAGAAGCTGTTTTTTCAGGACATGGCGGAGGAGCAGTTTGGCGAAGGTGGAGGTTTTGTTGAGCTGTTCTAGTGTCACAGACACGTTGCGTGGAAGTGAGATGTGGCGTATCGATTGTTGACAATGTTGTAGGTCCCCACTTTCTGTTGAGAAAGCACATTGCAGCGCTGGCCCTTGGGGCATGGCACGCGTGAGATCAGGTGGACGGCCATGAAATTAGCTGGTCAAAACAGCAACCTGCCCAACTGCAAGGTACGGAGCACCTCAAGCTCCAGCGGAGGCCGGGTCCACCTCCTCCTACTCAGTGAGGATGGCATGGAGACGTCGTCCCGTGAGCCTCTGCTATGCGCTGCACACAACCTCTAGGGTTACGTAACAGTCCTGTGTGTTCTCTCCAGGATCTGACGGGGTCTTTCGGTGTCGTTGTGCAGGTTCGGTGACGATTTTGAGGCGTTTCTTCGAGTTGTATGGTTTGTTTCATGGTGCTGCATGAATGCCAGGCCGGATGCTGCTGGCGGTGTTGACGGCGATGATCCTCATGATCCCGCTCCTATCGGTGCTGCCGCTACCGCCACCGCCGTGGCTGCTCATGCTGCTGCCGGTGGTTGTGTTCGGAGCGCTTGTGGCGCAGGCGCTGTTTCATGCGGAGGTTCGTCACAGTATTGCGCAAGTGAAGGAGGTCAGAGAGTTCGAAACCATTTTGTGAGGACGACTTCATGAGGATCGTGTATTCAAGCTCTCAAGGCTTTCGGGGTCTGAACACATACAGTCATCATGTAGTTGTATGTACCTTTCGCAAGTCTTTTCCATGTTTCTGGGACCTTTGAGGCAATTATGTGATCCTTGGTTCTGAATTCGTTGACAGAGTGTCCAGATCAGGAATAGCCGCGATTTTGAGAGTGATTTTCAGAATGTGGAGCCTGAATACGTCTTTATTTTCAGACTCTCAAGTTGAACGGTTGAAATTCACAGGTAGAGCTTCATTCATGGATGAGTAGGTGTATCGCGTACTTCTGGCAAAGCAATTTATGGCATCGTCAGCCTTCTAAACTTTGTCTGTCTGAGGGGAGAATGTATCCTGTTCATCCAATTCCGTGTTTCTGCAATGTTGTGCTGTGGACGATGTCAAGTCAGCCTTTCCACTTGCTTCATGTTGCTTGTACTGTAGCTACTGAGCTGCAACTTTTTGTTTGATGTCTACACTGTTCTAACTGAGTGTTTTATGACCGCATCGGAGTAACACTTACGCAATAGTAGAAAGACAACTTTCAACAAGGCAAGCAACCTCTGGAGTACTTGACAGAACTCCGGCACGGTCACTTATTTGACAATTGAAAGCACCATTCCTTAGCTTGTGAAGCCATTGCAGGAATGCTCCTCCTAGAACAACGTTTGCAGTACGTCCGCTAAAAAAGCTCTGCACGATAGGCCGATCAGAATCATGGCTTACCAAAACCATACTCACGCTCAAGTTACCACAAGACTGTTGCCCCTGAACGAAAGATCTTCATGAACCCTAAAACCCTAAATCGTATACTGAAAACAAGGTTAACTCTAAATGTTAGGAGGTGTCACTGGTTTTATTTGAACAGGAAGGTTCGGATATTGAAATGGCCTTCAATGAAAATTGTTAGTTGACGAATCTTCAATCCAAGATGTAAGTCTTGTTAAACTTTAATACATTTTTTATAGTCTACAGAGTGAAATATGTGCTTATAGATATCATGGTTCCCGACTAAATCTTTGTAAGAGAATAGATATGATCAATCATGCACAGAAGTCCATGGCTGTTCTTGGATAATAAATTTTGTAGATGATACTAAGGTGATACTCATGTGATGCTAAGGTGATACTAGTCTTGGGGCAGTTGCACATGGAGGTTTATACATCCGTGGAAATCCCTATATCTATAGAAACTAGATAAAATGAAATGTTTCCACACTAAAGAATAGACATTGTTGACAAGTAGTCAAGATTTACAAAAGTAGGAAACCATGTTTACGCACCAAGCTACTTTACAAATAGTGGAATTTCTACTTCTTGCTACTTTCCATACCTTTGTCATTATTGCAGTGACTCATAGATATTAACCATTGACGCTGGATTGGCTATGGTTGATGGTCAAATCTATGAATGGGATAGATTCTGAAGAATTTTATCTATTACGCTTGTAGATTTGTGGTCAGCCATAGCGAGCCCGACGTTAAAGGGTTAAGGGTATACATGCTCATTTTTAGAAGAGTTGGAAAGTACCAAACATTTACGCATATACTTCCTACTCTAAGCTACCTCTAGTCTACCTCCGCAATCCTTGTCATGATTTTATCCACCGCATCCGATGCCATAATTCCTTACCATTGTTCTTGATACGATTGCATGACTTTGTACCACCAATCCACCGATCTAAAGAACTCTGCGTATATCGAAGTGCGGACAGACCCTTACATGATTGTGATACTTGATGTGGAGAAATAATCAACATTGTAGTGTGTATGGGCAGTAGTAGAAAAGGGGTGCACCTACACCACAAGAAAACACCACAATGTGTCAACAAGTGCACCTTAATATCAACATTTTTGTAGTGGAGATGTTTAGTATGTCAAAATCCTCAAAGTAGGTCTACAAGCATCCTCTACCCATACCCTGAAGATAGGCCCTCAACCTCAATAAAAAATAAGGCTAATTAGAGAGTTTAAATAAATAATTTTCCACTTGAAGGTTGTTGCACCCCAATCCCAACCTCTCTATGAACCCCAACATCCATTATCCCTTATTCTTTCTACACCTTGTGGCAACACTTCCACTTTGATGGCTCATAAGATTGCAAAGAATCATTGAACTTTGAGATAAAATTGCCTCAATCAATCATAACAAGGGTTACTTGAAAGGCTCTTTATATTCCACAGTTTGAAGTTTTGGCTCATGGGAAGCATAATTTGGAAAGCCCAAAGCTACTGCTCCTTTGATAAAGGGCCCATTGCAGTGGGGTGACCGCCGCATGGCCTCAAACTTTGAGGTTGATGCCCAAATTGAGGCTCGGTTGAGGATGCTCTAACTAAATGTATACCAAAACCAACTTTGACTCTAAATCCATGAAATTCTCCAAATTTTTCAAGAACCATATTTAAACACATCATCATTTTTCATTACCATTTGCCTTCCTTTCTCTCCACTTTTTTGGCTGATAAATCCTCTACGGGACATCGTCATATTTCATTTACATTGGCCTTCCTTTCTCTCTAATGTTTTGGCTGATAAAACCTTCATGAGACATTGGGATGTGTGCCGCTAATCTCACGGAATGGGTGCTGATGAGTGACCGCGGACTCGCCGAGAATCTGGAATCCAAGACGAACGAGACCGGAAAACAGAAACTTCGTCGGAATGCGTTCGTCGGGTGAAGGAGTAGGTGTGGACAGAATCTGGAATCCGCAACGAAAGAGACCGGAAGCCGGGAATGTCGTTCGTCGGGGGCAAGACGAAGCGGGCCGGGGTTTTGGATAGGAAGGGTCAGTTTCCATCTAATCCAAAGCCATCTTTGCCGAAGTTGTAGACTCGGCTTTCCATCTGAAAGCTGGCGAAGCACCTGCGTCGCGAGAGTGGTCTCTGTTTTTGCGTTTGTGGTTGTTGAGGTTTGTCAGCAGCAGCAGCAGCAGCGAGGGTTTTTCTGCGATGGCCACGGCGCTGGCGGCAGTGCGGTTGCAGCGCCCGCACCAACCGGACGGAGTGGACGCCGTGCACAGGTACATGGAGGTCGTGCACGGGATGCGCGAGCTCGGGATCTCCGGGGTGCGCGTCCGGGCGTTTTCCGCGTTCGGGAAGGGCGTCAGCTCCGAGTCCAGGTGCGTGTGGTTTTGTTTCTGATGCTCATGCGTGAATTGTCACATTTTCGCAGCGTCTGCCAGCGAAGAAGCGCGTTCCGTTAGGGCGGCATAAGCTCTGTTGTTGACTTTCTGTGCTCGACAATGCCCCTAGTTCGAGGCCCTTAACTAAGCTGCTTTGCTAGTTGCGATGTTTATATTCTTGACTGGCGAGGATGTACTTAAGTCGCTGCTGAATAGTGTCGTAGTGAATTGCGTCTCACTTCACATTTTCGTAGAGAAGCTCATTCCGGTTCGTTTTTTTAGGGATAACGATGCTCTTACCCAAGCCTTGTCGCTACTTCAAATTTTTATGTTCTTTGATATACATGAGTTACTGGACAAGAGGAATGACTATCATTAAACGTTTTTTTAGCATACTGCGATTTGAAAAAATAATCTTTGTTTCAAAATCGTGAAATCCTAGTATCTTGCAATGTGGCGTTTTCCGTGTAACGAGCGTGTCAGGACGTAGGCAGAGTGCTGGTGGGAAAGTTCGGACTCCTTCAGCGTCTTCTTGTGGTTGCGAATCGTACCGTGTTCGGACTGAGTTCTTTAGTTGTGATTAACGAGTTGACCTAAAAGTTCATGTTAGACCATCGTACCTAGAACTGGCTTGTGACGTGGAGAAGCTAAGAGCTGTGTTGAAAATCTGCACGTATTTCGTAGCTGCTGTGTGATAAGTGCTTGAGTGTTTGCAGAGGGAGCGTATGCAGGGTTCCGCTCTTCAGAACATTTTCTCCTAGGAGAGAGGCATTGGTTTCGGCGATGGGCGAGGGCGAACATGATATCACAGATATGCAAGGTAAGCTCATAATGTCGCTCCGCATTTCTAAATCCTGCGTAACACATGCCGTACTTTGAATGCCTGTTCCATGTGTATTACCGCCGTTCACTTGGAGCACTTGATCCGTATCTGAATCTGTACCACTTTTCAGAAACTGACAAAGTCAGTGGAGAGTGGTGGAAAAATGTCCTCACCGCCGTGCAGGATTGGAGTTCAGACAAGGTATCGCTTGCTCTTTAAGCCGTTCTTTAAGCTGGTGTAGAACGGATAATTAAATGAGTGCAAGTTCGCTCTGAAGTAGGTGTATTTTCTAAGTGGGGTTATCACGGCTGTGGTCACGTCATGGACCTTATCACAGTTGTTACCTGTGGTCCGACTTTCCGTAGTGCATTTTCTGTGAATGCGATCGCACAAAAGGGTACCCTAGGGCGTCTGTCAGCAGAATTTATTCGATTTAGCACCTTCTGAGGGCAGTGAGACCAGCATGAAGCGTCTTCATCTGTTACCTGGTTTGCGTCTGGTTGCCGCCGTCAATGGTCCTGTGCTGTTTACATTGCCAGGAGACTGTCAGCTTGTGATAGTATCGAGAATAATATGGCTTTGGTTAAGGATCGGTGAAGGAATATGATAGCTAGAGACTGTTCCAGACTTTGGTTGGCCACTGAGGGACCAATATCGTTGATGCAGCTTTTGGGACTCGCAGAGCTTGCAGATGGGAGTCTGTTCTTCTCCTTCGGCGGATCTGACTCTGCGCGCTCTGCTGCCAAGACCTCACGGGCGCAGACAGAGACCAAGGTGATTAGATCCACGCACAACACCACACCGGTGACGCGTCCACCTCGGCAGCCTTCCAGCTTCCGGAAGCACTCCCCTATTCCTGCTTCTCGCAAGAAGTCTGCAAGCGTTTCGGAAAATGCTCCAGCTACTGGTCAAGAGGGTAAGAAGACGCAGAAGGCCAAGAGCCCCAGCAAATCCGCAAGGCCTCAACGGCCTCCGTCCGCCTTCTCCAAGAGATCTCCTATCCCAAAGGACCGAGTCAGCGTTCCAGCTTCGACTTCAAAGAAGAAAACTCCTGAGGTGCCCCCTGCCGCAGAAACACCAACGCCATTACCAGCTTTCGATTCCCAGAAAGATTCACCCTTCTCTCCTGAGCTGAAAGAGATCTTGAACCATGGCAAAGAGACACAGAGCGAGGACACCGTGAAGAGCAAGACGGATGCCAAGTCATCAAGTCCAGCACCGGTCAAGAAGAAGCCATCCAAGCCTGCTGCTGAAGAGTCGGAAGTTGCTCAGAATGGCGCCTTTACTGAAGATTTAGGGAGTTACAAGCTTCCAGAATTGAGGAGTCTTGCGAAGGCGAGGGGGCTCAAGGGCTACTCGAAACTAAAAAAGGGTGAGCTTGTAGAACTTTTAGCTTCGTCACAGCCTTGATGCGGCGGATAGAACTTGTAAAGGAAGAATGAAGGTTTTGCACTTAATTCAGTTTTACTTTTTTCGTCATCTTTTACATGTACTGTAGGTGACTGCCTCTCTTTCTCAGTATGCACCAAGAGATCAAAGTGTGTCGCCCATTGGAGAGAGATAAATGAGACCCACTGACCTTTTTCATCTCGTATGAACATTCCCCGTTAGGCACTAAATTGCGAAGATGAAGAATACGACCCTTTGAGAGACGATCAGAGACCATGGCAATTGGTGATTTCAACTTGTAGATCTAAAGAATATACATAGTAAAAACAAAATACAAAGAATGGATTTGAATGATGAGGGTAACCTACTTCACCTATCTCGAAGCAACTCCTACGTGAGAGAGATCACTAACTACTAAGCTTCGGCCTCGAATTCTAGCGAAACATGTGTCTGGTTGGCGCACAATATATATCTGATCACCCACAGCAATGGCATACATGTCCTGATTCCGATGCCAAGTCCAGAGTGCGTGAGTGGAATTGATCACCTGCAGAGCATGCATTCCAGCACCGTAAGAATCTGGAGCTCAAATAAAACCACTCTTCCGGGATAGAATTAAAAAGTCCACCCCTCTTGCAGTTCAGCATTGAAAGTCAAAAACTAATCCTTCTTCAGTTGAGGGTTCAGGTTTCAGGATTAGGGTTTAGGTTTAAGCATGGCACCTCCAGAATGCCGTGGCCAAAACTGCTTTCTCGGAATGCACTCCAGTCCGGTTGCTGAGCCCAACAGAACTGGCCAGCGGCAGGTCCAATAGTGTAGTTGGACTTACACACAGCCCCAAATTCTGGGATGTTATCTAGAGGCCCCGGGCACCCACCCACGTCGTCTGCGTGAGTGACGTCCACTTCCTCAATGTTGCCCCCGTCCCCGACCGTCACGTACACGGGGCCACACGGGTGCAGGTTGTAGTTGTACACTCTATTTGTCCGCTCATAAGCATGTACCTGAACCACACCTCAAACGTGGTAAGGGTCAGAACTGTACTACTAAGTCGCTTCTTAACAGAGGACAAAAGAGGGATTAGAATTTTGCAAACCTGGGTTTTGAGGTTCCAAGTCAAAGCAGCTTATGCTGACTTTGAAGACACAAGGGTCAATGCTGTTTAGGTAGTTCGATTAAGCGTGAAGCAACCTAGTTGAAAAACTAGGCCCATTTCTAGAGAATATGCCAAGTGGATCAGACAGTAAAGGTGCTTACATGACCCGAGAAGACGATGTTGACACCGTAAGTGAAGATCAGGTCCTCCATCTGCAACCTCATACACTCAAACTCCTGGTAATGTGAGCTATAGCTGTTGTACCAGGGCGGGTGCCACACTGCAACCAACCATGGAGTAATGGTGCGATTCACGCTCGCCAAATCCTTCGCTAACCATGCGTATTGTGCTCCTGCATCCCCCCATAAACCAAACACAGCAATAGGGGGGGTGCACTCTTCTCATCTCCATCGGGGGTGAAAATTGGGCTTGAAGAGTCAAAATTCTCAGACCATATGCGTAATAAACTTGAAGCTGTTTTGGCCATACCTGTTTTGTCGTAATCAATGTATCCTCCCAGCATGACAAAGTGGATGCCGCCGGCGTCGAACGAGTAATACAAGCTGCTGTTGGATCCACTCTCCTGTGCAGGCACTGCAAACCGAGATTCATAAGCCGCAAACGTCTTCCCACCAGCTTGTCCCTCAATCTCGTGGTTCCCCTCAATCACCATCATTGGAATTCTCGAGGTTAATGGCTGCATGAACCTGGGAAAGATGTCAGCATCTTTGATACTACAAGGAGTGATATTTCAGAACATGAGATGGAGGGTTTGAGCAACCAATTTTGTTGAGAGTGGTTAGATGAGGGGATGAACATTTGGGAATGAGGAATCAGCTGGAGGAACAAATACTGAAGGACAACTCTAATGCATATTTCAGGAAACTACACATTTGAACACTACCAATGATATGACCATTGTTGCAACGAAATTAGAGTTCCTGTTTCATTGGGGTATTTGAGCACTACTTCATTGCGATATATGATGAAGTGAAATTACATGGGCCGATACACAATTCGAACTCAAAAAGACCGAATGAAACAGGAACCCCAAACCAATGAAACATGAAACAACTTTACCTGCCCCAATGATCCCAATGAGGCTGGTACGACTCCCTTGTGGGCGAGTTGGGGAAGGCACAAGCGTAGCACGGCGCACTTTCACCGGTGGTCAGGTACTGATTGGCATAGCTCATGTCCCCCGCCACCACCAGCAAAGCGGGGTCATTCTGCACAATATGGTCGAGCGTGGTGCTGGAGTTGGATGTCAGCCCCAGGTCTCCCACGATGGCAATGCGCGCGGGGTAAGAAGCAGGGCTCAGAGTTTGGAAGCGGTGCTCCTCACTGAACAGGTTGGTCGCCGGATCCCCACACTTGAAGTAGTACGTCGTACTGGGCAGCAGCCCTGAAAAAACCGAGAAATTCTGAAAGCTAGAAGCACCTTAATTGGTTATAGTTCCAAATCAGCCGCCAAAAAACCATCACTTGTCCTCCGACTGTAATTCCCAAATCAGTTATGACCTCGATCCGCCACCTTGGCCAATTAAGCACAATGGTGCACACACCTGTGAGGCGGACGTGATGGATGATGCCGGATGTGTAGTTGAGGAGTCCAGGAAAGTTGTACAACTGAGAATACACGAGGGAGGCGCCAGCGGATTCTTGAGTGTACACGCCAGGCGAGACACCGAAGCGCACCACGCTGCCAATGGAGGCGGGGTCGAGCGGCGCCACTTGCGCGCCCATCTGCGCATCACCTGCACATCAAGAGGCCCCTTAAACCCTAGGTTCCAACCCCAATTGCAAACCAACAACCAGAGTGGCAAGTTACCTGTGATCCAGGAGATCCACAGGGCGTCTGGGGTGGACAGTGCCAACGCAATCTGCTCCGGGGCGTCGCCCACCACGGTCTTAACGATGCGCGGATCCGTGGGCAGCAGATCCGGGCTGCCGCGCCGCAGGGACGCGTCGAACGCCACCGTCCGGGGCGGAAACGGGCCGTCGAGAGTGGACGGAATGGGCTGCTGCTGCTGCGCCGCTGCTGACACTAGCACCAGCCCCAGAACGCAAATCCACAGCGCCATGGCTCCCCTGCACACCATCACATGACTGCAGCTCCACCATCTCCATATCAGCTCCATATGATGTATCATTTGGCCAGCATCCTGGCATCCTGGCGAGCATATTCGATTCTGCATCGCCTGATCATGGCTACAATGAGTGGGGCCGCAACATGTGCGAAATTCACAGTTGCAGTCGCGCATCTAGACGAGCGTTGGTGCAGCCACTGGACGTGTCGCGTGAGTGGAGGCGAAGCAAGAGTTTTTGCTGGCGACTTCGTGGATTTGTGGAGCTATGAGAGTGATCTGCAAACTATCGAAGTAATCTGCAAACCATCGAAGTAATCTGCAAACTATCGACGTAATCTGCAAACTAAGTAATCTACAAACTCTCGAAGTAATCTGCAAACTGTCGAAGTAATCTGCAAATAGTTTTATCGAGAGTTCATCGCTCCTTGATCTGTGATCTGAGTTAACTTGTATGAATTTGTGCGCTTTTGACGAAATTTGCTCTGAGACCCTGAGCCACAATCCCACGAATTTGCACGAAAGGAGATTTTGTGCAGATTTTATGTATATCCACCGTATTTCCACAAACAAAGTGCTCTCTCGATTTCTGATTGTTGACTTTTGCAGGTGGGCCATTTGGATGCGATATGTGTGGACAAGTTTGTGACCCATCGGAGGGATCCTACATCGGACCATCAACGAAGGGTGTATCCGCCACACATATTGTAAACAAATACGGCGCCGTCCTTAAAATTACAACGTCAGAAGGTGCCAGTGGTGGCCACAATATTCTACATGTATGATGTTGTGTTTGAACATGATAAGGTTTACATATTGAAATGACCTCCAAATGAAAGATGGTAGTTGAAGAATCTTCAATCCAAAGGTGCAAGTCTTGCTAAGCTTTAATACATTTTTTGTATTCTATAGAGTCAATATGTGCTTGTATGTATGGTTCCCGACTGACGTTCAAGGGTTAAAGGGTTAACTCCTAAAGGACCAATGTCCCCTCGGGGAACATTTTGAGTTTGGGTACGGTACCACGTTCTCAATTCTGGGCATTATTTTCTGAGATTTTTTATTGAATGGACAACTTTTGATTAGCTTTGCGTAGACACAAATTTCGTAGAATTCCGACTTACGG
Source organism: Bryoerythrophyllum caledonicum (assembly GCA_963971425.1). NCBI lineage: Eukaryota > Viridiplantae > Streptophyta > Bryopsida > Pottiales > Pottiaceae > Bryoerythrophyllum > Bryoerythrophyllum caledonicum. Next base: position 24,253,108 of record OZ020523.1, read on the forward strand.
TTCAAAAGTTATAATGTATTTTCACTTACATATACAAATAGTGCAGCAGTTTAGTGTGACATATCATAAATACTGTCACCAAACTTTAATAACTTCTAAATTCAATAGAAATTCAAGTTTTTGTCCACTTAAAAGACAGAAAATGTCCTCTTGGAAAGGAAATTGAGATCTTTGCCTCAACCATATGGATTTTGTGAATTTCAAATATTTGAGAAGGATATGATATATGCAAAATATAAAGTGTATTGTTGATTCTCGGCACATAGTTGCATTGCAGGATTTTTTAGGACATCTTCTACACCTCTTTTACTTCTAAAATTTGGTGCACATGTGCCTAACATGATCCTTTTCAAGTTAACACAATAACTTCACGGCCCGTAGTGCAAAAAGTTGCCATAGAAGGTGGTCGAAGTTTGTTGAAGGTGTATAGTATGACCTTAAAAAGAGATTATGTCGCACTTCAAAGGCTAATATCTTTCAATCCGTGCGGTCAAACTTACCAAAATTTTTACCACACACTCTCATACAAGTCTAGTACAAGATCCCATGGTTAAGTTTTCAAAAAAATGATTTTGTATCATTTTGTGTTGAATGTGCTGAAAATGGTAGTTTTGGAGTGTTTTTGAGGAAAAATTGCCTTGGTCCTTTTAGGGGTTAAGCACAACAAACTTGGATGATGGAAGAATCTACGACCCTAATAGATTGTGCAAAACTTTGTTAAGGCAACGGATACATTTCACTTTCATATAGTTGCTAGTCTCAAGTTTGCTCCAATGCCTTTGGGACCGGTCTTGTTTGATGACGCTCTCGTTTGATGATAGATTGGAGATGCTACCAAACCTAGTTTCCAACTTCTAGAGAGGTATCATGCGACGCCCCCACCATGCCAAAAATTGCAACAACGACCAAAAAAAGGTTGCTTATCCTTAGAGGATTAATTAGTATGGCTCTCACTTGGATGATGCAACACATTATTTAAGAATCCATTCCTCAAGGATGGTTTACTTAACCCAATGTCTAGTTGGCATTCAAAGGAGCACCTTCATGATTCAAAATTGGTTTTTCTTTCTTGCTCAATCCATAGAAGGTCCCCTAAGATCTATTTTTGGTTTATTAAAGCCTTTTATTTTAGTTCTTATTTTATTGTATTGTTTTTGGAGCCAAGGTGCTATAGATGTACTAGAGGAATTTTTAGAGCCTTGTAGCAAGAAATTACTGATGATGCAGAAGAATGACATTTGTATGACTTGATTGTTCTATATAGAATCAGCTGATGTAAATGCCAAATCATCATGTTTGAGACTTGGTGAATCTTGCCTTAGCTAAGCCTAAAATTTGTTGAGAGAGAGAAAATAATTGTTGTGTAAATATAATTTGAGCAGTAATTGCACATTAATGCTCAGTGGAGATGGATGGAGACGTTTTTATTTTCAAATGACTACATGCGTTACAGAGGGAAGAATTGCTCAGTGACCTGATACAATAATTTAGTATTAAGAACATGAATTACTCCATCTTTCTAAATTTTTAGAACTTGGCTACAATCGAAACAAGATTATACATATTAATATGGAACACATTTTTTGGTGCAAACAATAATATCAATATGTTTGATGGGTTGCCAATGGTGCAACATTTGTTGAAAGTAGAGGATGCAAATTTCAATTTGATGTGAATGGTAAGTGGTATAATTGCTATGATGATGAAGAACTCCGGTCCTCATTGAAGGGGCCGGAGTGAATAAAGTGTATGTTTGTTCCACCACTAAACCAATGCCCACCAGACATAGGTTTAGTAGTATGGAACTACTCCCTCCTCTCAAGGTTAGACACTACGTAACCGGGGAGCCAATAATCAGTAATCGAGAATCAAGAACCAACCAAAGCCACAGGGCTAAGCTTGAAGAGGATATGTCAATATTTGGATGAATGTTTTCGAGAGGTTTTACGGGATATTATCATGTAATTCGGGGAGGGGTTGGTTGTTTTTGAGTTTCGTTTGTGTAGAAGTATGGACATTGCATGTTGGATAGCGATGGTATTGATTTTAGTGAATGTCTGTTTAATTGGATTGATGGGGATATTGAATGTTTTTTTGAGGTTTTTCATAGAGGGGATAAAGGTAGTAGCTTTAGCTCCAGCGGAGATGACAATAAGGGGGTCAATTTTCCATCCAAGAGCTGAGATGTCATTAATAAGTGGTTGGTCTTTGTTAATTTTGTTTTCAATTGCTTCTCGGGGGTATCTGTCATTACAATATTTGAATTTGATATTTTGGATGGTAAGGTCTTTGTTGATGTGGTCTAGTGGAGGGTCTTTATATGGTAGTCCTTTGACGCATAGAATATTTGGTTTAAATCTGGCATTGCAATGACATCTTTGGGTTCCACATGTGCATGGAAGTAACCATTGACGAACCGTGTTTTCTTGTGGATTATTATTAAAGGTTCCAGCATTCACAAGTATAAAGCATCGGGATTTATTTGAGGATACAATTAGTTTCGAGATTTCCCAGACTGCTTTGTTGTGTCTTTTAACGATTAGGGAATGTATGTGATGGTTTTGGCATTTGAGGAGTACGTGTAGCCATGTGTCCAGATCCGTGGAGGTGCATATTGGGCATGTTATGGATGGGAATCTTTCAATTCCAAAAAAGAGTTGTTTGCGGGCATTTCCCATGTATTGTCCAGTACGAAATTTAATGAGACATGTTTTTTGTGAATTTGTAATTGTGGGATTTTTCCAAAGATTTGTAGAGAGTTCGTTATCAATATCATTATTACCGGTCCATTTGTCTATGTTAGGGAGGCTTTCTGAGATAAGGTCAAAGTTGTTAGTTAAATCTTGTTTTTTTAGGTATTTATCTAGAAATCTTATTGGATCTTTGTCCAGTGTGTCGTCCATAGAAGACCAATTTTCTCTTTGAAAGTAGCATGGGCGTGTTCATGCAAATGTGTGGCATTTCTATGAGATTTATCTAGTCCTTCTTTGGCTAGTTTATCCGCTTGTTCGTTGCCTTCTATGTTGACATGTGCTCTAACTTTACGGAGGGTAGTAGTTTGTATTCTATTTTGTAGCATTTTGACCATAGATGTCAGTATGGCTTGGTCTGGGTGACTATTGTGGAGGGTAGGATGTGTTATTTGTGTGTTTAACCCCTAAAGGACCAGAGTCTCCTTCAAGGGGATTTCTGATTTTGGACAGGTTCCTAAAATTCGAAAAAAAAATCCTTTTTCTATGAAATTTTTATTCTAGATTGCCTCTGATAAGAGCTTCCTGGGAATATTTTTATTTTATTTTTTGGATTTGTGGTTTGAAAGTTGGTACCACTTAAAGCCAAAAGTTGGGACACCAGGCACCTCCAAAATTTTGACAAAAGTTTCTATTGACATTGAGATTTTTCACACATATAAAGAATATTTCCTTCTTTGGAAATTTTCAAAAAAAATCTTTTCTTTAGTGTAAAAAGTCATTTTATTCCAAGTCAAACATTTTCACACATTGTCGGGCAATGGGGGAAAAAAACTTCATCTTCTCTACATAAAACCTAGAGATCTTCATATTTTTCACTTTTTATTTTTTCAACAACAATATGTGGTGAAAACCCTCTTATTGACCGTTTGGATTATCATTTGAATTCATATGTAGTTCACAAAAAAATAAAATGTATAATGGCAATTTTTGAACCTGACTCCTTGCACACTTGTTTTGGATATGCTACACCTCTTTTTTACCTCTAAAAATTGGTGTGTAGGGAAATAACATCATGCTTAAGACAATGGTAAAAGATTTAGACCTTGTGCAGTGGGGTGACACCCAAATTGGCACCTTGTGCAATTCCAGGGATAGTGCCCACACTGCTGCCGACTTTGACACCCTCCCGAGCGCTGGAAAATTGTTATTTTTATATTAAATTTTAGACACAAAATCAATGTTATGTTGAAAACATGTTTACCAAATTTCAAAGCTAGAAGATTGATACAAAAAAAGATATTCAAGATTTACTAACAAGGGGTAGCTGTAAGAAATGTTTCACAGCTGCCAACTTTGACACCCTCCCAAGGATTGAAGAAATTTTTTTTTCACATGAAATTTTTGGAGTAGAAACATCTTTATGTTGTTTACACATGTGAAAAAAATTCAAGTCCAAGAGACCCACCAAAAAAATGATATTCCAAATCTACCATCAGGTGTAGTTGTGAGAAACAAAGGGGAGAATCGTTTCACAACTTCCAACTTTGACAGCCTCCCTAGGGTTGAGAATCTGTTATTTCAATATGAAATTTTTGTCACATGATCTTCATGATGTTGATCACACGTATGGAAATTTTCAAGGCCAAAAGATACACAAAAAAATAGTTATTTTAAATCTACCAGCGTGTGTAATGACAATAATCAATTCAAGGACATGGTGAAAATATTGAAATATCTTTGACACCTCATGCTTCCTCATTGAACTTATCCATTTGACACAATGCCTAATCATAAATGCATCTAAGAAAAATCAGTAACATCGAAATGTAGAAGTGTGGAGTTGTCACATCAAGAAGAAACCACTTGCATCATACACGCATGACGAAGTTTCCCCCTCTAAATATCAATTGAGCACTATTGTGTAAACTTAAGGGAATGTTGCATGTGATTTGTGATCATTGGATGTTGGAGTAATGGTGAGAGCAGAGAGAAAGAATGTGTTATGTGTGAGACATGGAGTGATGTGTTGTATGAGTGATCTGATGCATGAGTAATTTAGTCATGCTTGCTTATGCATGTTGAGTGATGTGTATGTGGTTATTCTTACTAGGCTGAATGATGTGCATGCGGTTATGCCTAATGGACTAAATGCTCTGATTGAGTGACTGATTCTGTATAAAACTGTTAATGTTGTTAATGAGAGTTTAAGGTTCTGTCAGCCTAGTAAAAGAAAGTTCAACATATTTCAGATGGCAATTTCTGATGAAATTTGTGGATGTATTATAGGTATGAGTGAGGGAGGGAGTACTCAAGTTCAAATTGCAGCCACTATCAAAGTTTCCGTTAGAACAATTAAGAGGTTGGTGAAAATTTTTAGAGAAAATGGAACTTATAAGCACGAACCTTGTGGTGGAAGTCACACTACAAAACTTAGTGATAGAGATGTGCGTAGTATTTTGCGTTTCTCAAAAAGTAACCGTTGCGCGTCAGTATCAGAGATTGCTAGTATATGCTATACTCCAGTGTATAGACGTACCATTCAAAGGCTCTTACATAGAAGTGGCCTTTTCAGTCGAATTGCAGTCAAAAAACCTTTTTTGATACCTCGTCACATTTATCAAAGGTTGGTTTTTGCTCAGAAGTACCGTGGATGGAGCGGAGAAGATTGGGAGCGTATTATTTGGACAGATGAATCTACCTTCGAAATTGGGAAGATTCGAGACAAGTTCGTGTTTGAAAAACTCCATATGAGCGGTATTCATCAAATTGTATAGTTCCTACTTTTAAAAGTGGACGGACTTCCTTGATGATTTGGGGCGCATTTGTTGGAAGCCAAAAGTCAAAACTTGTTTTTATGCTTATAAATCGACGTTCTGTAAAGGATTTTGTGGAAGTGGTTTACGAAGGGGAATTATTTCATTTCATGGTTAAAGTTCCACATGCAGTGCTCATGGAAGATGGCGCACCCGTCCATCGTAGCAAAATATGTGAAGAATGGAGACAACTGCGCCTTCTTGAAAAGCTCAATTGGCATGCAAACTCTCCCGATCTCAATCCAATTGAGAACTTGTGGAAGATTCTAAAAGATGCAGTACAACGTAACAAGGCATGTCCTAGAAACATAGATGGGTTGAAGGTAGTTCTTGAAAGAGAGTGGAAGTCAATTAGTGAAACATAGCTCCTTCAATTATGTCATTCTATGCCTTCTAAGTTACAAGCAGTGATTGATGCTAATGGAGGACATACACGTTGGTAGATTTAAAATAACTATTTTTTTGTGTATCTTTTGGCCTTGAAAATTTCCATACGTGTGATCAACATCATAAAGATCATGTGACAAAAATTTCATATTAAATTAACAGATTCTCAGCCCTAGGGAGGCTGTCAAAGTTGGAAGTTGTGAAACGATTCTCCCCTTTGTTTCTCACAACTACACCTGTTGGTAGATTTGGAATATCATTTTTTTGGTGGGTCTCTTGGACTTGAATTTTTTTTCACATGTGTAAACAACATAAAGATGTTTCTACTCCAAAAATTTCATGTGAAAAAAAAATTTCTTCAATCCTTGGGAGGGTGTCAAAGTTGGCAGCTGTGAAACATTTCTTACAGCTACCCCTTGTTAGTAAATCTTGAATATCTTTTTTTGTATCAATCTTCTAGCTTTGAAATTTGGTAAACATGTTGTCAACATAACATTGATTTTGTGTCTAAAATTAAATATAAAAATAACAATTTTCCAGCACTCGGGAGGGTGTCAAAGTCGGCAGCAGTGTGGGCACTATCCCCGGAGTTGCACAAGGTGCCAATTTGGGTGTCACCCCACTGTACAATGCAAAAATTTGATACAAAGTGAAGTCAAAGTCTGCTGATCTACTCAACGCAGGGAAGAAAATGAACCATTGTTTTGACTTTAAACACTAAAATCTATCAATCCGTGCGGTGGATTGCAACCAAAATTGTATGGCATGTTTATATAGAAGTCTATTTAAGATCGTACGGTTGAAAATCCGAAATTCACTTTAAAATGTGATTTTCATGTCCCTTTTTTGGGAGTGGCGGTTTTGGACTGGTTTTAGAGCGAAAGTGGTCGTGGTCCTTTAGGGGTTAATAGGTACAGTATGTTTTTACAATCTGTAAAAATGTGTGCGGGTTCATTAGCATGTTGCGTAGTGATGATTTGGAGGGTTTTATGGAGGGCCATCATTTCTGCTCTGAGAATATTTTGGAGTCCATGTAGTCTTTTGGATATTTTTATTGCTTTGGTTGAGTTGTATATACCATATCCAGATTTTTCTCTTTGCCAATGTCCCGAGCTGCCTTCTATGGGCTCTTTGAAGGAACCATCTATATAGTAACTGTATGCGGAGTCAAACTTTAACAAGGTGTGTTCACTATATGTGGGGAGGGGTGTGGTTTAGTGAGGTTTAGTGAGGATTTGTTGTGTTGACATGTTTTAGTTGGGACCATTTTTTGTTACGATTTACTGGAGTTTGGGGAGGGGTAGGTGGAGCTATTTTTGTATATATTTGGCTTATGTTGAGGTTATTTGTAATGGAAGTGAGTAGAACAAGTTGTTCCGTGGTATTGATTTTGTTATTTTGATGGTGTATGCATAGTATTTGTATGGTAGATGGTTCAAGCCTAGGCTTTTTTTGTAGCTCGGGTGGTAACGTGGGTTCTTCATATGGTATCGAGTCTACTTCAAATAGAGCTATGATGTGAGAGTCTGGGAATGGGCCTAAATGCGGGTTGAAGTTTTGGTACTAGTTATTGTCTGGTATGACGATAATAGTGGAGGTAGAGTTTAGATCATTTATGGCCGCGAGTCTTGCCCAATGTATTGCTTGTCGAGTATCTTCTATATTGTGAGGGTGTGCCAATACCATTTCCAATCCATTTGTGGTCAAAGGCATTTCCAAATGAGCCAAAAATTTTGTCTCTTTTGAAGGGTGAGTGGAATTTGGTAAGTTGGGTGGCATGTGACGGGGGATGAGAAGTACGATTGTTGGATGTTGAAGGATGAGATTAGTGAATCTAGAATGGGCGTGGATAATGTGTAGTGTGCAAGTTTGAGGGGGTCATTTCTTGGTATGTGGTATTTGTATCTTTGGTATAGCCAAACTATTTCAGTTTCAAATGGTTGGATTGATGGCTCTATGTTTGTGGATTTCTGTAGTTTATTATAATATTGGTTCCATAGCCATTGGAGTCGAGTGACGAGAATAGTGATTAGAAATCTTTTGTTGTCTTCATATATATGTGCTTGGTCTGCATTTATTTTGATTGCGTTGTTTGATGTGAGGATGTCTTTTTTGGGTTGCATTCGGTGGTGTGTATATTTAGGAGGGGGATGTTTATGGGTGGGGTAATGGATCTTGAGTCCCGAGTTTGCTCTTGAGGATGGTGTGCTTGAATGATTTCTAAGTAGAATTTGTTTTGGGTGTTTCTATAATATTGTGTTAGTTTTGTGGTGTTATGGGTAGAGGTGTTTTGGTCGTGCCATGGGAAGAGGTTCTGTTGGGGTAACCATTTGTTGTAGGTATTGTGATTGTGTTGCCATTGGCATAAATATTTGGTATCATTTTTTATAATTTTGTTGGGGTCAGTATGCTTTCTATGTTTATGGTCAATAATAGTATTTATGGGATGTGTAGATGGGTTTTTGAGCATGAATATTGGCGGGGGAAGGGGTGGATGCAAGGGATTGGGGGGGTACAATTGCTACTACCTACTTGCAAATGGAACCTATCCTCAAAGTCTTATTTTGTTCATGCCAATCATTTATAAAAAGATGAAAAGATGGCATATTTCTTGAAGAAGCATCAAGGTGTCATAAAAAGTAACATAGTATTTGTGAAAATGTCACATGGTATACGAAAATGTTAGGAATGATGTTTTGACAAATAATTATTATGCCAACTTCAAAAGTGCAACCAGTGTATATTATGGTCACCAACAATGGAATTTCTAGTACACTTTAGACGACAACTATTCACGTCATTCACTTAAATTGGAGATGCCAACCTTGCTAATATATTCATATCATATTCCATCTCTTACTAACATTACCAACATTATTTTGGCAATAGAGATGATAATTGCATGGATATTATTCTTCCAAGCATTGCGTAAGGCTCCACAACTTAGTTCTTGATGATATATCCTTAGATTTTGAGGAATTTTATATCCATAGACCCCTCTATTTTTATAGAAGATTATTGAATCAAAATTTAAAAGATCTATTGAAGTTATTTGTGCAATTGAATGCAATAGCACACAATACTTCTCCAAGGCAATCTAATTTATAAAATTGCTTCTAAGTAAATGGCAACTTTCTATACCCCTAGTCATTGCAAATCCAATTGTCTTATTCTAAACACTAATCTACAATGAATTATACCATGCCACATTCTATGTGTATTTCATATACATGCAAGACAATTTTGGACTTAAATTTTGATTGAAACAAAAATTTTCATCAAATTTTTAGTGGCCCTTTGTTAATATTTAATACATGTCTATTTTACCCCTAAATTTCTTCGACAATTTCACACCAAGAACACTTCAAAACTGCTCGTTTTTAGTGCAATGAGTAAGGATGAAACAAAAAACTTTTACTTCTAGTTTTAACCGTAGGTAAGTAACTTACATTGAAAAATTCATAAAGTTTGACGGCACGGATTGTAATACTATAGTGTTTGAAGTAGTAAAAAGGGTCCATTTTCTTCCCTGCTTTTAGTGGATCAGCAGACTTTGACTTCACTTGGTGTCAAATTTTTGCACTACAGAAGATCTAAATTCATTACCATCATGTTAAGCATGATATTAGCTCCTCATACTCGAATTTTTAGAGGTAGAAAAAGGATGTAGAATATTCAAAAAAATTGTACGAGTGGAGGTTCAAATATTGTCAATTTGCGTTATATTTTTTTGTGAACTTAGTATGTATTAGAATGAGAATCTGAATGGCCAATGAGAAGGTTTATACCACATAATTTTGCGGAAAAATTAAAAAGTAAAAAATATGATGATCTCGAAGATTTATGTGAAAAGAAGAAGTTTTTTTGGTACCTTGACCGACAGTGTGCGATAATGTGTGAAAATGTTTCACTTGGATTTATATGCCTTTTTCCACTAAAGACAAGAGATTTTTTCTGAAAATGTGAAAGAAAATAGATGATATTGAAAATCTCACATTCAATAGAGTGTCCTAGCAAAAGTTCTTGGAGTTGCCCAACTTACCCCCTCTCCCCATTTGAACTTCAAAACCCTATAACTTTTTCATCAAATGTTGGATTTCGGAAAAAAATTGGACTTACACAAAGCTTGTAATAATGTCCATCTACATTAAAAAATTAAAAGAAAATTGTTATGAAATGAAACCATAGGAACTTGCCCGAACCTTCTAGAGTCCCTTGAGGGGACTCTTGGAAATTTAGGGGTTAATACCGTTGTACAAAATTTCAAAGAAAGACTATTATGATTGAACTATACAAAAAGATGCAATCACCAAAAAATGATACATTACTCAATTATTGCCAATTGAAAAGAAAATATTCTACATAGTACATCATACATAAATGGAAGAAAACAAATATATTTGCATATATATATGGATTCAGTGATGTAATATACCACTAGTAAAAACCTCCTTTATCTATACAATTAAGGACACAATGTCTTATATAACCCTTACAATATAATATCCTAGAACATATTGTAAAGACTAAATATTGTACACAATACACTCATAAAACTTTTACTATCTACTGCATAGCATTGAAGGTTGCTTGCAAATGGTCATCGTCCAAAGCTTTAGATTGCATTGCAAGATATTCTAGTATGTGAGCCTTAGCCAATTGAAGAATGCAAGTCATGCTTTCAACATGCATTCCGAATATAATGCGCTTTTCATTTGTCCTGATTCTTTCCGGTTCTTCTACCCATGAATAAATGCATGCCTCTTTCCCGACAACTATGTCTCTCACCAGATGGCTCCCAAAATGAATCCATGCAATTTGTATACCATTGTGTAGAGGACCCCAGTCCTTCAACAACCCCACCTTGAATGATAGGTCAATACCAACAAACCTTCATCTTTTGTTCCAATCGAATTTTTTTTGGTCTTTAATGACCTTCCCTATATAGAATGGTACACCACCTTCTACTTCCGCTCGATCAACACTTAGGGCTACAAACTTACCTCAACAAAGATTAGATTGTGGACTAATTGGTGGAAACGAAACCTTCATGCGTTGCTCCTTGTTCAGCTTCTTCCCCAACATGGTTACATTCTGTTTGTTGTGCCCTACGCATTGCTTGATTAGATGGTCTTCTTCTTCAAAGACCAAAGTATCCTTGAGCCTCTGCATTTAGAAGCATGGCCACAATTTTGTCCATGACAGTTATCTCGCAATTATTTGTAGAATTTATACATGAATAATATGAATCATTGTAAGAGTAAGAATTATATTTTTGTATTAATGCAATGAAGATTATATCATGTTGTAACTAGAGTCTGTTGAGACTTTGATCTATAAGAACGCCATTCTTTGTATCCTATATGTAAAGTCTTTATGTATCTGGTGTTAGTGACTGGTGTACTACTAATGATGTATTGAATATATCCAACACTCCCACTAGGACACTAGTCACGACGTTTTTCATTCATTCTGATTTATCATTGATTCTACTACTCATGTTGTGGAGGCTTAGGGTTTGTAGTTCTTTCTTCCTACGGGGCAGAGTCTGTTCCTTTCTTTCTCTTTTGGCTTCACTTGTTTCTTCTTCGGGTTGTGGATCATGGTAGCGGAGAAGAAGCTCATGTCCACCAATTGTTTGCTTGCCTGCAATACCAAAAGCGCCACCAATATGTTGTTGCCCTACTTCCCATTGCTCTTTGAGAATAAAGTACCCTGTTAATACACGCATTTTGTAAGTTGCTTCATTAAGTTTTTGGTTGACACTTTGAATCAATTGAGTAACTTTCGTTTCTCTTGAGTGGTTTGCTGCAAGTGTTTTGTTGGAGCTGGGCGACTGGCATTTAATCAAGTTAAGTCACAATAGCAAAGTTTGGCCTTTACAAAGATGCTCATTTTTAAGTAAGTGTTGACCGCACATAACTTGCTTGTGATTTCTTGCCTTAAGAAATTTGTTGCTTGATGGATGTAAGCATATGGGTTGTCTTTGATGTTGTCATGTTTGAAGATTTTCTTCTTTATTAGCATGTTTGTTTAGCAGGAAATACCTCTGCATATATCTAGGCTATTTATAATAGTGACAAAATTTTGTCTTAGATAAGTGCCTTTGATGATTGCTTTGTAAATGATTGAAAGTAGCTGAAATATGTTTACGCCAATTTTATTGAGTGTAGTGCAACAGAGGTTGTATAATTTGATTAGCCTTTGAAGATGTTGCACTTTGATTGGTCTTGGATAATGGACAATAAAGTTGTCTTAGATATCTCCAACTCCAAGATCTATTAGAGCATCTTGATTGATGTATTGCTATAGGAGATGAAGTCTATAAAGGGTATAAAATTTGAGAGAATAAATCATCAGGCGTTGATAATTGATGTGATAGTTGTTTAGGGCAACAACCATATATACATAGTCGTGAGTGACTCCCACATAAGTGAGATGAGTATAAAGGAGAACCAAAAGATTTGGTACAAGTGGTCAAGGCTTGAATCTTTGAATCTGGAATCAAATACATACCTAAGTTGATCATACAACGTTGATGTTTATCCTTAGGTAAAGACTTGGTTAAAATATCTGCAATCATGTGAGATGAAGAAACTTAACTTAGCTGAATTTCATGAGCAAGAACCTTTTCTCTGGTAAAATGATATTGGGTATCTACATGCTTGCTGCGGGAATGGTATTTGGGATTTTCACTTCGGGCAATAGCACTTTGGCTGCCGCAATAAATAGTGGTAGGATTTGATTGTGGAAATCCTAATTTACATAATAATTTGTGTAGCCAGACGGCTTCTACTCTTGCTTTAGCTAAGGCCATATACTCAGATTTGGTTGATGGTAAAGCAACACTTTGTTGCTTTTTATTACTCCATGAAATAACCCCACCAACCGATAAAAAAAATATAACTAGAAAGTGACCTGCGAGTATTTTTATCGCCAACCCAATCAGCATCCGAAAAACCATAGAGTATATGTCCACTAGGTATTTTTTTTATTTAATACCAAAAAGAAGAGTTCCTTTGATGTAATGCATTGTGTGTTTAAGAGTTTGAATATGAGAAGAGCCGGGATTTGATAAATATTGGGCTAAACTATTAATTGTATAAGCACTATCTAGTTGTGAGTTAACTTGAGCATGCATTAAGCTACCCACTAATTGAGAATATGGATATGAGCTCACAAGATCCTTTTCTTCTGTAGTAGAGGGAGAACCACCTTTACTTAATCTCATGCCACATTGCATAGGTATACTTAAAGAATTACAATTTGATATGTTATATTCTTCAAGTTTATCAAGTAAGTATTTTTATTGGTGCAAAATAGTCCAATCTTCTAGCCAATCTTGAATAACAAAGTTTCCAAATATATAATGTAATTTGCCTTCATCCTTCATTTCAAATGCCGTGTGAAGGACCTTTTTAATTTCAAAAACTAATGCGATGTGATTACTAATAAGGATGCAATCATCAACATAGACTATCAAAATAATAAATCCATCATCAGTGTCTCGTTTGGTATATATATTTGCATCAGTTTCCAATCTTTGAAACCCTTGCTCAATAAGATAATTATCGAAATGCATATACCATGCTCTTCACGATTGTTTAAGGCCATATAAGGACTTAATAAGCTTACATACTAAGTGTGAAGGGGTTGATAACTCTTCAAGGAGAGACATATATATGTCCTTGTCAATATGACCATGAAGAAAAGTTGTATTTCCAAATTGTATTGAGTAGCTAGGGCTAATAAGACTTTTCTAGAGTTAAGTTTTACAACAGAGGAAAATGTTTCTGAATAATCAATGGCTTGTACTTGTGTGAAGCCACGTGCTACTAACCTAGCTTTAATGGTACCATCAGCATGAGTTTTAATCTTGAAAACCCATTTAGAGCTAATTGGTTTTTTATTAGGTGGAAGTGGTGTCAACTTCCAAGTTTTGTTTTTCTCTAAAGTTTTTAATTCGATAGTATTAGCAGCTTGTCAATGATGGCTATTAGGTTTGTTTAAGACTTCAATAATGGTTTTGAGAGATTCTAAGGAGGTACATGTTGTTTTAGCCATATTAGTTTGATGATGAGACTTGTGATAAAGACAAGATCGTTTTGATGATGATGTACTTTGGATTGACTCAAGTAATCGTTTGGTTGGTTTGATGATTCTTTTAGGTTGAGAAGAACTTTCTAGAGGAGGAGGATTTCTAACATTAGAAGTAACTTCATCATCTTCTTGAGGTAAATCATTTCTATTTTTATCTAAAAAAGTTGTGAAAAAGTTTCTCACATGTCATTGTAAGAAGGTGGATTAATTTCACTTTGTGGATTGTTATTAAAAGAATGATTTGATAATGATTGAGTAGGTGTAGATTGTATTGGTTGAGATAATGTTTGTCCTTGTACTTCTTGAGGTAATGTTTGTGAATTTCTTGGAGTAATAGTAATATGTTTGAAGAAATTAGGATCTATCAACTCTTCTTCATCTTCATTGATGTGAATATTTGATTTAGCATATATATTTTCATTATAAATAACGTCTCGAGATATGACAATTTTCTTATTATGTTTAGTCATAATGTAATAAGCCTTTGATTCTTCACTGTACCCTAGAAAAATAGCTTCTATAGAGTGAGAGTCGAATTTTCCTCGAGTCTTTTTTTGAACAAAGATATGAGGTGAACTCCCAAAGATCTTTAAACATGGCAAGTTTAGTGGTCTTCCAAACCACATTTCATAAAGAATCTTGCTTGTTGTTAAAGCTTTAGTGGGGCTCCTATTTTATAAATAATTTGCAGTTTGAAGCGCGTCTCTCCAAAATATTTTGAGTAACTTAGCATAAGATAACATAGCTAGGACTAAGCCCACTAGCGCTCGATTTTTCCTTTCAGCTACACCATTATGTTGTGGTGTATGAGCTATTGTAAACTCATGTTTAATGCCTTGTGCCTCACTGATATTATTAATTAAATCAAACATGTATTCACCACCATGGTGAGACCTTTAAATTTTGATTTTAAGGTCGGTTTGTTTTTCGACAAAATCCTTGTAGAAGATGAACTTATCAAAAGCTTGAGATTTTTGTCTCATTAAGTAGATGTGGCAATATCTGGATAAATCATCTATAATGGTGATAAAGTATTTACATCCAAAATGTGTACCAATTTGCATAGGGCCACAAATTTCATTATGTATTAATCCCAAAAGTTGTTTAGCTTGTTGTCCTCCTTGTCTTGGAAATTTGCGTTTAAGTTGTTTTCCCTCAATGCATGATTGACAAAAAGTCATGTTATGTGCATCAAAAGTATCAATGCCTTTGGACATTGATTGGATTTGTTTTAATCTAAATTTATTACTATGGCCTAATCTTAAATGCCATATGCCAGCCTTACTCAAACTTTGTATTGTGGCTGGTATAGCTAGTATTTTCTTATTTGGGATTACAGCAATATCCAATTCGTTTAAATCATGATTCAACTTACACTTTGCAATTGTTTGTTTTGGTTTATTTAATAATATTGAAACTCCAGATTTTATGCGGATTTCACGTCTAGTATGATCTAATTGCTTGGAGGAAAATAAATTCTTGGCAAGCCCTAGTACAAATAGGGCATCTGGTATGATTTTTTCCATACCATTTGAAAGTCTAATAGTAACATCACCAAGTCCTTCAATTTTAAAAGATGTATTGTCATCTCCAAAGTATACAAATTGTTGGGTTTTATACTTTGTATAGTTATTGAAAGCATTTGATTATGACACATATGTTGTGTCGCCCCAGAGTCTACATACCATGTAGATGTAGATATTTCATTGGCTATAAGTGCAGCCACATAAAGTCTATTTGATTTTGTAATCATATTTGATTGTTTTCTCTTTTCAGCAGCTATTCTTGTTCTACAATCTTGATTAAAATGGTTTCTTATCAGCAAAAAAAATCTTTTTCTTCTCAAAAGGTCAAGAAGAACTTTCATCATTTGAATTTGGATTTGAGAATTTCTTGTAGTGTTTATTATAATATTTTTTCTTATTATCATAAGTTTGTTTCCTTCCAACATAAAAAGCTAATGTATTATCCAAATTTAAATTCATATCCTTCACTATGGTTTCCTCTTGTATTAGATTTGTTATCAATGATTGTAGACTAATACATGGTTGCCTTCTCAAAGAACTAATGAAAGTTTGATAAGATGGTTGCAAACTCCTCATAAGAGATAAAATTACTTCACCATCTTGCGTTGGACATCCGGTTGCTCATAATTGCTCCAAGTGAGATATGAAAACATGAATATATTTAGTAATACTCTCGTTTTATTTCATGTTGAGAGTACGTAACGTATCTTTAAGATAAATCTTAGTTACGGCATCCTGTGATTCAAAGACGCCTTTAATTCCTTCCATGCTTCATTTGATGTGCTGCATGATTGAATGTGTGATACTACACTATTTTCAAGAGAATTGTTAATTATGGTTAGAGATATTGTATCTCTTTCTTCTCAATAGCTAATGCTTCTTGCTCCTTTGGCAGGTAAAACTGGAATACTTGCAGCAATTTGTGCCGCATCAAGTGCTATTGGTAAGGGTTCACCACCGCTTACCACATACCATAATTTTTCAATCTTGAAGACTAATTTCAATCTATGTTGCCAAATGTTAATTTAATAAGTGCCATCAAATTTAGAAATGTGACTAATATCAACTTTGTGCGTCATTCTTAATACTCAATCGAATGAAATTTGAATTTCTTCCTAAAAACAAAGAGCTAATTTGAATCACGGTAATTTTCATTCTACTTATGGATTTTAATTTTGTTTGTGGAGGATCAAAGTTATATTCTATGAAGTTGAAGACTAGATACTTTTCACAAGCTTCAATCTCTATGTAAGATTGTTGACTTATATTCATTTTCTTTTGGTATAAATTATAAGCAACTTTTCTTTCAACATTAAAAATGAATTTCATAAGAATTTTCTCTAATACCATGTAGAATTTATATATGAATATATGAATCATTGTAAGAGTAAGAATTCTATTTTTGTATTAATGTAATGAGGATTATATCATGTTGCAACTAGAGTTTGTTGAGACTTTGGTCTGTAAGGAAGCCACTCTTTGTATCCTATTTGTAAAGTCTTCATGTATCCGGTGTTAGTGAGTAGTGGACTACTAATGAAGTATTGAATATATCCAAAATTATTTCCACTTGGACCATCTATTATATCCAAGGTTGCACATTCTGCAAGAGAGGTGTTGGAGAACTTTGAAGGCCAAAATGTTGAAGATCCTTGCTTGTTGTTGTTGCGTCTTTCTATTGAAATTCAACTAGGAAGAGTTTCAATTATTGGCCTCTACTTTTGCATCACGGTTCTTGTCGTCATGCTGCAATCTATAAAATTTGCACATTTGTTTATACGCAATGAAATCATTCAACGCCTTCAACTCTTGTTTCTCCACTGCAAACACTTCTGCAAATGCTGGTCGCTTTTCTCTACCTAGCAGCAATCTCAAAGTCTTTGTTCCTGCCACCGGTCCCAATGGATCCTTGCAATAATGCTTGTGATGTACTCAAACCTCACAAGTCCCCTCTCAATTTTCCAGATAGAATTGCGTGTCGTGTCGAAATATTATGCCGACCAATGAATTTGGACTTGTCAATAAATGAGGAGTTACGAACAGTTTCCAATTCCGCACATTCTCTGACACTTGGGCACTAACAATTGCCTCCGTAGGAGATATATCTCTTTGTATTAGACTAAGCATTTCCTTCAACAAGTCCACATCCAACCTAGACTTCAACGTACTTGATATATAATTGAAGCGTTGATCAACATCTTTATGCGTACGGCCTACTATGAAAAAAGATAGTTCCACCTCCTAAAAAAAGCCCAATTCCACCAATGTAGCACATAGAGCAAACATATAAAAAAAATTATCTTCTCGTGTGCAATTGTCAGCTTAGATGCACGATGTTGGTGGCAGAAAGCCCTTTTTTCGGAACACATCTCCTATCACATACAACAAAGTGCTCATAGTTTGGTTGCTATCATGTTTGTAGTAAGCCCCAAACCACACATCACAATATAAACCAATCCCATGTAGAAGGGCCCCATAGAGATGGATCAATACAAATTGGTGCTCAATGTTCTTCACAGTCTCACACATCCTTGGTACCATGGTTGTGTTTTTATCCATGCCATCCACAATGATGCACATGTACACAGTACAATTCACGGCAAATATAAACACAACCTCTTGAATATTCAATAATGCTTACTAACTGTAGACTGGCTTTTGCACGAAAGGCCGTAGGAGACATTCATCTACAAATTACATGAAGCGTAGAAGTCTCAACATAATAACCAATGAATATGAAACTTGGCTTCAATGATGCTGGTATGCTATAGAGGTGCTCCATTGATTACCTTATACTTAACCAAAGATACATTTGGAGAACTCCAGATGCCTTACATGAATAGTGAAGCATGAAAAAGATCGAAATCATGTAGAGATCTCCAGGTTGTTATGAATTTGTGATGCGAAGAGTGTAGAAATACCTCGTTTGCGTTAGTGCAAATTCTTTTCTAGTTATTTCTTGCTGGAAGGAACTTCAAAGTGTCCATGCGTCCATTTTCTATACCCCGCATTTGGTGAGGCATTTGATTTGCATTGTCATTCATCATACTTGTCATTGATCCCATGACTTGAACAGTTTCTATGCAAGGCCGCTTGATCCCCTTCTTTCCATGAGTAAAATTTATAATTCCTTTGTTGAAATCTTCAACGTACATGAAAATCGTAGACTTCAAAATATCATGGATAGTATACCATGCGGCGGCGCACACCTTCGATCCAAGGAGCGTGAATTATTTCCTCTTGTGATTTCCCGCAATAGAGTGCATTTGTCCATCCGCTGAGATCCCATATTCCTTTTTCTCTTCAAATGATTTGAGGTGGAATTTTTGCCTTACAACAAGAGTCTGGTCTTGATGAAAATGTTGGCATAAATTCTTTGGACAACACCTTTCTGAGCTAACTTTCCAAACTTCATGGATGGTAGTCTTTTTTGGATACGGAGACTCTCTTTTGTCTAAGTCCTTCTGTCGAGAAAAGAATTGGTAAGGCTCCTCTTGCCTCCCCCCAAATATGCGCCTGAATCTTCTTGAATATGGAGTGATGCAAAATGGTTGATTGTGCTCTTCAATGTCTGATCCGAAGAGAAATGACATTCTAGAATGGGCCATGTTTCATAACTCATGATCGCCTTGGTGTCACTCATGAAAACATCTAGGACCATTACACTAATGTTATCCTCACTTAACCATCCACTACGGAAATGATCCTTTGGGAGTGCAGACATGATCGTTCTAGAGGACAACACTACCCCTTTTTTATTCAACCGTTGAACTTCAAGCCGCACCTAACGTTCTCGAGGGACAAACGGTGTACCATTTGACATGAGATCTTGAGACGGTACCATTACATCTGTCGTCCAATGAAGAGTCTGAACCAATGTACTAAATTTGCATTGACACGGAATCAACTGGCTTTATGTCGATGGGTCTCAGTAATACAAATTCCATTGAAGCCAAAGGAATGTTGACTCTAAGCCATTGTCCAGATGGATGTACCTCAACTATGGTGCCTACTCCAACTTCTCTAAATCCTAGACTTAAGAGCTTCACGGGCAATTCACTGTGCAATAGATTCGAACTCCATGTACACTCCTGGAATGGTTCATTACCTCGCGGGTAATGATCATTACCATATTCCAAGTACCCTATTGGAATAATGTTAAGATTGATTGTGTCATAGCTCCATGAATTAAAGTCTAATATTGTTCATTGTTCAACTTGGAGATCTCTAGGTGGTTCCAAAATACCAAAAAATGCTATTGAATGTGTAATATCTAGAGATCTCTCAATATATGAAAGTGGATGCAATCCACATAAAAGCCCAATGGAATGACACTTACCTAGAAATCCCTAGATAGTATGTTTTTGCTTTAGTTGATAATAAAGTGCATAGTGCTAGTGGCAACTTGGCGCCTTTAGATCTATGACGGATTTAAACTGGTAGAACTTTGCAGGCTCGGTCAACCGGAGATCTCCACATATCTTGCGTTGAATCCTTCTTAAATTATCCAATTTTGGTGTTTTACAAAATCATTGCAAAACCAAGAGACGGGGTAAAGATTAATCTTGCCCTACTTAGCAGACCTAGACACAATTGTGCTTTGAGCATATTATAGGCGAACAACATATACAAATAGACTTCAAGTAATCCATCGAGTAGATATTAAATTATTTTGCCTACATCACTAATGCTGAAGATTGAAATGAAAAGGAATATGTACAACTCAAGTTGCAATGTTGGAGTTAAGAATGCGATGCTTAGGTCCTCAGGTCCTCTAAATGTAGAAATGGAAAATCAATGTAGGAATGCAAATCTCATAAGAAAGTAATAATGAAATGATCGTGGATACAAAATTCAAAGAAATATGCATCCAGACATACCTGAAAGCGCAAAATTCTAGACTTGTGATGTGATCGCCACGGAAGTTGAGCATAGGAAGCCTCCCTAGAACGCGTTGAGCTCCGTCAAAATCCAAAGCATTCCATGCAAAAAAGAGTTACCTTTGAGTTGAAAGAGGCTCTTGTTTGTTGATCTACAATTCCTGGTGGAAGAAAGTGGCGCTAGAATTTGAATGGAATTTTTAAGAGGCATGAACGGTTCACCTATCTCCTCTAGAGCATCATGAAGGAGCAAAGTCTTTGAGATGCACACGACCTAGGCTACATTCAACAAATAATATTGAACGGCTTCTATGGTTGGCAAAATTGGATCCTTCAATGATAATAATATGCTTGTACAATGTTTCTTGGTATGATCATAATTATATAGACATCTGGTGGCATGCGGTATTACTAATTACTTATGAATATTGTATGATACAATAATTCTAGGCTTCTTTGGTTCTGCCACATATGGATTACGATGAAAGGTTTAGGATTGATGGCTTATTATTCATGGTTCAAGGTCTTAAAGTTGAGGGTTTTGAGCATGGAGTTTGGCGTTTGAGATTTGCTTCAAGGTTTCAGGTGCTCAGGAGAGCATTTTGTTGAGGAATAGCACTTAGGGTCGGATTTGGGTTAGGGATAGGGTTAGGATTAGGATTAGATTTTGGATTAGGGTTATTGTCCAAGGTTTGTGCTTGCGGTTATTACCAAATCATTCCATACAAAAGGATAATAATTTTCTTCACTCGATTGTAATTGTACTCTTAATTCAAAGGTCATTATCACATTATGTGTGACGTTAAATTAAATCCTTATACAAAAGTTTCTACACATCGTTCTGGATACACATGTTATTGTAGAAACCTGAACTTATTTCATACCGATGGTGTACCAAATCATTACATACAAAAGGATAATAATTTTATCATTCACTTTGATATTTTCCACACAGTTGAAAGGCCAATATATTTTGTGTGACGTGAAATTAATTCCTTTTACAGTAATTCATAGAGAACTTTGTAATTGTACTAATATGGATTCATTTCATATTACTATTATACCAATTCATCACATTCAAAAAGATAGTATCATTTATTTTCAATACATTGAAATGTTTAGGCTTTCATAAAAAATATCGTTGTAATAATTTTTGCTACAAATGGATAATAATTGATTTTGTAATCTTTTAATTAAATACATAGACCATTGTTTTTTTAAAATTCATTATGTACATTGAATCATATTAGTCTATTTTGATCATATCCTAATTGCATATATTTATTATGCACTTTATTGGGCAAGCATGTTTAAATGCATTCCAATGCAAAGTTGTATAGTGTATTACTTTGCATAGATCTTAAATGCATTTTTAGATAATCAAAATCTTCATCAATCATACAAAGCCACAATTTTAATTCAATTCAAGTGCACAAGCTTATTGTTCATTTTGACAAAGTATACTTGTGTTTGGTAAACTTATATTTTACACATGATACAATGACATAAAATCAACATTTTTTACCCCTACATTTCCTTGACAATTTCACACCACAAACACTTCAAAATTGTTGATTGTAGTGCAATCAGTAAATTAGGGAATTTTTTTTTCAACTTTTGATTGTACGATCTCATTTAAAACTTAGTAAATAAGATACCCGCAAAATCTCATCAACTTTGACCACACGGATTGAAATATTATAGTTTTTGAAGTAGAAAAAATAGTTCATTTTCATTCCTGCATTGAATGGATCAGCACACTTTGACTTCACTTTGTGTCAAAGTTTTGCACTACACAAGGTCTAAATTTTATATCATCATGTTTTTATGATACTAACTTCTTGTAAACCAATTTTTAAAAGTAGGGAAGGAGTGTGGCACATTCAAAAAAATTGTGCAAGGAGTGGAGGTTCAAAAAGTGCCAATTCACATTATTATGTTTTGGAAACAAAATTTGTTTTAGAGTGATAATCCAAATGTTCAATAAGAAGGTTTGCACTTTGCACCACGTCTTGTAATAAAAGAAATAAAAAGTGGAAATGTGAAGATCTCAAAGTTTTATGTGGAAAAGAAGAAGTTTTTTTGGTTCTTTGCCCAATATTGTGTTGCAAAGTGTGAAAATCTTTTACTTGGGATAAAATGAATTTTTTCACAAAGAAAAGAATTTTTTTGACAATATGAATGAAAATAATATTAATAGACGGTATTGAAAATCTCAAACATACTAGAGTGTCCTAGCAATAGTTTTCAAAGTTGCCCGTCGTGCCCACACTCAACAATTTTTTCTTTAACATGGCATAGCTTTTTCTCTAGAAGTCCGATGAGAAAAAAATTATACTCCCACGTACATCTTGTCTTCTTTCATCACTTCACAAAATTTCAAGAATTGCAAATATAAATTGCAACCATGGGAACCTGCCCAAAATTTGCACAAGCCCACCTTTGGAATTTATCAATTAGGGGCTAAAATAAGTTTGAAATGTAATTTTTTCATGAAACATATTATTGGCACAAACAGCACAAAAAGAAAACTGTAATGTTATGAATTTAATAAAACATATGTCAGAGTTTCAAGTGCTTCTCATGAAATATTAAAATCTATTTTTTTTTTGTATTTTGATGATAGATTATCTAACATTGAAAATCATATACAAGTTTGAAGTCATTATAAATTTAGAAAAATATATAACAATTCTAGAAACTATAGTATATAGAATTATAAAAACACTATTTCAAAAGTCCACCAAATAGATGACTCTATGTATACATATACATGTATTACTCATTTGTTCATATTTTTATGATTTATTGTTGATAGTTTATGGTTTGATTATCCTAATAAATAATCAATCAATAAATATAATTTCTAAGATTTGCATAGACTAATTGGAGATAATTTATTCTTTGACTTAATGAACATTATTATTGAAATATGGTGCACAAAAAATGAATTTTAATTTAATGCCATATCATGAAGAAATTTATATAACTATTAAATATTAGTGATACTATTTATATTAAAAATAATCTTGTATTAAATCATATTTATTGCATACATTGAATAATTGTTTGATTAATACATTTTTTGGTACAAACATTTTTTACCGAATGAAGTCAAAGTTGGTTGAGCCAATTAACAGACAGAAAAATAGAGCCATTTTTCTTGTTTCAAACACTGTAATCTATAATCTATGTGGTGAAATTTCATATAAGGGTAGAATCAAGCTACACCGATATTAAAAACGTGTCACAAGTTGTTTTTTAAGGAGTAACAAACATTCTTTGGTCCGCCAAACAAAATGTACCTTTGTTTTCAATTTTTTTATGATGGGATGTTGTTCCTAACTTGAATGGCATTGAACAAACGCTGAAAATTTGGTAAGTCGATCAATGGTTTCATTAGTATGTGTGGGAGAAATATACTAGATTAGTACAAATATATTGTTTTTGAGTGATCTGTGACACATATGATGATGAAAATTTGCATGCACATTGGTAGAGTACTGTGAATGGACTATCCAATAAAAATGAATAAATTTTCAAATCCAATTGATAAAAAACATCCGATCTTACATGGTTCAAAATGACTAAGGATTGGATCGTTTCTTTAATGGATTTTTGTCAAAAGTAGTGCTCGTATATAACTCTAGGTCGGCATATGGTGGCTTATAAAAAAAAATTAATATCCTTTTTAAAAAAATTAAGTTGAAAATATACTAAAAATATACCATGGTCTTTTACCAAAATGGGGTGGGTGTAGCATGCTTTCACCCATGCAAGACTAGCAAGAAAAGAACCAAGAGCACATGTACTTCTGGTTCTTCTTCCATATTGAAAACTCGATTATTTAAGCCAAACTCCTAGATTTTTGGAGCTCTAGAAGATCTTTGATCATTTAGAAGTACAAATTGCCATTTAAACGTCTTTGTCCAATCACCACCCGTCTCATCACTAACGCTCAAGGGTTCTACAAAATCATTGCCGACTTGAAGGTGCGACAGACCAATTTGAAGAAGAGAACGTGGTCGCGGCATGTGGTTTACTACATCCCGGCACCTTACGACGACTTTCCATCGGCAGCCATAGGAACAACTTCTACGGTCTAATGTGCCTATTGCTTTGGACATGATCCTAACGAGAAGGCTTGTGCTCATCAATTCAAGTAGTACTTCAAAGGAAGGAAGGAAATTGACGCAGTTTACACTGCTGACAAAATCTCTAATGAAGTTACACACTCGAAAAGGCCTGGAGTACCGACAACGAGGGTTTTTTTTTTGAAGTTAATGTTTAGAGAGCACTTAAAGGAAGGAATGGTGCTTGTGAACATGAATGGAGGTCCACACTTTACATATATAGGCTTGGTGAGGTCCACATGCATTCTTGGATAATCCTATCTGTGCTTTGATTTAACATTTAAATTTTCTCTTGATTGTTGCAATTGCTGCTAAATTAAACTCTCTCCTCTAGACTATACTAATGCGTAGGTCCTTGAAATTGTGTCCTTTGATGTTGAGCACACACAAGCCATCAAAAATACCAAAGAGCTTTCACGGATCCTTATCTCTGAGAATTATTAGGAACTGGATTCAGATAGTACCGACTCCTAAATCAACAAGACGCCCCCCACAAAGAGAACTCCAAAGAAGCCCCACACATCCTTGGTATCAAAGACGTCAACTGTACCCAAGGTAGCATTGTTATAGGAATTTTACTCACCTGGAGATTTTGAGATGTTTTTTGATACTACACTGATAGATGCATCTACTTGTCTCTGACAATTCTCTTATGTCACAAGGTACTCCGACCGGGATCATTTCCTCGGAGCCTGCCTCACCAATCAACTCAATGCACCATGGATTGGAAGAAGTTACACTTGCATGACCTTTCAACCAGGGTACTGCTCAACTCACTATGATACAACAACCACCTAAGGTTATGGTCCAAAATTTGTTGGGAAGTCTGTGTAAAGTTGTGGAGGCAATACAAGCATCTCATAATATTGACAATGCTCAAGCTCATTCTTGCCATCAAAATAATCGGGTAGGAGAAGAGATGTCAAAGATCAAGGAAGACCATGAAGTTGCACCTTCATCTAGCTCTGACAATACCTCGCCAAAGGGTCCAAGCTTGCAGCTATCTATTGCTACTGATTTGTCGAGCTAGATCTCTTAGATATTCTCAACTTTGACTTTGCTCCACTTGGAGATTTTTTGATCATAGTCGACACGACTGCATCAACCAATCAGATGACGTAGAAATCCTCCTGATGGAATCCTCTCTAAGAGTAGACGCCATGAAGAACTTGGATAAGTTTAGTCCATATTCAAAGAATGATCATGGCTATGCAAAAATTGAGCCGGTGAAACAAAAGAAAGTCAAGGCCAAGAAGTTGAGGGCTAGCAAGGATAATATTGAGAGGAGGATGACAAGGTCTACAAAGCTTAAGGATCAAGTATGAGAATACTATCGAAAAGGGGACATCATACATGTTACCTCTCTAGACCTTCTAGCAGTTAAGTAGGTGCACTTCCTATTTATAGAGCCAATTTCAACAATTACAAATTTGGAAATCAAGAATTGTCAGGGTCTTCGATTAAGAAGGATAGATTGTATGAAAAGGAGAAACTTCCACTTGTCGTGGATAGTCCTCAAAAAGTTGTCCATGCTCACAAGATAGGTGCTTGAGGGTAAACTTGAAGTTCGCTCCTACAAACTCCGCTAATCTTTGCATCAAACATTTCAAAACTCAGACATTGGACCTCGTGATACGTCAAAAATTTGCTCCATGTCCTTGGTGGACAATTTTTTCATCTTGGACTGCTTACTGGAATTCTTGATTTAGGTCAGAAGAAGCCCATTGTGATTTTCCTCGTTCAGGTGGATCGGGCAACAACACCAAGGCATTATCATGTTGTACTTGACTTGAATAAAGTTTTGGTGTTTAGAAGTGAACATCATAAAGGGCTTTAGCGGAAAATCAATCTAAGACCCGGATGCACCAACTTTCTAGACTCGGTACATGAGAGGGCTAAGCTAGCATTCTGGAAAAGTATCTGTGACTGGATTATGAAGGAAATTCTAACCAAAATCTGGAAGCACACCACTTCTTGGTCAAAAGACATTATTGTTCTTATCCAAACTCATTATTATGTGTCCATGCATAACAACCCATCTAATCTAGACAAACAATTTTTTTTGGAAGAAACTCACACAATACAAGAAAATTGCAAGTCCCTCGTATCTCTATCATGTCTTGCTAGTGGACGATATCCGCTGAATTCTTTTTTAACAATCCCTTCAGTGTAGTTCATTTGCCTTCTTGGTATGGGATTAAAGAGACATCTTCTTGAATGCCATTCTAAAGCCCTCGCTCCAAGGAATGTTTTCTTTGAATAATAATGTTTGCAAGAATCCTGTACATGGAGGCTCACCTCCTGAGGATAAACCTTCTCATATGTTTGTCGCCATTCACATGGCTTTAGAAAAATACAGTAGTACACTTTTAATCACATTGGACATTCCAGGACATTCAATTTTGTGAATTGGGCATCTTAACTATTTATCGGCTACAAATGTTTGATATTGTAAATGTTGAATTTTGTAAATGACGTAATTTTTTGTCTTTTCCTTGAATTATTAATGCCTACACTTTGCCACTACATTCCTATGTTTGTCTATTAGACTACTTTACATTGACGCCGCTTATTAAACAACTTAATGTTTGTTCTGCAAGTTACGTATTGTCTTTGCTTATCACGCGATCTTTAGATCAACTTTGTTGGATGATACGCATCATGCATAATGTCGGGGGATCTCCAAGTGGCTTCCATTGAATCTGCACCCAAATCTCTTGATGTCTTCATTCCTATGTTCATTGTTTTACAAGATCTTTGTGGTTTCTAATTCTCAGGTGTGAAGGTAGAGGCACCCAATTCCGATCAGTAAAGTATGCATGGAATGGTGTATGAAAATGGTAAATGCATGAAATGGTGCATAAAGCGATCTAGAACCGATAACTTAAAATCTAAAACCTCCAACCATTATCAACATTGGGTCATGAAGTGTGCAATTTTGGATTGCTCCACCTCAATTGAGCTCTCATTGGTGGCCTTGCTTCAAAAATTAAACAAGGCCGATCGCATTGGGTACCTCCATGAGTTGGTTATTCATGGCATGTCTTTTCTCTTTTTACTCACTCTCACTTATTGGCATTGGGCAAAGGAGGGTGCACCAAATCCCACCTACTCTACATTTTGATTATGGGCTCTAGTGGTTTTAGGCTTCTAAATTCTACATCAATTGCAAATCTTTGAAATTAAATTTGAAAATATATTTGTTGAGTTTCATTCCTAATTCCGCATCTTTCTACATAAATGTTTTTGACATACAATGTCATTTGAGTCCCCAATTGGCTTAAGTGATTGGAATTGGGTGCCTCTACTTTAGTGTTCTTTCTTTGCGGTCCTCTTTGCTCAGAAAAGATCCTCAACTTGGCCAAGTCCGGCTCCACGCAACCGCCGTCCTATTCTGAAACAACAGATGTATTTCATATCATTTTGCGGCATTTTGACGTCGAGATATGATCGTCCATACTTCCTTTGAGGTTCAAAGAGGTGGTTCAATTTTTACGGTTGTCATGTGATATCTATCGCAACTTCTTTCTATTTATGGAAATAACAACAACAATAGGCCATACTCTTGCATTTATTTTCATAACATATTTAGAAATTCCACAATTGATAGTGGGATAGGGAAGTATTTGCTGCCTTCCTGTGTAGTTGTTGCACACCTTGATCCATTCCTAAATCCTAGGAAGGTTAAATTCCATTACCTTACATATATATCATCAAAAATTGGATTGGTCATGGACATTACTAAAGATCTTAAGGTCACATAGGACTTTAGTTCTCCCAAGGTTTTATGTGGATGCCTACTAGGGCATTCCATATATCTTGTATGATACTATTTGTACATGAAAATTATATTTTTGTACTGTACTGCATTTGTCAGGAGAAATCCATGATACATGCTCCTGATGTTGTAGAAGCTAGAACTTCTCTAGTACTCCCCATATCAATACACTTCAATAACTTAAATTTGTTGTTCATTGCCATTTCTTCTTGTTCTCTATCATCAATGATGCTTGGAATACTTGACAAGTACCTTAGACTCACAATAATTCATGCTCTACTTTGCATTTTGCTGCATTTCTCCAGTTGATAATTAGAGTCCACAGTCCAAAATTCACATCAAAGTCCACAAATATTTAAATGTGGCATAAAAGCGATTGTTTACCAATAGTAGCCAATGTCGCATGCCTGGCCTAAGCCATCTATGACATGATAACCGGATGGTTCCGTCTCCGTGCAATACAATGTCTTTTCCCTTGACATCGTTACAGGATGAATTGTATTTTTCCTTTGGTTGTTTGGTGGTAGAAGGTAAAAGACTAGCTATTGCTTCTCCTTGAGAGTAGCAATCAATTCCACTTGATTCCGTCAATATGCCTCTATTTGCCGTAGCTAAATGGCGTGATCTTCCGTCCAACTCCCGTAAGTCTGAAGCATCTTGAACCCTAAATGTTGATGTAGCAGTTCAAAGGCATACCACTCATTGAAAATAAGAGACCACTATCGCTTTTCTTCATCCAAGTGTGGAATCTTTTCACCAACAAAGGACAAATGAACTCTAGGATTTTGAAAATATGATACGTGTGTACTTTTGTGGATAAATTTTTCATTTATGTTAGCTATGACACTTAATATATTGTGTGTGACAATTGCTATTAATGTAACAGCCACATTCTCGCATAGAACAATCGGATGTTACAAATAGATATTTTAAGTATAGAGATTTGTTTCTATGCAAACCTTCTACTATTTTTTAGATCAGATGTGCCATGTGGAGGAATCCTTTAAATGTGACTTTTCATTAGAATTTGGTTCATAATAGAAAAATAGTAAGTTCTAAATCATCATATACCAAAATAGAAATATAATTTCTACACATATAATTCTAAATTTTATTTATCTATTTTATACATATAATTTACATAAATCAAAATTAAATTTTTGAACAATCTAAGTCAGAAACTCCAATGTACCTTATCTATATGAAAAGGATTAAAACAACTTTTCTATAGTGATTTGAAGTTAATAGTAAAAAATTTAAATCATTCATATTTAAAGAGTTTTTTTAATTTATGAAAACATATGTATGAAAAGGTCAATACTCTAGTTATTAAATTTTTTTAAATAAGAGCCTAAATTTTAAAGAAAATCAATTACTAGACAAAACTCATTTAAAGTATTTAATAAGTTCTATTATAGTTTCTTTTGATTAAATTTATCAAATCATTGACATAGAAATGACTTAGAAATGAAGGATCTCATTTTTTTTTCCTAATCTAAAATCTTACAATTTCAAAATGTACGATTCCTACATATCATTCATTTGCAACAAATTGATCAAATTTCAGCTTATAGTAGAAAAATTTGACTTGGAGGACTTAAGGATAGTGGGAATTTGGGGGTCAAAAAAGATAGGAACTTGGAAGACTTGAAGGTTGTAGGGACTTGGACAACAAAATAGATAGGAACTTGGAAGACTTCAAAGTTGTAGGGACTTGGGGCATGTAAAGAATAGGAACTTGGGAGACTTGAAGGTTGTTGAGACTTAGGGGACTTGGCTCATGTCCATACCGGTTGTTAGTTTATACATACAGAGTTGCACGAGTCCATGTTCCAGTGTAACACCATGTCACGCCTCATCATTGGGTGCTCAACACTTTTGCATCGGAAGTGGATTTCACTTACCAAGTTTTTATTGTTATATCTCTTTTGAACACAAATTATTATTGTGTTTTGAGGACATGCATCTCCACTAGTCATTTGATATTATGATGCAATGTGGGATTCAAAAAGCATAATTGTTAATAATGTATGACTTTTAAAGGTTGCAACCATTGAGAGAACCAATTACTTTTAATGGATGTTATCCTTCATGGAGATATAATAAGTCGTATCTTCATTATTGAAGGGTCAATTTTTTACTACAAAAAATGGAAGTTGAGAGAGCAAGAACGTGCAATGTATAAGAAAATCCTCATTGTACTTTATAAATTATTGATAGAATCACAATGAACATTTAAGATGATGCACATAGCATTTTTCTAGACATAATTACCGGCGAAGGCAACATAATAGTTTTTAAATAACCACTGGAACTAGACAATTAACTTTAGTTGGACATAATCTAGATTTGCAACGAGCATTCACAAATGCCAACACTCTATTACAGAAAGTATAGCAGAAAGCAATTTTGAAGGCACAAGAGAATGAGAGACAACTTCAACAGATGCAATTGCAAATGCTATGACAACAACAAATTTGTCCCTTCAAGTCATTGATAGACTCTGAAAACAAAGTGATGATTTGTTGCCAGAATTTTCATATTTTCAAGAAGCAATTAGAGATGCCACTAAATTGTTGAAGAATCCACCACTAGCACAGCAGTTACAAGAAGTCAAAGATCAAGTTGATGCTCTTACTAAGCTTTTAGAGGATTTTGACGAGCAATCAAAGGATGTACAAATCTATTGAAGAATGTCCCACTTGGGTGACACATAACAATGTTGACAGTAATTATGTTGAATTGACGAGCATATTGGAAAATGTTAGGCAGCTACATTATTCCAAAGCACCAACTAAGGCGGTTGTTGCACTTGCAGAACACAACTACAAGATAGTATCCAAGCAATTCTAGAATGCTAGACTAGAGGCTGAAGTCGGATAAATTGAAGCTCAAGGGCCTTAAAAAAATGTCGTATAGCTAATGAATTAGCTATAACCACGGCAAGATTTGGCTAGAAATAAAGAATTGAGTAGAAGGCAAGTTGAGGCTGCGAGTTATCAGGCTCAGAATGTAGCTGCCGATGCAAGAAAAGTTATTTCAGGTTATTATGTCTTGAAAGTTTGTATCTAGTCGGACCATCCTTTTCATATTTCTACACGCAACCTTATTCAAGCCAAATAGCACACTACATAAATTGTATGATCACCAGGTTTAAAGGGACAACTCAAAGGTTTGGAATTTTTCCTTCTGAAAATGAGTCAAGGAGAAGATGTTCCAAGTGATGCTGAAGAACAAGATGAGCTCTCACAAAAGGTAGCTCCAAATGCAAAAGAGATTGTCTCAGATGCTAATATCATGGTTCAACTACCGGACTTGCTTGCTAATG
Organism: Bryoerythrophyllum caledonicum; assembly: GCA_963971425.1. Taxonomy (NCBI): domain Eukaryota; kingdom Viridiplantae; phylum Streptophyta; class Bryopsida; order Pottiales; family Pottiaceae; genus Bryoerythrophyllum; species Bryoerythrophyllum caledonicum. The sequence continues at coordinate 24,284,746 of OZ020523.1, forward strand.
TTAGGTTCTTGACTTTTGAAATGCACTTGAATATGCTATCATAAACACAAGTCACATTTGCATGACTCCTCATAGGAAATTGATTTCAAAATATTGCAATATACTAAGTGAAAAATATATTTTAATTTATTTAATTTTATTATAACCAAGAAAATTTCATTTTATCTTCGAAAACTATATTACAATATTTTATAATTAATAATATATTCATTACATTGTAATCTCAATTTTTTAAATGAGGTACTTGTAATGATTTTATTTTTTATCTTCTTTGAAATAAGTGAATAGATAAATATAAGCCTTAAAGTATTAACTTCTTAGTATTCATAACTATTTTTCATCCAAAATAGTTTTAAACTACTTAGTCTAGAGTAGAAAATGGGAGAGTCGAAGAGTGGGACGGGGGGGAGAGAGAGAGAGATTTTCCATACCATTTTCAACCATAAGATCATAATCTATACTACTAAGATTAAAATGCTTACAATTTTTCATAAAATTTGGCCACACGAGCTGAAAATGAGAGTACATGAAGTAAAGAAAAGGTTCACCAGACTTCAACTTTACTCGGTGCTGAACCTCCTTTCATTGCTTAGTAAATTACTCTATCATATTCAAAAATTCAAATTTATTTTCATGATCTAGTTCTTGACATCATTGTAGATTAGTCTTTTGTACATTAATAAAGAAAATTATACTAAAAGATAAAAACTATATTTATTACTTAGTTTCTAAACTACACTTTCTACATAATGGAAACAAGATCTTTAGTTGAAATCTTGAATTTTATTGAGTAACTATAAGCACCACAATTAGTACAATAGAAAATATGTAAAATAATAGATTCTTCATATGTTCAAAGGTTCACTGGAGTTAGTTTTACATGGTGTTAAATTTTTGCATTACAAAATTTTAAGTTTATGCAATTTTGATGTGTGTGATGTTGAGTTCTTTGAACACAAATTTTTGGAAGTAGAAGAAAAGCAAAGAACTTAAAAAATAAACTAAACAATGAAAGGAGGTTCAAAATTTTCCATAGCACAATTTGATTTTTTATTAATTTATTTATTGCAAATTGAATATCTACATGAGAAAAACCAAGTTTCATGCTTGTTCTTGAAGTAGAAAATAATTTATGAGAATAAAATCAAGGCCTCTATTATTTATGAAGAACTAAGATTAATTGTTTGGCACCCTGTCTAAAATAATGAGAAAAGTTTGACTTGTCACAAGGTATAGGTTTGGCATTATGAATGTTATTCTTTTCTACCATCTCAAAAAAACAATCTTGCTTACATGTATTAGTATCTCACATAATATCAAGGGTTGTAGCAAAAGTTCTTGGAATTGCCCAACGTATCCACTTGATAAAAAAATTATAAGCTCTTATCTTTTTGCATCTTCATACAATGGTTGGAAATATAAATTCAATGAAAGGAATCTGCTTGAGAAATTTAAGCCCACCTTTAAACTTTTGGTCCTCAATAAATTACTGGTTTCTAGTAGAAAACTTTAATATAACAAATCAATTTTATTTTAAAAAATCCAATTTGAAAAACATAAAATTTTAGAATTTTTTTAAAAATGTAATGAATCAATTTCAAGAGATTGAATGGATTTTATATATAAGAAAAATTTGCAAATATATGTAGAAATGAGAATTCACATAAATTCACATATAAATTCATGGATATAATATCACATATAAATTCATGGATATAATATCACATATAAATTCATGGATATAAATTCACATATAATTTTTTACATATACTCACACATAAATTTACCTATAAATTCACATATAAATTCATATATAAATTCACTTATAAACTCACATATAAATTCTCATTTCAATTTTTTTTAAATGAGGCTACTTAATCCATTTGGATGTTCAAAAATTTCAAATTCTCAATATTTAAACAACCTTTGGGCTTTGGCCATTAAATTCCCTTGAATTATCAACATTTTCATCAAACCTTAAAAGAAGTAGACCTACCACATTCATGCTATATACATAGTTTTTGTTGCAAATTGATGAAAAGAATTTGATCAAACAAAAAAATCAATTTTGTTACAATATTCTAATCAATTTGTATTTTGATGTAACAACTATGAACAATCTATAAATTTGAATTTTAAAAAATAACAAATTTCTAGTGCCCGTTTTCAAGGCTTACATCCAATGATTTTATTTAAGCTTCTGAAGTCAACATTGTAGAAATATCAACTTCTAAATTTGTTTGAGATTACCAATAATTTCATCCTTTATCCTCAATTTCTTATTAGATTCATATCTATATATAGATTTGAACAACTACTCATTAAATTCTAATCCAACAAAAGATGATTGAAAATGAACATAGAATATATTTTAGATCTTCCTTAATTAATAACATAGAACTTACAACATTTAAATTGGTGATTATTTTTTAGAAATTTCCAAATTTACAATATCACATTTGAATTTTGATACTTTACAAAACTTGAATGCTTTGTCACTCAAAGTTCTAGTGTAAAACCACTTTATTACATTTTCATTCTAATAAATTTTTACTTTAATAGCTATCAAATACATAAGCATTTGAATCAATTGATCTCTCAACTAGAATTGTTATTTAGTAAAAAAGAGCTTGGAGGAATCTTAGCTAGAATTTTATTAAGCCTTATAGAGCTCAATAGTCTCTAACTTGAGTTAGAATTGGTTTTAGTTACTTTTGGGAAGCTTGGAGAAGCCATGTTGTAGCATGAATCTCAATTTTTACTTTTTCTTTGAGTTGAAAAAGAAATTAAGAGCCACATAGGGCCAATGTTTATGATATGAATTCAAAAAAGATGTTAAACTTGTGGTATCATTGCCCCAGATTATAAATAACTCTTTTTTTACAATGCTATTTTATGTTCTTTCTTTTCATTCCATATGATTTTATCCTATTATTGAAAGTCCTTGTAATATGGTCACAAAATTAAGGTGTCAATTGATCACCTTACCATATGTCTTTATATATAATTTTCTTAAATGCTCATTGATTATTTAATTTGATAATCTTTCTATACAAACTAAATATCTTTACAAAATTGATCATAAATTAGAATTATAAAATCAAATGAGTAGTTTAATCTTAGTGATTATATTGACAATTTATAAATGATTATAAATTTCAATAAATTGTTAGTGCATCATCATATATGAAAGAACTAAAGAGGATATTGGTGTAGTGAATATTGTCTACTATGTGTTTAAATTTGGTGAAGGTTTCTAAGTTTACTAGAGAATTTCAGGTAGCAGATGAGAAACTACAAGTCGAGAGTGAGCTTAATGGTGCTCAAGATGCTTCCAACAGCAAGTACATATCAGGCAAAGCCCCCTCGAAACGTTTATCAGCCACCATAACATCCCAACAAAATCCTCTATTATTGCCTCTTGAAGATGTAGGCAACATCGACATTTTAGATCCAGCCCATGTACGTTCCAGCATGGCAGGAACTAGACAAAACTCTGCAGCCCTTCCATTTGCTTCAACAAGAGTATCTCTATCTGCACCCTTAAAGAAAACCTCTTCGGCTATACCCTCTGAAAGAAATTCCATTGTTGGCCCGTCAAATGCTTTTTATAGTGCGATAATTAAAGAAGGTTTGCCAAAAACTTTGATAGGAGCTTCATCTGGAGTAGGGAAGTCAGAAACGGTTTCATCAATGGGAACAGATGCTCAGAAACCTCCTTTACTTACACAAAGTGATACAGATCTTACCCAGAGGGCTTTGACACTTGCAGAAAACAATACAAAAATTCTTTTTGAGAAAGCATCTTTTCTTGCTGAGAGCAATGCAGAAGCTTTGGCTGTAAAAGCTTCAGCACTTTATGAAAACACTGCAGATGCTCTCACAAAAAGAGCTTCAGTGCTTGCAAAAAACAGTGCAAAAGCCTTAGTAGACACTGCCTTGGTGCTTGTAGATAGTACGACAGATGCCCTTGCTCGGCGGGATTCTGTTCTTGCAGACGCTACAGACTTCACTCCAAAACAAGCTTCAATGTTCACTCAAGGCGTTCTTGAAACCTTCTCCACAAGGCCTTCTTTGCTTGCTCAAAGAGTCTCCACTAAGAAACTTAGTGGGGCCCTAATGGAAATTGTGGCAGATGTCTCTCGTGCATCAATGAGACGACTTTCTGGGGCCACTGCTTTGAATAAGAACTCAATTGCATCAATATCAAAGAGACCCTCAACATCAGGATTTCCCTTTCCTGTGCAAGAGTCGGAGGATCTTGTTGGGAGGTCTTTGTCTGTGAGACCAACCTTAAGTGCCGTCGGACCTTCAAGGAGGAACTCTAGTAAGTTGACAGGATTTCCAATAGGTAGTGGAGTTCTGCACAATCAATTGCAAGAAAAACTCAAAAATTTAGAATGTGAGATCATGGAAGCAAAGAAGAACTCCCTTCAAGGAGGACCATTCAACAAAGATGTAGGTTTGGAGGAACATGAGTATGACCAGCCTAATTTATACTCAAAGCCTATAATCTCTACAAAAACTTCTACAGTGATGCGTGAATGTGGCAAAAAGTACCCGCTTGTGCCATCAGGCAATGCAACTGAGGTTGGAGGTAGTTCTCACAGTTCCACAAGGAGTGGGAGCTCTCAAGGAAGCAGGTCAGGTGTGCTAGATGATCTCCTTTCACTCTTTGCATTTTTTGTTGTTAGAAAAAATTGATGTTTTTATGCATGCGCAAAGCTGCAACCCGTGTTGATACACAAGAATCTCTTAAAAAGTTATGTGTCGGGTGTAAAAAGATCAAACGTGGGAGACATGTATTGACAAATAACTTTATAAAGGTAGAGGGGTTGTTTACACCACTTGTAAATAAGTAATCACTATTTACGCAAAGTCATTATAAAATAACATTATTAATGAAATCTATATGGTTGAATGTGGATTAAAAAAATCACCAAGTGCAACAAATTAGAATGGTTAAATGGGTTCCAAAGAAATAGTGAAGAGTTGCAATTTTCTTTTCAAATATGCCAAGCTTACGAATAGAAGCATTTGTATCACTACTTTGTTGTTTCAAGTACAACCTGATACTTGCTAGGGCTCTAATTATTGAGGAAAATATAGTAGGACGTTCAATCTAAGTTGCAATTCTTGAATGTTAATTTTCTCATTGTTGGTTTGTAAACAAAGTTGGTATCTTTTGTACACCATGTTGATAAATTTGATTGAAACTTATGTAGATTCTATTAAATACTTGGAATGAATAATTTGATGTGTCAAGAGATAAAATAATATTCTAATTTTTTAAATTAATTAAAAAACTTAAAGCATAATTATTTGATTGCAATTTGATAGAATTGTGTTGGATATACATATAAGCTTGTGTTTAGCCACATAAATTCTTCTTCTTGATATTCAACAATTTGTGAAAATGTCATATGTCCTAGATTGATGTTACATATGGCATTTCTTAAAACATGCCTAAGAATAACATAATTACTAATTGAAAGTCAATTATAATTTTATTTTAAAAATCTTATAATTTACTTAAAGAAACATGTAATACGCACATGGAGCATTTACAGAAAAATTTATCAAATATCACACTTTTGAAAGTCCTATAGTAGATTAATATCCCAAATACAAAGTTATGATATTTTTTATTGAGAAATTTGAGATTTAGGATTTATTTTTGAAACACCATCAAAATTAAAATGTGGCTGTAATATATACATATAAAATGAAATTCTTTGATTTTTTGAGTAAATCACAATCCAAATATTTTAAAATTGAGTGTTACATACCTCGTATCATTCTTATTTGAATCTGCATAGATTTAGTACTTTTCATTTTTGTAAAGTATAAGCAAGGCTACATCTCTATCTCTAAATTTTTTACATATTTGAAATAAAATTAACTATTATAATCCATTGTTTTGCTAGATAGTGTTAATTGAGAATACATAGAAAATAAGACAACTATTTTGCATATATTCCATATTATGATTATCTCATGGGCTCTACACTACACAATTATGTTTAAAAATTTTCAAAAAATACAACATTTACATTATGAATATTATCAATGAAATCTATTAAAAAAATGTAGGCTTTTTTCCATTTGACTTTTTAGGATCTATCTTTTATCCTAGATAGATGTTTTTATTCTTCATTGCAAATTGTGATCACTTATTCTAGATTTGTGAATATTATATGAACTACATTATTGTAAATGATTGATGATAATCACAATATTTTTCTTACATTAGCAAAGAAGATTACCTAAATTTGGATTTTTTAATGAATTTGATATAAGATTTCATTTGACACAAATTCGAAAGAAAATCTAATTGAATACAAACCCATAGACAAAGGAATGGTCAAAGTCTTGTTGACATGGAAATATTCGGATTCTAATATCTAATTCTCACTAAATATTGATTATTATCACAAATAAAAATTTCATGAAATAAATAACATAATTTATAGACAATTTAAGGCTTTGATTCAAAATATCATCAATATAGAGAGTATTATAAATTGCAAGTTTTGGTCTCAAATCACCTTTTGGATCATCATGGATATCTAGAGTTTAAAGAGAGTATGTAGACATCCATCTTGAGTGCAATCAAAGTCTATTCTTCTCTAGTATATAATGAATGATGAGCATATCTTTCTAAAAGTATCACAAAACTATAAATTTTGAGGACTAGAGAATGTTGGTATATTTGCAGACTGGCTAAAAAAGGGATCCAGGAAAAAATTAAAAACTTAAAGGCTCGAGTAAGTATGCTTGAATGTGAAAGGGAAAGGGAGCGTATGTTTGCTCTAGAAGCTTCAAAAGTCTATAACAAGAGCGATGAAATGATGCAAAGAATTCAACAGCTTGAACTTGCATTACAGCAAGCTCATGAAGATTACAAGATCCTTAGCAACGGTGCAACAATCTATACAATGAATTTTGACATACATTTGTAACCATATTTTAGCAAACTTTGGGCAAATGACATTCTACCAAAAATAGTTTAAAAAAAGAGTCCCAATTATTATCTCTATACTTCAAATATTTCAATTTCAATTTCCATTACTAAAAAAATTCAAAGATTAAACAGTCGATTTTCATGAAAATTATCCAATCATAATTTTATGTCAAAACCGTGTATCTTATCTTACTAAAAAAAATTTACTAAGAGGAGATAATTAGTTTTGATGTAAATTATAAACTGCAAAGTTTTAAAATCTTCAAATGTCTTCAAATAAGAAATCCGGAATCATGTAGAAATTCAATCAACTCTAGACAACTCTAGACAACCTTTCTCTTTATAACCTATCTTTTTAAAATTAGTATATGTTCATTGAATAACTAATTTTTACTATATATTACTTTGTAGTAATAATTATCTTGATAATCTTCTTCTTCTTTTTCTTCTTCTTCTTCTTATACTTTGGTTGATATTGCATAGAAATCAACTCAGAGACCAAGCAACTCCATTCTAGAAAAAGGGTTCTTAATGGAGATGACCAAGATAACCGATGTTGTCACAAAGATAAGGGCAATCCAAAGAAATGTCCACAAGATCTACTTAGAGATTTGGAATTTGATATTGAGAAGAAAAGGTGTGACTTGGAGATTGCTGAATGTAGTATGCAGGTGAATTGGTCTCTCATATAGCATTCAGTACAAACTGAAAAATCTTCCCATCTAAGCTCTTAAAAAAACAAGTGCAGTGTTTTTAGGACTCTATGTCTCTTTGTAATAAGGTTTGTCGATTTTGCATTGCCTTTCTCTATTTTGAATTTTTTCTCTATATCCAACATTTTATGAAAGAGGAATGCTTCATGAAGTTGTTTTTAGAAGATGGGAAATATGGGAAATTTTCCAAGTTACTCAATATCCATGATTTTCTATACAACAAACAAATGTCACTTTCTTTGAGATTTCCAAAAAGATACTTGCAATAGTGCAAAAAATTCACACCAAGAGACGTCAATGCCCACCTTTGATAAGTTTTCTACCAAGTGGCATAAATGTTTTTTTGTAGGTCCAATAAAAATAGTAGCTATATGCCTACATAGCTCTTATCTTTTTGCATCTTTGTGCAAAAATTCAAGAACTAGAAATATAAATGCATTCACAAAAAGGTGCGTGGGATTTGAGAAAGCCTATTTGAGGACTTTTGGTCTTAAGGGGTTAATTTATGTTACAACAAGACCAAATCAAGCATTAAAGTGCTATATAATGATGTTTTAGTTTTTTCTTTTTCTTTTTATGTTCTAAATCCCTAAAATTTCCTAACTATCTTACACAAAATACGGTTTAAAACTCCCTATTCTAGTGTAAAGGATACAAAGAGAATCAAAATGTTTCATTATACTTTTTGATGGTAAGATCTCAATCCAAGCTATCAAAATAACATGCTTCCAAAATTATATAAATTTTGACCGCTTAGATTGGAAGTTTGTAGTATTTAAAGTGGAGAAAAAACTTCTTTTTTTTCCCTGCTTTGAAAGGATCAACAAACTTTGACTTCACCTGGTGTCATTTTTTTGCATTCCACAAGGTCCAAATATAATACTATCATGTTTAGCATGCTGTGACTTCCTTTAATACCAAATTTTAGAGATAGAAGATGGGTGTAATATATTCAAAATACTTGTGCAAGAAGCAAAGGTTCAAAAATTGCCATCGACATGTTTATTTTTTGTCTAAAGGATTTGTTATGAAATTTGAATCCAAACAGCCAAAAAAGAGGTTGTATCACATCTTTTAGTATCAAAAGTAAAAACCAAAACATATCAAATTTTTTAGATTTTATGTAGAAATGAAGAAGTTTATGATACCTTGCTCAACAATGTGTGAAACTATTTGATGTGTGTTAGAATGAAACTATTACACTAAAGAATTTTTTTAACAACTTCAAATAAAATATTATTATGTATTAGTGTAGAAGGTTGTAGCAAAAGGTTTGGAGGTGCCTGAGAAAAAAAATTCAACAATTTGCACTTAATAGTATAGTACATTTTTTATTTTAGAAATCCAATGTGAAGAGGAATTACATCTCCATAAAGCTAATATTATGGCAAATCTTTATAAATATTCAAAAGTTTGTGATAAAAACTATCATCACAGAGACCCATTTGAAATTGCAAATGTTTCCTAAAAGGCAAAATTTCCTTTAGGAGTTAATCTTGATTTCAACAAATTAAAAAAAGGTTAAATTGTTATTTCATTCTCAAAAAATTTGACACATTGGAGATATTGTTTTTAATTCTTAGTAAGTTTCACCATAATAACAATAAGAGAAGAGGTTTTGAAACTAAGTTTCTTTGCCTTAGCAGAAAGTGATTGAGAAATATGTTAAGTACAATAAAGGACCTCCAATAAGATCAAGGTCTCCACTCATGATCGGGATGCCAAACATATGTAGTGAAACTCCAGCACTTGAATACACCCATCTCAAACTTGGAAATGCATCAGGAGCCCTGTCTGAGGTACTGTGCAAAGTTCCAACCAAAAGTATTTTACTGTATGGAATAGCATCTTATTTCCCTGTTTGCAAAGTCAATTCCATGAGGCTGCCAAGTACAATCGATTTTCTAAACTTGTTATTCCTTGGAAATGCCAGTTTCATAACTAATAAGATGTTTAAACCCAAAAAAATTTCAAACCAAAAATATTTCAAAAGTGCTAATTGTAGTGCAACAAATAAAGAAGAGAACAACTTTTATTTCCAACCAAAAAAACTTCAACATTGCTAATTGTAGTGCAATGATTAAAGAAGGGAACGACAACATTTATTTCTAGTTTTAATCGTAGGATCTCAATTTAAGTTTATTAGGTAATATTTTTACAAAATTTCATACACTTGACAACATGGGTTGAAAGATTATACTGTTTGAAGTAGAGAAATAGTTCATTTTCTTCCCTTTGTTGAGTGGATCAACAGACTTTGATGTCACTTGGTGTCAAACTTTTGCACTCTACAAGGTCTAAATTCATTACCATCATCTTAAGCGTGATATGTTAGTATTTCTTTGGACACAAATATTGTAGAGGTAGTAAAAGAATTTAGCATATTCAAAACAATTTGTGCAAGGACTAAAGGTTCAAAAATTGCCAACTCACATTTTATTTTTGTGAACATAATATGTTTTGAGAATAATCACATGAATGGTGAATAGGAAGGTTTATACCACATATTTTTGTGGAAATACAAAAAGTAAAAAATGAAGATCTCTAAGTATTATGTAGAAAATAATTTGTTTTTTTGGTACCTTGCGTGACAATGTGTAAAAATGTTTGACTTTGGTTAGTATGATATTTTCACTACAGACACAATTGGTCTTATCAATATAAAAGGAAATAATTTAACTTGTTAGTTTTAAAAATCTCGCATTTAATATTGTGTCCAAGCCAAAGATTTTGGAATTCCCAAATGTACCTGCTCTCAAGAAGTCTTCATCTAAGATTGCATAAATTTTTTTCTCTAGGTTTGATGAGAATAAAATCTTTATTCCCATGAACCTTTTATCTTCTTGCACCTTTATATATAACTTCAACAATTGTAATCAATATATTGCAACAATGTAAACATGCCCTAGATTTATAAAAGCCCACCTCACAACATTTTTCATTTAGAGATTAGATTTACATGTTTAAGTAAGTCAAGTTCACATGGACATAACTCATAAAAATTAACCACTATTGAATAGATTGATTGTATACATATTCATTGAAATTTAAAATGCCAATAATCCACCATTTATTGAAAAGATAGATTATGTAGGGATAGATATGTTCTATTTTGGACAATATTATGAAACGTACTTTTCTTTTGTTGGTAAATTAATTATAAACACGATTTCTCATCAAATACACTATTAAATTTTTAGGCATCTATATTTTCCAAAAAACTCCAAATACAAGATTTTTTGTTTTTGCAAATTTGGTTCGGCAACAATCCAATTATTCTAGATGAACATATGACTGGAAGATTTTAAAGAACACAAAGCTTAACCACTATATTGTATAGATTGGAATGTGTAATTTAACGTATAAGACTACTATAAAAAATGTGCTACTAAGTGTTTCCTTCATACATGCATTACATTGTTAATCAAGCACAGGGATCTCTACAACATTAAATTCAACTTTTTCTTTAGTTGCTACATATTACCTGAATTTAGGTTTTTATTTTTGCTCAAATTGAATAAAAGGTTTCTACTTACAAATATGATTATTTCTTCAAATATATCAAAAGGTGAATTGGCTTGAAAGAGGTGAAGAAGAATAAAGTTTTTTCTAAAATTGAGGAAGACAACAATAGATCTAACCTCTTTTTGATTTCAAAATGTTGAAATGAGCTCTACTTAGTTCCAAATGTCTAATATCAGCTTAAAAATCAAGCAATCAAATGTTTGTTCAACATAATTTCTCTTTCTTTCTTCTCAAAGATGGATAAAACTTCTTTAACTTGAGTTTAAAAACCACCAAGTTTCTCCATCTTTAATAATAATTTTGGTTGAAAGACCATGAAGCACTTCCCATATTTATTAGCTATAAGAATGAAGAAATACTAGTAATAAATAAAAGGAGGGCATTTGAATCAAATTAAGGAAAAAAATAAAAATAATCAAATTAGTGGTCATCTTTAACAAAACTTGGAATACTATGGGGAAGCATTAGCATGCAGTGAGTATGTACAACTTAGGCATAAAAGAAGGTTGATATGATTTTTTAAAATTCTATATTGGTACACAACGATTTCTACGTCATTGATAGTACACCTCTCTTTCTACTTCTACTATTACTTTAAGGAAAATTCTAAATAAGCTTCATGGATCCTATAATCAATGTTTGATACAAAATGTAAAGAATATGTTATTTACATTAAGTCAAAATATTTCTATGATAGTAAAGCTCACTTAGTATATATACACATTAAATACATTGATTAGGATTATTCTCAAAAAGAGTTTAGGTATAATCATAACTTCTTGTTGAAGATGAATTTCTGTACTAGGTAGGAAAATGATGAAATTTATCAATATAGAAGAATTTTTATAAATAATATATATTCAAATTTTACATTAGAAAAAAATCATTAATTTTTTTTAGTACAACCATCAATTATCAATAGTAGCTACTTAATCTCATAGTGGGATTCCAAATGTACACAATATTGTACAGGGAGATCAATTTGTAGATAATTGATTCAGAATAGAAAATGTCCATACCTTTGGAAAATTCAAGAGATTTGTCTAGGTAATACCTATGTAATGTCAAGATGATACTTATATAATACCTAGATGACACTTATTCATATGAATTTGGAAAATAAATAGTTCACTAGGGAGGTGCATACGGTATGATCTATTGCAATGCGTGTGGGCTTGGTTTGGTGATATAATTTTGGCATTTTAGTCCCAAAATGGATCGTTTATTTGCATGATTACTCTGCATTTTAGAGTGACAATGGCATAAACAAAAAAGAAACCATCTAGATTGTAAATTTCATGTAACTCAAAAGAATTCAATAGAGGAATTTGTAAGGTATCACGTATCAAGTAATACAATATGAAATTTGTTTCATTCTTAGCTTTACAATCATTATTGTTTTCTTGATACAAATTGCATGATTCATAACTGTTCAAACCAAGGTAAAACCACCTGCAACAATTATATGAAGCTAAAGAAAATATTTAAAAAAACCATGTGGTTTGAAATCTCCATTTTTTACCCATCATTTCCATTCAAATAAATTTTCATAGTTTTCCTTGAAATTTGTTGAGAGGGCCTCAAGAGGCAATGTTTTCAAAAATCAAGGGAACCATAGAACCAAATAATTGAATTTTAAAGATTTATTTACTTATATGTATATGTGTATATGCCATTTGTTGGATTTATGATTGTCACCAATATTTCTTTTTATTCTTTTAATCACTTGGTCATGGTTTGTAATGTAAAACATGCCTCAATTAGTCCCTTTTTTATACAACTTTACAAACATGAAATTTTTTAGCACGTATTGCACCCATATAACTTCCCAAAAATTCTAAAGTTCTAATCAAATTATGATTATGTGGAGTTTCTCTTTGGTGTTGAAAGATGGTCACCATCAGTACAACTGGACGAGTGGGACCTCAAATAATTCGGATTGTAGAGCAAGTTGGAAAGAACTTGCCACAAATTATAATGCGTGAAGTCAGAAAAATAGTAAGAAATTAAGTTAAATTCCCTAATATCTATTCCCTTCAATTCATTAATTTTGCAATAATGAATCTAGACATCTAACTTATCTTAAAAATAGCACAGGATGACCCCTTTGTCATCTTCTAAGTTATATGCCTTATATTTTTTTAATAAATATGACCACAAAAAGACAATGACTTGGTTTGAGAGTGGTTTGAATACTAAAGATATCCATTAAGGGAGGGGTTGGAGACTCTTTTTTTAAATACTATTCAAAATCACATGGATTGTCTCCTTGCTCATCATCTACTGATACAAGTTGTTGAATTATCATAGAAGGGGGCATGGGGGAGCTTAAATTAGGTTTGGGGAAACTCTTCAATTGCAGAGACATTCTATTCCTTGTAGGTATGGTTTGTACCTCCATCAATATGAATAATTGGAATATGAATAAAAAGACCCACATCTTTTCTACTAGACAATATAATCCATTTCATACTCTCTATAATAATTCATTTGGAATACTTTCACTCTATCTTGGTTATGTGTAGAGAACTCGGATGTTTGTCAAAGTATTAGAGGTTTTTTCTTTCATGCGGAAGATGTCATAAGGCTCCATTCTTTTAATGTCTTTCCTTCAAAAGGCCCGTGCGAGGGTAATTGAGCACATTCTTACCGATGCGCACTAGAGCCCATAGCAAGAGGCCCGCGTGAGCAGGCCTCACGGTCAGAAAGATACCCTCTTTGTTGGGCCGGGCTCCACCCTTGCCGTCCTCGACGGGTGTCTTCTTGACCGTGAAATGGCCTCTACCAAATAGACATATATTGTTTGCATTTGGCATTTCATCTAAACCTTGGCCAACCATTTTCTCAGTTCATTCATGTTCGACCACGTTTTTACTTAATGATTTGCAATTCTACTCCATGTATTTTCCTCTTCCTAATGTCATTTGATGTTTCTTATTTCATTGCAATTTGCTTCAAATTTGGTGTTATAAACTTCCTGAGTGATAGAAATTGCACTTAGTTTAGATTTTTGTTACCTTAATTCTTTGTAAAATTTTAACTTTCTTACCTCTTATTATCATGTCATATTGTACCGTTTCATTTGTTCAATTTTCCATCCTAAAATCTAAAATGTTTTCATGCAACTTTGCTTTCTTTTATTCCAAGTTATGTTCATTTTAGTGTGAATCTTTTAATTTATTGTTGTGACGTTATTATCTAAAAAATATTGTCATTTAAATTCTTCTTACTATTCAACTATAAGAACTAAAAATGATCCATTCTAGTTTATCAAATTTCTTTTAAATCATCTTCGTCACTATTCAATATATTTCAGATTGTTGTGCATGACCGTTACTTATAAGAATATATTAAAGATAAAACGTTCTATGTGACGCGTGATTAGGCTGTAAAGCCAAGACTTGCACACTTGAGAATAAACCACAAAAGTATGGCAAATATATGTAATTTCTGAACAAATTTATTGAAGTTGGCCAACTTTATATAGTATGTGTTGCTACACCATGCAATTATTTTTCTTATTAATAATAGCCATCACACTTTGTTTTTTGGATTAGTCCTCTATCAACAAAGGAAAAAATTCACTTTGATTGTGATAGAACATTATTCATAAAGTAAATGGTTGTCATTTAAAATTATTGTTGAATACTAAGATTTCATTTCAAGCCTTCAAATCTAAGGGACGTTTTGAAGATCCTAAATTCAAACTAAAATTATTTTCAAGTCTATCATGTTTACAGTTTACTCTCGATTAGAAAAATAAAAATATGGTCAAACTCTAGATTAAAGCTTAAGATATCATCATATGAAATGTTTTGAAACGTATGAAATCTTCCATTCTCTAAAATTGAACATAGAAATTCATTGAAGAATCCCTAGGTGAAAGGAGGAGAACATTCTTTCAAGAGTGAGAAAATGATTTAGAATTCAATTTTGTATTCAAATTTGATGATGTTAGCGTGTCAACTTGCACTAAAAGATAGAAGGATTCATTGATGGGTCTGAAATTCTTTGGCGACAATATAAAAATGTTTCAAAGAAGACGATTTGCTCTTTGTTCTTTGTCAAAAAAGAAAATGTGCTGGAAAAAAGATGAAATCCTTACAAGATGATGGATTGCTGATAGCTTTGAGAATTCTAGTGAGGTAATGTCAAAGAAGTTTGTCTAGATCTTTGAGTGCAAGGGCAACAAAGCACTTGGGCTTCTTGTACGCCCCACTTGCACCTCAGATCTGAAACATATGTATGCTTAAGGGTGGTGTTTGAGTTGAAAAGGGGCGGCGAGTGGTAGATGTGGCCTTTGCAAAGGAATTCTTGGCGGAAAGGGTCTAGATTTTGTTGTGCCTGTGATTGAACGAGCTAGGTCAATGTGTTGGGAAGCCAAGGCCCAAATCTAGATCTGAATTGCTCTATATTGTTGCAATAAAAGCTAGATCTACCTTTTGGAAGGTCTCAAACATCCAAGCATTAGAATTCTTTGTGCGGATTTTAATCAGAAGTAGTTAATACAAGCGCTGGAGAAAGAAGTTATAGATCTGCAGTGTGCGACACTTGCCACAATAGAATTACATACTCAATACCTTCTTTTCCATCTTTTTTTCCTAGCAACCTTTCCACCATCTTCTCTCACTTCACCTCTCTAGACTAGAAGTGTTACAATGCAAGATCTACATTCTATTGGGACAGTGGCCTGTAGCAGCAAATGCAAGGAGTATGATCAGTTGGTGAAACAACATGCTGCCATCGACATTAGCTACATTGACCTCACTAGAGAAAAATATTTGTCAAAAGAGCCGAACGTCATCATAACAATACCAACAGGAATCGACTCCGCACCATAAGAAGGCCATACTGCACGAGTTTGATTCTTACCAACGGACACTCACAAACTGCATTCCCTTCTACTTTCTTATAGTACTTCTATTTTGTCTATGCACTTCTTGCTTTTACATACAAGTGACATGCTTTCACCTAATACTAGTCATAAACACACCTTTCAAATTTAATCGGAGCTGTTGCTAAATGAATTAGATACTAGATATTATCACACCAGATCTCAAAGTTTCTATATTGGGCAGAAGGGCTGCCCATTTTTTGGAGATCTGCCACAAATGTCAGTGGTCACTTTACCTCCATTCAACAACAACCCAATCCTTGCCGAACACCACAATGTTGGACTTGTGCGTAGACCTATACTTGCGCAAGACGTGACCTTGGCAACTTCATAGCCCACCACAGAAGTAGAACTAGATAGTGTTGCATCGGAGCACACCTCAATCCATTGCAGAGATCCAACAACTCTTCAACAACGTGCCATGGACACAACAAGCAAACACAAATAGCAAAGAAGCAAGGAAGTAATACAACAACAAAGACATACAACAAGCAACAACAACTCATTGGAGACAGAAGCAACTCATCTTCGTAGACACAAAGCGCACAAAGACAACTTCTTGGTGCAACAAACGACCTGCCTCAACTTGTACGCCGAGTAGACCGTGCAAATTACATCACCCCTGCAATGCCACAATGCCTTCAACTCCCATATTTTGCTTGAACGGCAAGCACAACCACAATAGAATTAGGTCACAACAAAACAAGTGCAGAAAAGGGACGCCAAGAACAACACAATTAGGCACAGACCAAGATCTCTTGAAGACGGACAACAAAGATTGAATTGAAACCAACAAAAACAAGCAGAAGATAGAGAGAATTGTGATCTCACATGGATTCCATCAACGTCCGATAACAACGACAAAGTAGTCACAACAGAGGGAGGCTAGAGGCCCTACAACTACACCAAAGACATAAACCACAATTTCTAACACCACCAACAACATCAACCAAGCCAACGTTAGAAGACAATGTGAGGCACAACTCCAACAACACCGTACTGGTTATATTGGGAGATTTATTGTCTCCCAAAATAATACAGTTGTGCATTGGAAGTAAAGTGCTCATCTAAACTATACCCAATGGTATGATTGATTTCCATACAAAAGAGTTTTTATTAAATTGATAACTTATGTTCAACAATGAAAAGCCTTAAGGAATAGGTATTAGGGTAGACATTATATCACATATCATACTTTAGTAATACTTAGAAAGATAATTCATTGTACTCACATATTTTAGTGTTTATTTAAGTTTTTTAAAATAACACTATCCTCACAATTTGGCTAGATAGTAGGTAAACAATTGAACAAATGTCACATTATAACCAAGTGACAAATACATCATAAGAAACACAAATTTGCAATACAATGATTGCAATTCTCCTTGTGCAATACATTCCGTACAAACCAAAGATATGAATTCCACAACATAATAGTAGAAAATTGGGCTACCACATTCCCCACACTTCAACTTGGTTCAAGGTAAAGTGTGCACCATCTCATGCAACTATATTGAAAAAAAAGTACCACGCACACACATCAACTCGGCTTGAGCTAAAGTGCACACCGCCATTTTACTTCTATCCCAAATTGTGAAGGGAAGATAATGATAAAACAAGCCCCGTAGAGGAGGCAATTTATGACGTTGTAAAATTGAAAAACGAGAATCAAGCATAACATATTGATCGATACCCAAAACACAAAATAAATAACACCATGCTAACAATTTAGCATGTATCGACCTAAATAGTGAACAAATTAATACTGTATAGGAATGATTAGCATTCCAAGTAGAGAAGATCGGAATATTGTCCCCAAACAAATTAGACCCAAAAGACCTAATCATACTACATGAAGTACTACTCATCACAATTTGCAATTGCACTGATATAAAAGATTATAAATTTGCGGCAATTATAATCCAAACATAGCTAGTGTCGCCAAAAACTCCTTTATGATCTCTATTTTTCCCCTTGGAATTTTTGTGCTTGGGTATTTTTCTTTTCCACGATCCCCATCTTTATTTTTGGTCTTTGATTTCCAAGCAATAAAAATGGAATCAATACTCTCCCATGTCATGGCTACTCCCTTCTCAATTGTCCATCAAAGGTTGTCATTTGTATCCCAATCTTTATATAAATGTGTAACATCTAGATTGCTCAATATAAGATGGAAGAATTGGATCTGGACAGTGTTTGGCTTATTTGGATTCAAGACCGGATTTAACATTGCTCGGGCAATCAAAACTGGTTTAGGGTCATCGTCACAAGGTCGCAATGCGATAAATTATCCTGCAAAAAGATCACGTCCAACTAGAAATAAAGAGGGGGACAATTAGGCGGTTGTCCAACAAAATAGTCATCTTCAGCATACTCTTCGCAAACATCACCCTTTGATGTGAACTCATCGTCGACAACATGGGCAATTCTTGTTGTTGGCCAGAAGCCCTCTTGCAATGAAATTGGGATTTCCATGGAAAAAATAAGAGCATCTCTAACACCTCGCCAGTAGTAGGATAGTGACTCAAAACGTCTTCGGGCTTCAACCGACTCCCGCGATGATCGCTCCCAATGATCAATGAATCTTAATAGTCCCTTCAACACCTCCGGGCAATGTTGCAACAAAGAAGGCTGCAATGCATCGGGTTCTCCACGAGGCTACAATGACCGCCCTTCAGAATCTTCCTTCCACAATTTAATGCTAGTGCCTTCTTCCCCTTTGGAAGCCAATCCTCATCATGACAAAAAAATTTACACTTCATCACCGGGCATCCAGATGCGTTGACATAAAACTTGAACTAGTGAGCTTTTGAATGAACCTGCAAAGTTTTACTACCATCTGCAATTGAATCCCCAATGAACATCTTAAAGTTCGGAACCTCTTGGATGAGGTGCGGAATTGTAGGAATTGTCTCATTCATCATGAAGGACTTCATAAGAAGAGGGATTGTTGGAAAAATTTCCTTAATTAACGCCATGCTCCAACGACCAAACAATGCGTCTATATTGTCGTGCGTGTGACCAACTAGCATGAAATTGACATACCTCGCGGAAGATGCGTTTCGCAACAAGAATAGACCAAAAACAGAAAAACAAACCTATTCTTGTTATCACCTACTGCATTGTCCATCTGCACATTCAAAATTAGAAGCAAAGGCCTTTCAAAACCGGTATATATGGAATCTTGTCTAAAGGATCCAAACAAATCTCTACGCCACGTAACACCGCTTCATACAATGGATGGGAATTAGATTTTGGAATGGATTGCCGAGACGACCATTTAGGAGGCTCGTCAAGGTCGCGTGATAGTTTTGCGAAAGATCCGACCCTGTAATTGGCATTGTGAGAGTAAAGATCATGGCCGTAATGCGCGTAGCGTCGGTCTACATGACCATGTGCAAGCATGCCACTAACTGCAAAAGGCAACTTCATAAGACCATCTAAGTGTTTTGTCTTTGTGACAAAACATGCAAGGCTGTTTTTGAGTGGTCCATCTTATCAGGCATAATAGTTACAACCTCTTGGGGCAACAATTTTGATCGAAAACAATTCAGAAGTACTAATCTCGATGTGCAAAAACAAAATCAATGTGAGCATGCATCTTCTTTTGCCACAACAATGATGCCTGCACTCTAGGTTGAGTTAGCTTCTTTAGGTCCTAATATTTATCACAAGTAGAACACTTGGCAAAATTGTCTCCTCCCTTCTTCACAAAGAACTCAGCGAAGCTCACGTGTTGAATCTTACTCAAGTTTGAGGTTGAGATTGGGGGCAACTCACAATCAGCGAGGTGTTCATCAAGTAGTGGAATTTGATCCTTCCACTTAAAACTTGGAGGGAAGACCTTTGCAACAACCTTTTTGCCAGACGAGAGAACAGGAGATCAATGGGGCATGTAGTCGGCATGTCTATCAAGGATGGCCCCAAACGTAGCAGTAGCTACAATGGTATGACTTCTAGGCATTTGCAAACCAGTGTTGCCGTGGTGTTGGACAACGTACCCAACACCAACGTCCTTGGCTTTGCAATAGAAAGTATTCAAACTCACTCCCATAATTTTCACCCACACAAACAAACAAACGTCTACTACCTCTAAAGTCACAACCTTCCTACCTACAAGGTTTCTATGAAACTGTCTATGTACGTCACGTTTGATATGATTTTTGAACTGCACAATAGTCTCATTGTACATCCGCGTCCGCAGAACTTTAATTTTTGCCCTTGGGTAGTGCTAGACACAATTTTGGCTACAACAATTATTGCCGTCTACAACATTGATGGACTCTATGGTCATGAGGAATTCACCTCTCCTAGAAACACGAGGACGGATATTCCTGGCGGAGTTGTTGTAGGACTGGGTGCTTCCACGTAAAGGTCTATTTTGCTCACGTATCCAAGCATAATAAACATCTCTGTGAATGTGATTTAAGAGACTAACCCCATTTAGGTAGACTTGTTGAATAGGCCAAGATTTGAACGAGTACCTCTATTCATTAGAAGTTCCTCCTCAACAAACGTACTCGACACTTAAACCGCAACTTCTGATATGTGGAGGGGACCAGAAGAACCTACAATTGCACTTGATCTCAAATTGCAAACCAACCTCTCTGCGATGTAGACGCTATTTGTATTGTAAAGCACGATGGTAGTCCCAAATCAAAAGCGACGAGGAACGACAACAAACTCATGCAGATTTGGATTCATGGGAGTGTTAAAATGAACTTCATCCTCCTCCAAAGAAGACATCCCGGATTGCAATATGAGGAAGAAAAAACATTATTTCAGAACAAATAGGATGGAGAAAAGAAAAACTTGTGAGTTGAAAGCAAAGTGAAAAATTTACCTCTATGACAACTGAGGTATGAGACAAGACTAGAAAAAGAGATATGATACAGAATCAATTTAAGCCACAAAATTTAGCTCGAGTCGAGCTAAACTGACATCGTTATAAAATGGTTGAAATATAATCCAACTATTTCGACTATAAGGTGAACAAAATAACAAGCCAAGTCCCAAGTTATACCCTCAAATTGATTGATCAATTGACAATATTGCTTGACTTGAGCTAAATTGTATCAGCAATATGAAACATGATAGTGTACTAGGATGGAGCTTAGCAATCAGTAACAAAATAAATGACAACAAAGTTTGAGATGAGATCAATTGTCATGATCCCATTCAAGTTTTGCTTGAGTCGAGCAAAATTGTTAGTCTGCCCATAGCTGGCAATTGAGCTCGAGTTGAGCTAAATTGTTAGCCATGAATAGACCAACATTTTAGCTCGACTCGAGCTAAATTGTAGGTTGGTAAATCTTGGCAACATTTACGATTGTTAAACATCCTTCCTACGTTCAAGACAATACAAATGAAATTAGTTCCTTGCAAAACTAAATCGAGCAACTGTTACTACTACTACACAAGTGAAACACTACTACACAAGGAATTTTGCACAGAACATGAAGTCAAACCCTACTGAGCAAATTCACAAAACCTACGAGATTAGGAGGACTAAATTTCTTGTACTTGCTTCATCACGGAAATGTTGAAATTTTCTTAAGCGCATGCCCCTTAGTCAGCCTCAACGTAAGCTCAACCTTGCTCTCGCCAACCTTGCATAGTTCAACCTTTTGTGAGCTTCCCACTAGCCGCACACATAGACAAACCATTCAGCGTTCCTGGCAAAATACTCAAAATAGGATAGGTCTAGTAAATGATTATGCATCATAAGGCAGTTCTACTTTGGCAAGTACTAGGTTTAAGTTTAGGTTTAGGTTTAGGTTTGAATTTAGGATTTAGGATTTAGAATTTAGGATCTAATGTTTAGGATTTACGGCTTTTAGCTAAAAAATGGATTTGATGTCCAAGGTAACGTGTTAACTGTTTTGATGATTTTTCACAAGGTGTTAGCATGATCATGACAATACAATGGAGGTGTTTAAATGTGTAAATTAAATGTATAAAATTTATAATTATCATACGCATTCAGCATTTTACATTGTATATTATTACATTTGTCAATGCCTTTATTCATAGTATCTATTTTGCAATGCTACATTTTAAGGATTTTGAATTATTTCTATGGCATTAGTAATCTAGTATCTAGTATGTATGAAATTAAATGGTAGTTGGAGTGAATTCTTTTATGCTTGGGTATAAAATGATACAACGTAATTAATATATATTTCTTTAATTCATACAATACATTTTTTTAACATAGCAATTGTGCAATAATTTAAAGACCATTATAGTTTTATACTATATTATAATAATAAAATTGCAAAGATTAAGGGTCTACTTACAAACATTGAGTATTTTATTATTTTTTGTTTAGAACAATAAATTAAGATTTTAGCTTCTATTAGCAAATCACAATAACAACCTTACAAGACTTAACAATAGTATAGCATTTGTTTTATGTGCTCAATAATTCTAATTATGTTCAAATGAGAAGGCAATGATAGCATCTATGAACACATGCACAAAATCATAGGCATAGTGGATTAAAATTATATATTCTACTATAATACATAAGAGTCGTAGATTAGTTATACGTGTATATGAGGTATGAGGTGTAATAATTGTTGGAGTCAATATTTATCGATCAACCGTAATGGTGAAACTTATTCACATGGAAAACCACAAAATTGGACCCAGATTAAATGGGTTACACTAGAATTGGAAAAACAAATGAGAAATGGTAAATAAACAATTAAAAAATATATGCAAACGTATTAAACAAAAAAAAAGTGTAAATATAATACAACCACTGAAATTCAAAATTCAAAATCTAACAAAGAGTGGATTCATATAATGTTGTTAGCATTCTCAATTTAGCTCTCTAATTTACACCAACCATTACCATCTACAAGTAGGCAACTCAAATGCTGCATGACACTCCAACCATTGCCCCAACCAACGTTTTTTTTTTTGGCGAAATTTCGCCAGATTGTCAGAAATCTGACCTCTCTGGCTTCGTCCCTCCAAAAACTGGCCTCTGCAGTGCAACCAGCAAGAGGGACATGGGTCCAAAAAAAAAGGGCTGGCGCCAACGGCCGGCTTTAACACTATGTTTGCCCCACCTCAAGTAAGTCCATCCAATAAGGTACGTCTTCCAACTCTTTGCATTCAATCCACAACCATCGTGAGTTTTACATTAACAAACATCAAGGTAAAAATAGCAAGTATAACTAGGAGCAATAGTAGAAGAGGTATAAGCTTTGAAGATCTAATGGATGTAGAACAATCAATTGAGAGCCAAGTTAATATCCAAAATGTGAAAGTGACGAGGAGGATTGAAGAAGAGATTGATAGGAACAAGAAGAGCAAGGATGCCTCGGAAGATGGAGGTAAGTCTTCCATCCTTGAACCACTAACCATGGCTTTAGGTTTTGGCTAGGATTTCTGTAGTGTTAAATTTTGTAATCATTTAATTAACTCCAAGCTACATAGAAAGGTTGGTTCGGGAAAAGGTCTTTTCGTTTAGCGTTTTTAGTGTAATTAATGGTCACTTGTAGATCACAAAGAAAATAATTCCTTAATACACAAAATATTCTTCCAAATAAACCCAAAGCTATACTATAAGTTATCTAAATCTCACTCTTATCATATTCCATTCTTGTAAAGGTTATGGTGTGATTCAATTCGACTGTAACAAGGGACGTCACCCTTAGGCGGTCATAGCCTTGTCAAATAGACAGTGCTTTGGTCCAATAGACAAGATCCAATATCATAATGCTTTCCATTTCATATAACTTATAATTTATATGTATGAATCAAAATCTATTCAAAGCATTTACATAAAGATAACTACTTATCTCAAGCAATATCCGTTCCTCTCTTCCGCTACTTCTTCCTCGTTTCTTTTTCAAGTTCCTATTTCATATTAATAATAATACCATGGATTTACATATATATTTCTTTCTCACATCATTCTCTCTTAATTGTAAATACCGTTTATGGACTTACAAGAAGAAACAAAACTAAATTATTACAACGACAAGAATTAACACTTAAATGAGGGAGATCAATCCTCAAAGAATCTCTCATCAATCATACATTAGTCCAATTTCTTAATTTTATATCCAGTCCTTCAAATAGATTTCAAATAAATTAGTTAGGCCTACTAATCTATAGAATCCAATTGGTTTCTATTTCACAATTACACAATGATGTCACTTAACTACGACTCCTCTCTCTAGGATCATCTTAACATTCTTCAAGGCCATGCTCCCCGCCATGCCTTCCAATGATGCATCTAAACATGCCATCATTCTAATTTAATTTCTATAATTCAAATTATTCTACCATGCATAGTAAATAATTTGTTAATAGGGAAAATGCATTGCTCAGTTTACTTCATTATACAACTGACTCAACTACAATTTAATTCCCAAAAATAACTCTCAATCCCATCTGTGACAATTTACTTTGACATGTGTTGTGCTCCAGTTAACAATGTCCATTTGACAGTTTTCCTTCTATTCACCCCACATTCAGTCATCACCATGGTTTTCCATCACATCTTCAGTCAATTTGACTTGAATCACTTTCTCTCTTTACTTCACCAATCTGTACCTCACCTAAATGTGTCTAATTGATAGTACTTCTTTCAATTAATATCATTCCTTTAATTCAACACTTTGATAATGGATATTGTTTTTATTACTATTCTTTCAAAGCACAATTCATCAGACTGGATTTGAACATCAACCAGATTTGCAATAATTTAGCATACTCTAAATACTATCACTCAAAATTACCATCAAGGACTCACACACTCAAAATATGAAAAAAATGCAATGTTGTGTGGTGCTCTTCTTTCTTCACAGCCATTACTTATCCCTGGTTGGGAGGTCTAGTTGACACCGCTTCAAATCTGGATCTCAAGAGTCACAGCCGCCATATAACTATATAAAAACTACCCAAATCCTAACCGTTTGTATAACTAAACACCTTTTCAAATCTCCTAGCCGTCATAGGTTACTTTACTAGTTTATTTCTAAAACAACTTAACTTGAAGCCCTATTTAGACTGTCAATTTGAAAAAAGGTTGACTTTAAAATTTTTAATGTTCACATAGCCCCCTCCTTAATCTACTTGACTCCCGGCAAGTTCAAGTGGTCACAGGGCTATCGTCACTATCTTCACTTGAGCTCGATTCGACTCAGAGTCGGGGACGCTTGTTACGATGATCATCCCGATGTTTGGTGCCCTCTTGAATCCGTTGTGACACCAACTTGCTCGCGTCCCGCCGCACATCATCGTCGAATTGAAGTAACTCAGTCCGATTCGTATGCTGGAACGTCAGCCAATTGTCAATCGCCACCTTCCGCGTGCCATTGAACTCATTGATAAAACACCCGTTAGTACCATATAAAAAATGCATCATGGACATAATCTCCAACATCCTGCCCCATCTGGTACTATGATACCGCAGCTTAAGAGCAAGTAAAAACTCAGGCTTCCGATCATCAAATCTGTTCACGTTGATGATCACCTTGAAGGTCCTGCACATATAAGACAAGAACTTGGCAAAGACAGCTGCCCGGAAACAGACTGGATCCGTATGTTGATGATGTGCGGCCCAGAAATCCTCATAGGCATCCGCACAGTTGTTGGCAGTGTCAAATTGACCAGGTATTAGAGGCCAATTGTATTCCACTGAATCAATGGTAGCCTCAGGTGCCCACTTGAAACGCCGCGGTCCCAAGTTGCAGAAGTGAGCGTTGGTGCTCACGCTGACAGGTGGCTCCACTGTCCAGGTTTGATCCGCTGATGCCTTGTACACCAGATCCCAGGATCGTTCTTCAGTTCTTGACAGCCCATAGTCTTCTAGCAACCATGTCATTGCGGACCATGTCGGAATGGGTTGCTCAAATGCCCTGTCAAATAATCGATCAAAATGGCCAACGTAGCGCTCCTTCGCATACGATCCTGTCACTGGAGTCCTAATGTGCAACCAGGTTGGAGATACAAAAGTAATGGGCGGTAGGGGCAACTGGACTTGAGCATTATGTGGAGTAAGGTCGAATCGACGCTCCTTCAGCTGCTGCAAAGTTTGCTGTAAGTCACGATGGGTTCGAGCTAACCCATACACGTATTGTCCAGTTGACAGCTCCCCACGTTGAGCGCAGCCCTCCCGTTCCAGCACGTATGATAACTTAACTCGAACGTTGTCTTGGTTACTCACAGCGCGCTTCAATCCCTCCATCAGTTCACCCCACGCCTCCAAGACTTCGGGTGGTGCAGTCAGTGCCATCTCCGTTACTCGATTAGCGAAATCTTGAACCCCTGTTGGTCTTTGGCTCTCCACTGCCACGTCTAGTTGACGCCTCTGATGTAACTGAGCTTCCAAGCTTAGGTAATACAATGTTACCCGTGCGCCCAGATGCCCAATTGGAATCATGAGTTTGTTGGCGTCAGTCAACTTGACATCACCTCGAGCAATCATCTCGCAAATAAGATTTTCAGCATTACTCATCCCATTCACCATGTGCCAGGCTCGGTCGAATTCCACTGTGTCCAGTTGACAATAGAGCTCACGATTGAGGATTGTGAGCAGTGTGTCACGCTGGAGCTCATAAGCCCGAAAGAGTGAGTAGCTAGCTGGTGAAGTCAAATCTCCTTTCCACAGTGCTCTCCTGAATCGATCAGGTTCAAGTTGACCCACGTCCATTTGACCTCTCGCCTCTTGCAACAAGTATTGTAAGGTTTCAACTTCGACTGTCAGACGATTCACCTCTGGATTTCCATCTTCCGACGGTTGACTTTGGAGGTTATCCAACTCCCTTTGATGAGCTTCCATCGCGTTTGTAACTTGTGCACGCAAAATCTCCTTTTGCTGTCGCTCCTGTTGATGAAGCTCTGCATCTCGGGTATACTCTACCTGCAGCTGCTCCATCTGAGTCTTCAATGCTAGGTGCTCTTCTCTTTCCTCCTGGTACAATTCCTTGTACCGGGTTGCATCCATTTGGTTCTTCGAAGCTTCAGCCAGGATGCCCTCGTTGACTGTCGTCAAATTGACCAATTCCAAGCGAGTTAATCTGATCGTTTCCAGATTAGCTTCGGAATCCTTAATCATCTGTTGTTCCAATCGAGCTAGCTCTTCTTGCAGCTGAGCTTCGCGTGCTTGAGCGTCCTTCATCATTTTAGGTGTACACTTCTGCGCCTTCTTTCCCTGCTTCTTCGCAGGTACAGTCTCAATCCAATTGACGTCTGCCACAACTTCCTCATCCTGGTTGTTATCTAAGTCGATTGGACGCGATGCACTAGTGGCTGCAGATGCACGCACTCGATGGCGTACTTGAAAATCTCCAGGAGTTGGATCTGCTGCACCTCGGCTTCCACTCCCGGAAGGTCTGTTGGAAGTGCCTGCCGGTTCTTTTGTCAACTAGACTTGTTCCCGTCGCGTCAAGTCTCCCAGATTGGGAAGAAGGGCAGCCGTTCTTGGAACCACGAATCCGTCTTTAGACGACACAGGCTTCACCAAGGTCGAAATGTATACAACACTATATAAAACCAATGGTATTTTCACCTGTGGTTTCCCAATTTCCGTTTTTATTTTCTCAAATAAAGTATTACCCCAACTGAGTCTTGCTCCGTTCCATCCTTGAATCGCTGCTGCGACTCCCTCCTTTGACATCCATTTGATGCCTCGCTCCGCCAGTAGGATGCGCTCATTGAAAAATGGCAGCCAATCTGCCCAAATTCCGCGTGCCTTCTCCAAGTTGCACTCCTCTTCAGTTACGGCTCCTTCGTCAAATAGACCCATCAGATCTCTACTGTGAACCGTACCTACTTCTCGTTCAATTTGACCAGGGCCTTGATAGAGCTGCAGCGCCTCAAAAATGCTGAAAGCTGTGAAATCATACAGATTTTTCTCCACCACTGCTTCAGTCTTTGTTCCAAACAAGGTGGAGTTCAGGAACTGTGTGACACGGTCGTTGTCTTGCGGCTCAAAACTCAACAAGACAAAGTCCCACAACCCTGCCGCTTTCAAGTTGACCTTGTTGGTTTCAACTTGACTCCACACCTTTGTTGACATCTTTCCAATCTTCAACTCCTTGATCTTCTTGGTTGAAGACGTTGATTGTGCTTGTTGTGTTGCAGCAGGCGAAGCAAGGCTCAAGTTTTTAACCTTTCCACTTTTCATGGTTTTCTGTTTGGGGCGAGCCTGTGGTTGAGGTCGATTTGACAGCCACACATGTGCATCCCCCATGTCAATTGGATGATCTCTGCAACCTTGTCACCATCAGCAGCTACTCCATGATTTCCAATTATGTTTCATTTTGATTTAACTCTCTTGCTTTTGAGTTTTTAATTTCTACATGCCTCTTTCCTAACCTCACACTTTCTATCGTGTATGTATGACTCTTGAAAAACATACTTTACTATTCTTTTTACTATTTCCTTCACACTGATTTTATCCCCTTTTTGTTTCAAATCAGCCTCTCGTTAAGTTACAAGTTCGATTAGACACCTATCAATTGAAGACTCTGACTTTTGTCTCAACTTGACTACTGTGGTCCACACTTGTCTCCATTTGACCAAATAACAACATTTTCCCCTCGGCATGTTACTGATTTCATTGATCACTGTTCACTACATACTCACCACCTATCGATTTGACTTAATCTTTTCTCATGTACTTGGTGACTCATAGTTTCACTCATATTTCTTTACAGTAACTCTGCGGATTGTTATCTTCAATTGGACGCAGTTGTTGCCCAAATAGTTTTGACAATGACACTTTCGTTAGGACTATGCAGAGTTAGTTGTTAGCATATTAGTTATTAGTTCTTTCAACATAACTTTCTCTCACTCACTTCCTGATTTTCTCTCAACAGCTTTACTATTGCAGTGTCTGATGTTCAATTCAAATTGACTAGTTGTGGTCTTCGTCAGTCAAACTCAAGATATTCATCTTTTCTTTCCGCTCTCGGCTCAACTTCGTTTATTTCATGACAGTGATTTACTCATTCTACATACAGACAAGAGTGATTCAAAGTCAAGTCGACCACGGTGACAATAAAACTCATGGCTTCAATCACATGCTACAATCAAACCCCAAAGACACAGTATGACGCTCTCACCTGAAATTTTCAACTTGACTGTGATTGTAACGATAGGTTTACAGTCTTCCCAAACTTTCTCACTTGTCGCGCCACCACGCTCACAGGTTCTTCATCTTCCTCTTCTTTATGTTGGTTCACAGTTACCCACCAAGTGATCAGTAAAAGAAAAACCATCTGCCTGTCTACTGGACTTTTTGTGTCTCCCTAATTGCCCAACTTCTTCACTCATAAAAAAGCAAAGTGAGCAATACAAATGTTTTCCAACATACTTTCAGGTTTTCGTTTTACAACAAACTTGAAATGCTGCAACAAATAACAGCAAAGCAACATACAAAACTTGACACAAACCCTAAGTTTTGTTCGTTGTCAACTCGACAGTCTCTTGGTCGCTCCTCCTTCTCTCCTCCGACTCTCTCAAACAGTCCAATTGACAAGCATCTCCTCCTTGAACTCCAAGTTCTCTCGTCGACTGGACTTTGTGCATACTCTCTCAAAACATAACGACACTACAAAACATCCACCAAGAAACACTCAGCTTGTAACTGTTCTTCCTTCTTGTCTCTCTCTTTTCTGTAACCGTCAGACTTGGTTACGTCCCATCCCTACTCAAACTACAGCCGTTGATTAGACATTAAGGAGCCTTAATGAGCACCACCCATCACTTCCACACGTCATCATGACTATAGTTCGTGTGTGAGTGACTGGTGTGTTCATTTATGACCACTTAGTCTAATCGACTTTCTTCGCTTACTAACTATTCATTGCTTATCTTACTTGTCCTCAGTCCATTTGAAATTTTAATTAATATATATATATATATATATATATTTTTTTTAAATTATTATTTATTTTTCTTATTTTCCTTATTTATAATTTCCATTTATTTTGAATGTTTTTTATTTTTATTTATATGTAATTTTTTATTTCACTATTTCAACTATTGCCCCCTCTTTAATTTTTGAACTTGTCCTCAAGTTTTGTAGGGTTTAATGCGATATCCATTGTATCTTGTTGAATGGATTCGGCCCTCAAAATCTTGTAGTTCAATAGAGCCATTAGGGTAAGAATTTAGAATTTTGTAGGGGCCAAACCAACGCATTCTAAATTTTCCAGGAAACTTTTGAAAACGACTATCATACAATAATACCAAATCATTTGATTTTAAGATTTTTGGTTTAAGTTTACTATCATAATAAGATTTGCGTTGATTTTGAATTGTTATATTATTCAAATAAGCTTGAGCTCGTGTTTCATCTAATTTCTCTAACATATATAACCGTTGTTGTAGTGATTCATCATCACCTAATCGTTCATTTAATGCAATTCGTAAAGAGGGAATTTCCATTTCAATTGGTAAAATAGCTTTAAGGCCATATACTAGTTGAAATGGTGTAAATTTGGTGGATACTTTATAAGCACATCTATATGCCCATAAAGCATCGTAAACCCTTGCATCCCAATCTACGTTAGAACCTTGTACCGTTTTAGTTATTATTTTACATAATATGCCATTAGTTTTCTCGGTTTGCCCATTAGCTCTTGGGTGGTATGGGGTAGTTTTTCTATGCTTAATTAAATATTTTGTAGTCAATTGTTCAATTATATCATTCAAAAAATGTGTGCCCCTATCACTTACAAGCTCTTTAGGGCAACCGAACCGGGTAATAATATTTTCATATAAGAATTTTGCGACTGTTTTTGCATCATCGGTTTTTGTTGGTAATGCCTCTGCCCATTTAGTTACATATTCCGTTGCAACCAAAATGTATCGTTTTTGTCCATGCCTACTTGGTGGTTTAATAGGGCCCACAAAGTCTATGCCCCACTTTTCAAATGGTGTTTGGGCTAAAATTGGATTTAAGGGCATAGCAGTAGAAGGAGTAGGTTTGCCCACTCGCTGGCATGGATCGCATTTCTTTGTGTATTTATGGGCGTCCTTAAATAAGGTGGGCCACCAATAACCAGATTGTAATGCTTTATTTGCTGTCACTAAACCGGCAAAGTGGCCCCCACAAATGTCATCATGACATCCTTTAAGGATCATAGGTACTTCACCCGGATTAATGCATCGTCTTAAAATTCCATCTTTTCCCTTTTTATAAAGTACATTTGAAATTAAAGTATAAGGTTGTACTTTATAAATTAATTTTTGTTTTTGTTTATCTGTATAATCATGGGGAAATGTATTGGTTTTTAAATAATGAAGGACATCTGCATATTCTATGGGAATAATATCTACTTGGAAAAGGTTAGCATCTGGCAAACTATCATCAATAGAAGTAGGATTAACTTCTTCACTGACACGCGAAAGAAAGTCTGCATTAGCATGTTTTCTTCCCGGTCGTACATCTACGGTAAAATTAAATTCTTGAAGTAATAAAACCCATCTTGCAATCCTTCCACTAAGTTGGGGTTTATTAACCATATATTTTAAAGCATCATGATCAACATGAAAAGTGAATTTATATCCTAATAGGTAATGCCTATACTTTTGAACAGAAAAAATCATTCCCAATCCTTCTCTTTCAGTTACAGAATAGTTCTTTTCTGCTGCACTCAGTTGCCTACTAGCAAAATAGATCGGACGATCATGGCCTTTATCATCTTTTTGACTTAAAACACTCCCGATTGCAAAATTGGAAGCATCTACATATACTTCAAAAGAATTTTCCCAATTAGGGGGAATAAGGATTGGGGCTTTACTAAGACGTCGTTTTAACTTTTCAAATGCCTTAGTACATTCCTCAGTCCAAATTCCTGGTGTATCAGTCTGCTTTGTCAAATGAGTTAAGGGAGCTGCAATTTCTGCATAAAGGTAAATAAACCTTCGGTAATAACCCGTGGCTCCCAAAAATCCTTTGAAGCCGGTGATATGAACAGGTATTTCATAGGCTAAAATAACAGTTATCTTGTCAGGATCTACTCCAATTCCATGTTGGGAGACAATATGACCAACTAACCTCCCACATGGTACTGTAAATTCTGATTTGGCTGCATTAATTGATATACCATATTCATGACATTGTTCAAAACATTTTTTCAAACATACCCTATGTTCTGCTTTAGTGCTAAAGACACAAAAATCATCTAAGAAAATTTCAATAAATTTTCGCAAATATTTTTGGAATGCTGTTGTCATTGCTCTTTGGAATGTAGCAGGTGCGTTACATAACCCAAAGGGCATGACATTATAGGCAAAAGTACCCCAATCAGTGGTAAAAGTTGTTAAGGGTCTATCTTCAGGTGCTATTTTTACTTGATTGTAACCTGAAAAACCATCTAAGAAAGAATAACACTCATGACCTGCTACTCCATCAAGGATAGCATCGGTGAATGGTAAAGGAAAGTAATCCTTCTTAGTTACACTATTTAATTTACGAAAATCCTGACAAATTCTCAATTTGCCATTTTTCTTAGGAACCACTACTATAGGTGATACCCATTCACTATAGGGAACGGGATAAATAAATCCACATTCCAAGAGTTTATCTATCTCTTCTTTAACCATAAGGGAATATTTAGGATTCATTCGGTATTGTCTCTGTCTTACTGGTTGGGTGTTGGGTTCTAAAATGATTCTGTGCTGACAAACTTCTGGAGGGATACCTTTGAGATCTTTATAAGTCCAAGCAAAAGTATCCTTACATTCTTCAAAAAAGATTTTCCATTCTCTTAATTCTGTAGGATCTAGCCCATTAAAGATTTTAATATTTTTTGGGTCTTCCAGAGTTCCCAAGTTCATATCTACACAAGAACTTTTTGGAGGTGGAAGTTTTTTAAACTTTGTATGAAACATGTTCTCTACTAATTCTTCTGAATCACTTACATAAGGTGGTTCTAATTCAGATTCAACTTCAACTGTTATATTAAATGTAGGAGTATTTTCCCAAGCTAAAATAGCATCATCTGAGTCTATTTCGAATTTTGTTAGGCATGAATATTCTCCTAATCCTATACATTTTATTTGTGGCATTTCCTTAGCGACTTGTTGAGTAGTTTCAGTTTCTTTATCATAGGAATTCTCAGAGGTGACATCAGTATCATCATCTTGAGTTTCTCCCTGATATTCAATTGGGAACATAGGTAATACAATTTTATTCCCTTTTTCCCCTATGGTTATTGTACCCTTATCCCAATCATCTTTTGCTTTGGCCATTTTTAACCAAGGTCTCCCTAAAAGGATTGGATAAGTAGATATTGATTCACTGACTTTGAAAACAACAAAGTTGATTTTAAAAGTTAAACCACTTATAATTGTTTCGACATTTCTGAGTATTCCTAAAGGTAATACTCTACTTTGATCAGCCATTCTTAGGACTATTGGCGTGGAAGTCATGGTCTTAAGACCTAATTCTTCCATAGTATCTACATTCATGAGATTTACACTTGAACCACTGTCAATTTGTACTCCATCAATCAATGTACCATCAATCATTACATCCACAGTTGGAGCTCCGGGATCTAAGGAAATATCATTAACATCTACAACCTTAGCCCTTTTTCTAACCAAAGATGAACTCAATTCACCACGACATTTAGGTGCAATTGCCAACAATTGTCTAAGAGAAATGTCGGGTTGGATTTTATCCATATTAGTTAGTACATCATATGGTGTCATCCCTTCTGCTAACCGCATACTTCGATTATATTTTCTCTTTCTTGCACTAGTTGTTTCAATTAATTTCTTTTTGGGATTTTTATAGAAAGAGGGTAATGCAGAAGTACTTGGGTCAAGAGAAGCTATTGTTGGTATTTCTTTTGGAACTTCTGGTGTTGATAAAACTAGATTGATTCTTGGTTGGGAATTTAATGGAATACTGATAGGTGTGGATTTTTCTACAATTATCGGAATATCAGGAATTAAATTTGGTTCTGCACTCACTGGATCGGAGACTATGTTTTGTAGATTAGATTGTTTATTTTCTAATAATTTTTTCTTTCCTATTTTTGCGGTTTTATAGTCACTATCAGAACTATCTGCCTGATCACTCTCTATCAATGTTAATTTGGCTTTACTAGCGGATCGGGTTACAAACACTTCTTTAGTTGGTTCATTAATTTCCTCTGTTATTTGATTAACATTGTGAGAATTTCTAGATTCATCAAATTGTACCCGCCTTACTGGTGTAGGTGCATTACAATCATTGGCAGTGTGGCCATTTTCACCACATCTCCCACATAATGGATTATAACCCACTTGTTTCCTCGCATTAGGACAATCTTTAGCCATATGGCCTAGCTCGTCACAATTCCAACAAACAAAAATCTTTCCTTTTTCAGGGGTCCCATAACGACGGGTATTGGGGTTGGAAGGTGGTCCATTCCAATTTGGAGCTGAATTATAATTGGTACCCCAGCGAGGTCTACCATCTCCAGGTTTATAAGGTTCTCCCGTATTAGGTCTGGTAAATGGCCTTTTTGAGGTAACATTATATGGTTCTTTAGATTTGTGAATGGGTTGTATATTTGCACTAACAGCTGCAACTACTTTTCCCAAATTCCAACAATTGGATACATCATGAGACCCTCCGCAAAAAGTACATTTAGGTCTAAGGTTATAAGCATCTCCAATGGGAGTAGGACATTCATTTGATAAATGTCCATGTCCCTTACAGTTGGTACACCACACATTTGTCCTTATATTTGTAGGTCTAGTTCTCTTTTCCTTTCCTCCTGTCACTTGTACAGACAACTCACTCAATCTCTTTTCAAGTTTAGAAATGTTTTCCATCATGGCATCATCTTTTGGTCCTTTAATGGCCAAAAGTTGCGTATTTGGATTGTTCATTTGTAACGGGATTGGTGCCAGTGGCAATTGAAGTCGATTTGAGGGATAAGGATAATGATCTTTTCCATAAATATCCATTCCAGGAATATGATCATATCCTTCTCTCCGTGGTGGATAACCATCAGCATATTGTGCAAAATCTGTATTGACCCTCGCTTCCTCCCAAGTTTTAGCTAAGGCATAAGCTGCAGCAATATCCTCAGGATTCCGCTCTTTTAAGTATATCCTTAATTCCTCTGGCCAGACTCCCCCTACAAAGGTACATGACAACATTTGATTTCCCAAAGCATGACCTGACCATCTTTTTAGAAGGGTATTGAATCTTGTATAATAAGAGTCAATTCCTTCATTTACTCCCATCCGTATGGTACGAAATCGATCAATCAAGCCCGGAATGAATGACCTAGGACGAAATCTAGTAAGGAAAGCAGTTTTAAGTGCTTCCCAGTCATCAAGAGGTTCCAATTGAACGTACCATTGATGGGCATCATCTAACAAAGTACTAGGGAAAGTAGATAAGTATAAATTTTCAGGTAACTGATTTGCATTTGCAACTACTCGGAATCTATCCAAATGTCGATCTGGATCAGATCCAGGATATCCATGAAAAATAGGATAAGGTGCTATATTCAGGATACGTGGTGGTGCTGCCATATTGATGGGATATACTGGTATTTTCAGAGGTGGCGGTGGAATAGGTGGTCTATTAGGTAAAGGAGAGCTAAATGTTCTTGTTGTTGTTTGATCTTCATTTACATTCTCTTCACTCTCTTTCTCTTCTATCTTCTCTGAATTATCCTTAGATAATTTCTTAGAGTCAACATTTTGATCCTTATGGGAAGATTCATTTAGATTTGGAGTTTGAAAATTTAATTGTTTAGTCGTTGAGTTTTCCGAAGAACTTCCAATAAATTCTTCTTTCACTTTTATCTCCACAGTTAACCCAAGTTTAGGTTCTTTTCCTTTTTTATATCTGGGTGATTTTATTTTAGTTTCCTCAGGACTTTGTATTTCACTAGAGGTAGTATAATAAGAAAAACTCTTTCTTCCAGCCTCTACAGTTTCCCTTAATTGCTCATTTGTAACTAGAACAACTTCTGGTTTATAACTCTCCGGTGTTTTAGGAGATGCTAGTAATTCTCTACATTCTTCCTCATAATGATCCGGTAATGAAAACCCAAAAGTAAATCCAGAAAGTTGAGAATCCAAAGGATTAGGAGAAGGGGTAGTATCATATATTGGGTTATTAGTACCAACTAATATTGACCTTAATGATCTGTCATTCCCTTCTGCTCTTTTTCTTTGACGTTCATCTCTTGCTTTATTTTCGATTTCCCTTAATTCATTATACTTTTTTGACATTTAAGGATGCCATGTAATTTATTATTCATACATTCCCACGTACTTTCCCACCTAACTTAAACACAAAAAAAGTGTTTCCTCCGATAGATTCATTGTTTCTATCTCTTCCTTTGGGTGTCTAGGATATGAACAACGTGTTAATATATCACTCATTGTATCCGCACTCATCCATGCACTAGCTAACCCTAATAATCTATCAATTTCTTGTTCCGTTAGTTTAAATAACTCTTTATCATTAGGTCCTAAATCTTGATATTGGGCCAATTTACCAAATAATTTATTAAGAATTCTATCTTTAGGAGTTTCAAATTTAGAACCCTCTAACTCATTCCTATAATTCATTTGAAGAAAAAACAATACTGGCACCAATTGGTGAGGGTGAATCTCTCAACTTCTTTGTTATGACATAACTTCTCTATCACTAGTTCTCTTGGAAATTTATATCCTTTTATCATCTTTTTTATTGCAACTCTCTTTTCTATATTGTCTTTATTTTCCATCCGTATTTTTTCTATTTCTTTTTCTATGAGATTGAATAGTCTTGTTTCATTATATTTTATATTTGAATAAATTATTAACAACCTCCTTAAACGCCTTGTCAATTCTTCTGTAGTCTCACTTGAATTATTCATGTTTTAAATACATAATAAATCAAATGCTATAGAGTCTGGGTAGGTCGGATCTTTTGAAAAGAAATCCGGAAAAAATATCTTACTTCGAGGATTAAATCTACCATAAATAAAAACAAAGGTTTCTCTATCAAATTTAAAACCGTTCCATATTCCACAACTTTTAGAAATTAATGGTTGTGTTTGGTATTTTATTCTACCATATTGAGCAAACAAAAATTGTAATTGAAATTTCAAATACAATGTTTTTCTCTTCACAACTATTTCATTGAATTCTTTTCCTTGATCCCAAATTTTAGATAGTATTATTTGTTTTATATCAAGTGGTAATTGATTAAATTTATTTTGAAATTCTTTATCACTTTTACATTGTCTACCGTAAAATTGGAATCCTTGCCCGTAATATGAACCTCTATACACTCGGTATAGGGCCGCAAATAAATAAGGTCCTCTAAAAAATTCACACACACTCTCTTTACTCACTTCCCATGGGAATTGAGACATGGTTTAACAACATGACTGATTGTACAACAAGTACAATTTTTTATTTTTTTGTTTTCGGGTATAGGTTGGAATTTAATATTTTGTGAATGTTTATGATATTTTGGAATGGTTTTATCCATTTGTAAGGTTTATGAATTTTTGAAAATAAACATCATTTTCCTTAACTGGTATTTTTATGGAAAAGATATGTATTTAAATTTTCAATTTTTTTTTTAATTTTTTTTTTAAAATTTTATTTTATGGATTTAAAACTAAAACAATAATTTCAGAATTATCTAAATTCTTTGTAAATACTACAACATTAGCTACCGCTTAACTGGAACCTAATTCCCCGGCAGCGGCGCCAAAAATGTAGTGTTAAATTTTGTAATCATTTAATTAACTCCAAGCTACATAGAAAGGTTGGTTCGGGAAAAGGTCTTTTCGTTTAGCGTTTTTAGTGTAATTAATGGTCACTTGTAGATCACAAAGAAAATAATTCCTTAATACACAAAATATTCTTCCAAATAAACCCAAAGCTATACTATAAGTTATCTAAATCTCACTCTTATCATATTCCATTCTTGTAAAGGTTATGGTGTGATTCAATTCGACTGTAACAAGGGACGTCACCCTTAGGCGGTCATAGCCTTGTCAAATAGACAGTGCTTTGGTCCAATAGACAAGATCCAATATCATAATGCTTTCCATTTCATATAACTTATAATTTATATGTATGAATCAAAATCTATTCAAAGCATTTACATAAAGATAACTACTTATCTCAAGCAATATCCGTTCCTCTCTTCCGCTACTTCTTCCTCGTTTCTTTTTCAAGTTCCTATTTCATATTAATAATAATACCATGGATTTACATATATATTTCTTTCTCACATCATTCTCTCTTAATTGTAAATACCGTTTATGGACTTACAAGAAGAAACAAAACTAAATTATTACAACGACAAGAATTAACACTTAAATGAGGGAGATCAATCCTCAAAGAATCTCTCATCAATCATACATTAGTCCAATTTCTTAATTTTATATCCAGTCCTTCAAATAGATTTCAAATAAATTAGTTAGGCCTACTAATCTATAGAATCCAATTGGTTTCTATTTCACAATTACACAATGATGTCACTTAACTACGACTCCTCTCTCTAGGATCATCTTAACATTCTTCAAGGCCATGCTCCCCGCCATGCCTTCCAATGATGCATCTAAACATGCCATCATTCTAATTTAATTTCTATAATTCAAATTATTCTACCATGCATAGTAAATAATTTGTTAATAGGGAAAATGCATTGCTCAGTTTACTTCATTATACAACTGACTCAACTACAATTTAATTCCCAAAAATAACTCTCAATCCCATCTGTGACAATTTACTTTGACATGTGTTGTGCTCCAGTTAACAATGTCCATTTGACAGTTTTCCTTCTATTCACCCCACATTCAGTCATCACCATGGTTTTCCATCACATCTTCAGTCAATTTGACTTGAATCACTTTCTCTCTTTACTTCATCAATCTGTACCTCACCTAAATGTGTCTAATTGATAGTACTTCTTTCAATTAATATCATTCCTTTAATTCAACACTTTGATAATGGATATTGTTTTTATTACTATTCTTTCAAAGCACAATTCATCAGACTGGATTTGAACATCAACCAGATTTGCAATAATTTAGCATACTCTAAATACTATCACTCAAAATTACCATCAAGGACTCACACACTCAAAATATGAAAAAAATGCAATGTTGTGTGGTGCTCTTCTTTCTTCACAGCCATTACTTATCCCTGGTTGGGAGGTCTAGTTGACACCGCTTCAAATCTGGATCTCAAGAGTCACAGCCGCCATATAACTATATAAAAACTACCCAAATCCTAACCGTTTGTATAACTAAACACCTTTTCAAATCTCCTAGCCGTCATAGGTTACTTTACTAGTTTATTTCTAAAACAACTTAACTTGAAGCCCTATTTAGACTGTCAATTTGAAAAAAGGTTGACTTTAAAATTTTTAATGTTCACAATTTCAAACTATGGAGATTGTAGTAAGTCAATAGGTAATCAAAAAAGTTCTTTTTGGTTAATTTTTGGTTAGTTTTGAGGTTTTACCAATTGGTTGGTGATAGAAACTGTAATTAGGCTCTCAGTAACTATGGATAACCAATTGGAGAGTAATTAGCTGGACTCAAATACCAAGGGGCATGATGTTGTGTCCGGTGGTAACTACCGTAACCAATCGGACAGTATAAGTCAGAACAATCCCAATTGGAACTCAGTCTTCATGCGTGTAGTGCAGGAGCTCCTTCCACTGATTGGAAGTATTTGGAGTGATTTTTGAGTTCTTTTTGGTGACTGTGACGTGATGTGATACAATTTGGAGTAATAAAATATATTATTGGAGAGTGTGTCTGTGTGTTTGTGTGACAATTGAAAACTCTGTGTTTATGAGTGACTGGAAGTAATTGAATTTATTGGAGATTACAAATCAATCGGAGAAGTTGGACAGGCATGGAGTATATCATGGCCATGTTACCAATTGGTATTGATGGTGTTGATTGTATGAATGTGTGAACCAATTGGGAGTTAACAGTGAACGCAATTGTGAATGTTGTGAGTAGATGAAGCCAACTGGAGAATTGATGGGCTGCATGCCCTGGAATACATGATACTCATGTGGTAGAGAAAATTATTGGAAAGTATCCGTGATTGGAGAGAAGACCAATCAAAATGACTGAGACTGGAGATGTGATACTGAGATTGATTGACCAATTGTGAAGTGGTTTTGGAGCCTTGTAGTTAAACATACCAATTGGAAGTTATTACCCCATTGGATCAGGAGTTGATTGGAGTGGAATTACCTGTGGGAGAGTAATCAAACCTGCATTTGATTAAAATAATAGACAATAAGAAAAATGAATAAAAATGAATGAAAATGAATAAAATAGAAAAATAAAATATAAAAAGGAGTAAATATCAAAGAATGAAAAGAGATTGAAATAGAAAAGAATAATGGAAATAAAAATTCAAACTGTTGATGTTTGATTACCAATTGTAATGTGGGATGATTGTTTTGAATGGAGAAGATTTGGAACTAATGAAAGAACCAACATGAGTGCATGCCATGAACTGGATGCCAATTGCTGATGTATGCTGTCTGTGAGTTAATACCCATGGGAATCTGTATTACCCATTGGAAGGAGAAGTGATTCAGAAAATAAATCGATTAGAGCGTGATCAAACCTGTGTATGTTAATAGAAAAATTATAAATAAATAAATAAAAATTGATGTGATCATGGAATGGAAGATGTGATTGAAATCACTTGGAGAATATTGTTAAATTACAAACCAATTGGAGAACTGAGAAAGGAGTGTCATGGTAGAATGAATAAGTAAATACCAATGAGGGAGCAATGCCAAGAGACTTAGTTGGAGATTATGCCAGGTGTGAGATTATCCAATAGGCAGTTAATTGATAAATTGAGAGAATTGTTAGGCCTAAATATGGGAGAATACACTATTTGGGAAGACCAATCCGTACGGTGGATTTAGAGACAAAGCGGAAGATTTGTGAAGAAATTCACATATTGTTGAAGACCAACAGAAACACACCTATTGGAGCAATGTTCAGGAAAGAAGACTACCAATGGTTAATCAAATTTGAACCCGAGTATGATTGGAGGGGAATTGTACGAGAGCCTTGCAGCATTGAAGCATTGATGTTCTGGCATTATGAAGACATTGGAGTAGAACATTATTAAGTTATATCTTGCAACAATAAGAAGGTGTAAAGCCTAAATCCTAAAATTAACTTTTTTCAGAAAATTAAGTGTAAAAAGGGTTGTAGATATATGGAAAATTAAATAATTAATGATTAAGTATACATTAAATAGTTAATTAATCAAAAAGTGTCTCTTCATATCTAAGAGATATAAGATAGTGGGAAAAGGGGTGAACTCACACCCTTTGGAAAGGGTGTGCCTTTTCATAAGTAGATATGAATGGGTGTGAGGTTCAAGTGAAGTTAGTTTTAACGGTTAGTTGTTGGAAAAACCGTTTTCTCAAGAGGTGTGCCTCTTGGCTTTGAGTAGAATTAATAGCTTGAATTTTTAGCATTCTTGGCCATTTCCGTAAACATTCCTTGGAGGAAGATTGGAGTGAGCCCTAGCTTAGGTGGAAAAAGCTAGCAATTGAAGAAATCTCTTATGTTGTAAGAGTATTATGTTGTGTGTGAAATTATTAATACATAATTATTATTGAATTTGCATATGTAAAGTCGTGTGTGTGACTTAAATAATATGTATAAATTGCAATAATATTAAGTGTTTCATAAAATAAATTGGACATTGTGTTTGTAAAATGCAATTATATGCATGAGGTATTAATTGTGAATAAATTCCTATGCATAAATGCATTAATTATTTTATTTAGATCTTCATTGTAAAAATTAGGAAACTATCCTAATTAATTATGTGACATGAAATTGTGAGTGTGTTAATGAATTAAATATAATGTATTACATATGAGTGAAATATGAATACTTAAATACTGAAACTTCAAGAAATAAAGTTAGGGAAGATCCTAACTATGTCAAAGTGACATTGTGAATATTAA
This sequence comes from Bryoerythrophyllum caledonicum, assembly GCA_963971425.1. Classification (NCBI taxonomy): domain Eukaryota; kingdom Viridiplantae; phylum Streptophyta; class Bryopsida; order Pottiales; family Pottiaceae; genus Bryoerythrophyllum; species Bryoerythrophyllum caledonicum. The sequence goes on from OZ020523.1 coordinate 24,326,811, forward strand.
TGTAATAAATCTAAGTGTATGTAAGGCATTTAGAAATTAATTTGAAGTAAGAAACTTAATGCATTTATGTGAGAAATGCATAAGTAATTAATGTTAGACTTAAGTTTGAGTATGGAAACTTAAGTTTTAAGTCATAAGACGGGAGTCTTATGCATGTGTAAATAAGTAAACTTAAGTCTAAAGTGGAATAGAACTTAAGTTTAAGTGATAAAACTTAAGTCTAGAGTGATAGGACTTAAGTTTGAGTGAGAAAGAACTTAAGTATAAACGATAGGACTTAAGTCTAAGTGTTAGAACTTAAGTCTACAATGAGGGAAAACTTAAGTTTGGAAAATAGAACTTAAGTTTGAGTTAGAAAACTTAAGTCATACAAGTATAAGAGTGAAGATATTCTTTTGGCATTCAAGTGTTAAGGACTAATAGATAGTTAGACTTAAGTCGGGATTTGGAGTAGGATTATTTAGGAACTTAATCTAACTTGTATGTTGTTTGAACTTAATACTTGTGATGAATGCTTGAGCGGATTGGATGCACGTGAAAAGTAAAGCGAATTGTATGAGGTAAATTTGTAAATTTAATGGAATTAATTAAGGAACAAACAATGAGTGCAATGGATAGGATCCATGAGCCGAAGATGGCAAGTACTAAGAAACTAACCAACAAGCACATTCATAGTTAATTCAAGAGCAAGGCTCTTTAGAGGAGCAAGGCTCTACCTAAGCATATAAATCCGTGGGGTTAATACCTTAAGAGTGAAATGCTAAGTGTGAGGCATTTTAAGGCTTAATTCCCTAAAAACAAATGCATAAACTTAAGTAACTCAATAAAAGATAACTTTTGACCTACAATTAAAGACAAACTACTTAACGGTTGACGCTAGACCATCCCGGGACGAAGAACTTGGATCAAGAGTGATTCTCGGGTGTTTATGGAGAGTGGAATTTTTGGGCTACATTTTTTTGGCGACCATGTTGGGGATGGTATCGCCAAGTGTTAAGTAATTTTTTATTAAAGAAAGTTGTCATTTTTTGAGTTGAATACTTAAGTATTATTGTGAATTAAAGTAAAGAAATGAACGAGAAGGTTCATCATAAAAAATATAAAAATTAAAGACTTGATCCAAAGTGAATTGGACATTCCTAGTGTGAGATTCCATGGGAGACAAGGTTAGAGGACATGTCTTTCCCATGGGAAATTAATGAAGAAAGTCTAAGTGATTTCTTCAAAGGACCATATTTATTTAGCGCTCTATATCGTGTTTATAGAGGTGCGTATTATGGTCAAGGTTTTCAATTTTATGGAGCGCACCCAAAAATTGATAAAAACTTTAAGGAAAGATTTGAACAAGTACCAATAGAAATTAAGCAAATCATTCTAAGTAAAGTATGGAACAAAGGCGAAGGATTTAATGAAGTAATTGTCAAGAAAAAGACATTATATTTAAAATACCAATTACAATTTATTTTTGCTCAGTACGGTAGATTAAAACTTCAATCCCAACCCTTAATTTCTAAAGGTATTGGAGCTTGGAACGGATACAAGTTCGATAAAGAAACTTATATTTTTATTTATAGTAAACTTAATTTCCAAACTAAGGTGTTTTTTCCAGATTTCTTGTCCAAAGACCCCGAACTTCCCGTGACTATAGCTTTTGATTTATTATGTCTTTAATCAATGAGTCTTGAGAACGAGACACCTAAGGACTTAAGAACTAGGTTGAAAAGATTGTTGATAATTTACGAAAAAATAAAATATAATGAATTAAAATTATTTAACCTTTTGGGGAAGGAGATAGAAAGAATTAGGGAAAATAATAAAAATTCAAAAAAGAAAATTGATATCATTAATGGTCTTTTACAAAAGTTTAACTATCCGAGGGAGTTAATTATTGAACCTTTACCATTAATGATAAAAGTAGAAAACTTTACTTTAACATCTTGGTATAATTACCAAATTCTTTATGGATCGACCAAGGGAGAGTCCTCTGAGTAAAAGATCTAGATTAATAAGACGTATAATATCCAAAGTTCAATGTTATAAAACTCTTGCACCTAATGATCGGAAAGAGTTAAAAATACTTGAGGACGGGATAGACGGATTACTTGGCGAGTTAAGTCAATGGGTGACTGCTGAGGAGATGGGAGAATTGTTGACTATATTAAGTTATCCTAGGCATATCCAGGAAGATGTTAAAGAAATGAATTTGACGGAAGAAGCTATTTACCTTTGTTTAAATTAAGAATAAAAATTAAAAAGTTAAGAATAACTCAATAAATGAATAGCTAACAATTGAAATACTTAATTATTCCATAGAGGAAATAATTAAAGAATAGTGATCTTAAGTATTTTAAAAATTCATAAGAACTTAAATTGGAAAAATTAGGTTGTTATAAGCATAATACTTGAGAAAAAATTAAGTTGAAGAACAACAATGAGTTGCTGAGAACGGAAAGAAAGCCAGTTGATATCCTAGCAATGATAAAGCAATTTTATTATAAAAAAATTTAAATTTTTTTTAAAATAAATAAAAAAAAAATTTGAAAAAAATAAAAAAATAAAAAATCAAAATTAAGATAAAAACTCTATGGGGATTACTAATGTCAGGAAAAGACAAAGAGAAAAGAGAAAAACAAAAAGTTGAGAGAGCTCAACGTTATAAGAAAAGGACAGAGAAGAAACAACCCTCTATAGTATTGGGAGTACACAATCCTACCTTTAACACTGCTACAACTCCTTCTCCATTCAAATTAAATGATGAATTAGAAAAAGCCTTAGCAAAGGCATTGGGACAAATTAAAAGGGAGAAAACATACAAGACACTGCCTTATCCTCCAAATTCTCCTCAGTCAGAATCAAAGAAGCCACAGTTTACCCAAGAAGAGTTAGTACTCGCAGCATTAAAAAATCCTAGAAAGGAATATGTAGGAAAAAGAAAAGATAAAAAATATACCACTCACTCTTGTTGTTCGGATAGCCCAAAAGAAGAAAATTGGGAGACCCAAAGTGAGAAAGCTTGGTCTAATTTCTTAAAAAAAGAAGGATCCTCGGAGGAGGAAGAAGTAGATGAAAAACTTCTTAATAAAGGTATACTTAACGTTCACGATCAACAACTTGATGAGTTAGAACAATTGTTTAGAACCCCCATACCAAACTCCTTAACAATTGATCATACCTACGAAATAGGTAACTCTTCAAACCAAACAGATTTTGAGACTCCCTATCCAAGTCCTTTTGCCCAAAGATTTGAGTCAAAATTAGAAACACCAATATTTACTCACAGTGAAGCAAAAGAATCCATTGACCACTTTCTTAATGCCAGATCATTGGAAAACGAGGAAGAAAAACATGAGTTTCGTAAGGAAGTGTTAGAAGCATTTAGCCAAATCCTTAGACCTACTACCTTAAATTTTGACATACAAGAAGAGATTGACCAATCTAGTGTGGAGGAAGAAGAGGTTAAGTATAATCTTATAAACGAGGAAGAGTTTGAAGTAAGTGGGCAAAGTGAGCCTAAAGGAGTTGAAAGTAAACTTAACAGTGTTGAAGAAGAAGAAGAACACTCAGAACCACCATCACGAGTAGAGAGTCCAGCTGGACATTCCTCAGGTACTTCTGGGAGGACTTCTCCTTCTGACACTTCTTCTGTTAATTCTACCTCTAGCAGGTCCTCATTATCCTCACCACCTTCAACCCCTCCTACTCCTGACAATCCTTTGGTTGATCCCGTTGCTATGGCGCATCATAGGATGCTTAATATAGCTCCATTTCCCATATTCTATGGAGATTTAGGAGAAGATCCAGATTCCTACTTGGAAAGATTCCAAGTAGTGGCAATAGCTAATAATTTAGCAATGGATAAGTACATCACTAGTTTTCCTGGTAATTTACTAGGGGAAGCTCAGAGGTAGTATGCAACATTAAATCCTCGACCCGTAGACTGGGATACTCTAAAAGATGCATTTCTGGCCAGGTTTAGACCCCAGTCTTACCATAATACCTTGCAAGATCAATTACAAAGTTTTCAGATGTATCCTACTGAATCTATAGCGGGTTACTATACCAGACTTAAGAATTTGTTACACAGATGGAGGGATAATGAGATGCCCGAGTCATGGATTACAAATACATTCACCAGAGGATTATTGGATCCTTTGTGTATCTATCAAGTTAAACTTTGTAATCCTGCAAACTTAACTGCAGCATATGAGGCTGCCAGAAATTGGGAAGCTGCTATGGAGAGATCTAACATGTTGTACCAAAATAGGAGAATTATACAACCAGATCCTCAATTTATGCCTATACCTTACCCAATTGGAATGGATAGAAGTGGAAGAGACTACTATCCTAAATCATTAACCCAACAACCTCAATTAATGTTACCAGGACCAATCTCAGAAAGAGAAAAACAGTTAGTTTTAATGCCTGCTAACAATGAAGAAACTGAAATCCAAGCTTTACAAAAACAATTCAAGGAATTGTCAGTTCAACTTAATGAGGGAAAGAACAAGAGGCCTAAAGCTACAAACCAAAGAACTAATATTTGGTGTAGTAACTGTAAAGGGCATGGACACTTAAGTACAGAGTGTAGATATCCTATTGGAGGAATCCCTAAACTTAAGTGTGCTTATTGTGGTGCAAAAGGCCATGACATAACTACTTGTAGAAATATAAAGGAAGTTAAGGCCTTGGTGCAAGAACAACCTGCACAGAGTAATAATAATAATCAAAAAGTCCCTTATAGGATTACTTCTAAACAACCTTTTACCAAACCCGGTGACAATAGACGTCCCAGTGGGACCAATGGATATAGTCAACATGCGGTTTGGAAAGGACCATCTAATCAAGATAGGAATAAGGGAGTTGTATGTTTTAGGTGTGGAGAGTCGGGTCATTATTCAAGGGAATGTCCAAATCCACGTCAGCAAGTGGGATATAACCCAGTCTGTGGAAGATGTGGACAACCAGGTCATGTTTCTACTTACTGTACTGCTGTTATCACAGAATTTCCTAATGTAAGAAAGCAAGTTCAAATTCAAGAGGTAGAATCCTCTAATGCTAGAGATGTAAATTATCTGGCTGTTGATACACCCCAAGATGTTTTTATTACCAGATCACAAGCTAGAAAAGCTAAAGAACAAGAGCCGATTAGTAGTTCAGAAAGTGATTACAGTAAAGTTAAACTTAACCCTGTGCTTAGTAGACAATTGCCCACTATACTTAAGAAATCTGAACCACCTAAACCCAATCTAGAAACAATAGACATAACAAATAGTGATTCCTAGACCAACATTAGGCCAGAGCCTATACAACCGAAAGATGTAACTCCACCTAAAGATAAACCAAGTATTCCAACAAAGCCGTTGGAACAACCTACTTTTTATAGACCTTCAAAGACCATTGTTAAAGAACCATCATTGACAATGAAAAAAAGAAAACATAATAGAATTATGAGATTAGCTGTTGGGATGAATCCTTATGACATCCTTACAGATTTGGATAGATTGCAACCTCAGATTTCCTTAAGACAGTTACTTGCTTTGTCACCATCTTGTAAGAATGAATTAACATCCTCTTTAATAAGGAAAAGAGCCAAAATAATTGAGGATACCAATGTTAAGAAAGCTAAACCAAAAACAAACAAAGAGACAAGCAAACTTCAACCTGAGATTGTAAGTGTCCATGATATCTCTTTTGATCCAGGAGCACCCACAGTTGATGTCATTATAGATGGAACTTTAGTTGATGGAGTTCAAATTGATAGTGGGAGTAGTGTTAATCTTATGAATGTTAACACTATGGAAGAGTTAGGAATAACTAACATAGTACCTACTCCTATTATCTTAAGAATGGCAGATCAAAGCCGAGTGAGACCATTAGGTAAATTGTTGCAATTAAATACCATAATTGGTGGAATTGACTACAAAGTTGATTATATTGTTTTTAAAGTAACTGAGTCTATATCGACTTACCCTATTCTCCTTGGCAGACCTTGGTTATCCTTAGCCAAAGCTAAAGATGATTGGGGTAAAGGGACGTTAACAATAGGGGAGGGTAAAAGTAAGATAGTGCTACCTATGTTTCCAGTGGAGTACCACGGAGAAACTCAGAATGAAGATTCAGATTGGACCACAGAGGCAGACTCTGAAACTGAACCGGGTGACACTAATAAAGTCCAAGATATGCCTATTATTAAAAATTTAGGCCCGGGAGAATACTTTGTTCTTCCTAGTCAGGTGGATGACTCAGATGCAGCCATAGAGGCATGACAAAATGCCCCAATATATAATGTGACAATTGAAAAAGAGTCAGATAAGGAACTTCCTTATATAAGTGATTCAGAAGAATTACTGGGTGAAAAGAAGACACCTACTGTCAGACCCTTAATAAAAAACACTATAGAAATAAACTTAGGAACTAAAGAAGATCCTAAGCCAATAAAAATATATGATGAATTACAACCTCAAGAATATGATGAGTGGTTGGAATTTTTTAAGAAGGAGAAAGATGCCTTTGCTTGGACCTATAAAGACTTAAAAGGCATACCTCTAGATGTTTGTCAACATCGTATTATCCTAGAAGCAGATGCTAAACCTGTTAGGCAAAGACAATATAGGATGAATCCAAAGTATTCCTTAATGGTCAAAGGGGAAATTGATAAATTACTGGAGTGTAATTTCATTTATCCCGTACCATTTAGCGAGTGGGTATCACCTATTGTCATAGTACCTAAGAAAAATGGTAAGATTCGCATTTGTCAAGACTTTAGGCAGTTGAACAAAGCCACTAAGAAAGATTTCTTTCCTTTACCATTTTCTGATGCAGTTCTAGATGGTGTAGCTGGGCATGAGTGCTACTCTTTCCTAGATGGATTTTTGGGCTATAACCAAGTTCAAATAGCTCCGGAGGATAGACCATTAACCACCTTCACTACAGATTGGGGAACCTTTGCATATAATGTTATGCCCTTTAGACTGTGTAACGCACCAGCCACTTTCCAAAGAGTTATGACACAAGCCTTTACAAAGTACCTAAGAAAGTTTATGGAGATATTTTTAGATGACTTTTGTGTATTTGGATCCAAGGAAGATCATCCAAAAGCATTAAAGCAATGTTTCGACAGTTGTCGAGAATATGGAATATCCATAAATGTTGCTAAGTCTGAGTTTGCAACTGTATGTGGTAAGTTACTGGGTCATGTCGTCTCAAAAGAAGGGATCGCAGTTGATCCTGACAAAGTAGCAATTATAATTACAATGGGAATCCCTGAGCACTTAACTGCACTTAAAGGATTTTTGGGTGCCACTGGGTATTATAGGAGATTTATATATAGATTTGCATTTATAGTTGCACCTTTGAATGCTTTAACTAAACAAACCCTTATACCTGGAGTTTGGTCAGATGACTGCACTAAGGCTTTTAATAAGTTAAAACGCCGGCTTAGCAAAGCACCAATCTTAATTCCTCCAGATTGGAATAAATCTTTTGAGGTCTATGTTGATGCTTCCAATATGGCAATTGGCAGTGTCTTGAGTCAAAAAAATAGTAAAGGTCATGATAGACCCATATATTTTGCTAGTCGCCAATTAAGTGCTGCTGAGAGAAATTACTCTGTCACTGAACGTGAAGGTTTGGGGATGATCTTTTCTGTTAAAAAATTTAGACATTACTTATTGGGATATAAGTTCACGTTCCACATTGATCATGATGCATTAAAGTACATGATCAATAAACCTCAATTGAGTGGACGGATTGCAAGATGGGTTCTACTTTTACAAGAATTTGACTTTACCATTAATGTGAGACCTGGGAAGATCCATCAAAATGCAGATTTCTTATCTAGACTTAGTGAGACAATCAATCCAGAATCTATTGATGACAGCTTTCCAGATGCACATATCTTTGAAGTTAAAGATGGTATAGAAATACTTGACATAATTCCTCAAGAATATGCAGATATTATCTATTATTTAACTAAAGGAATTTTCCCTATTGACTACACTACTAAAGATAAAACAAAGTTAGTACACCAATCCTTACCTTATACTATGATTAGTGGAGTTCTTTATAAAAGAGGAAAAGATGATATACTTAGAAGATGTGTAAACCCTAGTGAAGTGCCTATGGTTTTACAAGGTTGCCACACAGATGCTTGTGGTGGACATTTTGCGGGGTGGGCCACGGCTCAAAAAGCATTAAGAACAGGCTATTGGTGGCCTACGCTTTTTTCCGATGCCACTACCTACGTTAAGAAATGTGATCCTTGCCAAAGAGTTGGTAAACCTACAGCTACTAAGGCTATGCCTTTGACACCAATTTTAGCCCAAATTCCTTTTGAAAAATGGGGAATAGACTTTGTAGGCCCCATTAAGCCACCTAGTCGGGTAGGACAAAAACGTTACATCCTAGTTGCCACAGAGTATGTAACTAAGTGGGTTGAAGCCGTAGCCACTAAGACAGATGATGCAGATACTGTAGCAAAGTTTATTTATGAAAATATTATTGCTAGATTTGGTTGCCCCAAAGAAATTGTAAGTGATAGAGGGACTCACTTTATTAATGACACTATTGCAAAAATGTTACAACGATATTTTATTAAGCATCGTAAGTCATCTCCCTATCACCCCAGAGCTAATGGGCAAACCGAGAAGTCTAATGGCATTCTTTGTAAAATAATAACAAATACATTAGAAGGAAATGCATCAAATTGGGATTATGAGTTAACTAATGCTTTGTGGGCCTACCGTTGTACCATTAAAACTACAACTAAGGCTACTCCATTTTCATTGGTCTATGGCTTGGAAGCCATGTTACCAATTGAAGTGGAACTACCATCATTAAGGGTTGCTATTTCTGAAAGGTTGGGAGATTCGGCTTCCTTGAGGGAACGTTTTGATAATTTAGAACGACTCGATGAGATTCGAGCACAAGCTTATATGAATATGGAAGCAATTCAAAAACAAAGGAAAATTTACTATGATAGTAAGCTAACACCAAAAATATTAAAAGATAATGATCTAGTCTTACTATATGATAGTAGATTCCAGAAATTTCCAGGAAAATTCAAAATGAGGTGGTTTGGTCCATATCGGATACTTAAGTCTTATCCTAATGGATCTGTTGAGTTACAAGATTTTGCAGGGAATACCCATGCAACAAGATACAATGGTTACAGATTGAAAAAATATGTAACTTGAGGGCAAGTTAAGCATTAAGAAGGGGGCAGGACCTCCAAGATGTGACCTTTTATGTGGTCCGGAATGACCCTAAACTACCCAGGTGAAAGTAAGAAATAATGGCAAAGTTTTGAAGTCTAAGTGAGGGTGATTTTATAACTTTGCATTAAAAACTTTTTTTTTACTTGATGGGATAGGTCACAAGTTGCTAATAAAGTTACTTGTGTGGTAAAAATAAAAAATAAAAAATAAATAAAAATAAAAATATGAAAATTACATAATAGTGCCTCATGAAGAAAGTAAAAATTAAAGCAACAAGTTGGGGAAGTACCCTCAATGAGTTAATTTTTAAGTGATTACATGACTCTACATTTCTTGGATGAAAGTGGAAAAATATCTAAAAGATTTAGAAGCATTAGGAGTTTGAAAAAGTTAAACACTTACGGGTTCATAATAAAAACTTTTTTTGGGATTTTAGAAGATTTTTGAAAGATCACTAAAATAACCATTTGTTTATGTTAAAAATAAAAATAAAAATAAAAATAAAATAAAAAGAAATTTTTGAGTAGAATTCTCAAATTTACAAGTGGTAAAACTTTTTAGACATGATGGCATGAGTATGTAATTAAGAAAAAAAATTAATGTGTAAGATTGACAAAATAAATGCAAGATAAAAAAGAGTTAAGTCTTGACCAACTTTAATTTTAACAAGAAACCGTGAGTGTAAGTTCATTAAGCTGAGATTATGCACTTAAAGGAAATCAGAAAAGTGTGAAAAAAGTTAATGGCCGAGACAAGACAAAATCTGTTGGAGTTAATTTTTACATGAATGCCAGGCAAGGAGCCGAGCGCATCATCATGGAAAAATTACAAGAAAACGAAGATTTGATCTTGACAATGATAAAGGTGTCAAAATCAGAGATATTGACACGTTCCGTTGATCTGGTACGTTACACTCGTTGAATTAATCATCATGCAGACTTGTCAAGAACGAGTAAAAGGAGTTCTCTGTCTGCCTGTTGATGTCCGCCATAGCTGGGAAGTTGAGAGAGCATGGGGGAAACTGAGTGTAGAAAACCAGGTGTTGTGAGAGAGTAGGGAAACTTGACTTTGTAATTCAGAACAAAACTCGCGAGATAGTGCGTGAACATTCTGCGTCGAGACAAGCAACTAAGGTATGTGCTTCAAACATTTTGTGATGGCTGGAAGTTGATTTCCATACTAACCTTGTAAGTTGAATTCTGCACAGACTAACGGAAGTGTGTGTGACAGAAGAGAAGAAACTGCCGGTTGGAGCCAGGACCAAACCCTGTTGAGGTAAGCAGTGCTGACTCACTCGTAGGAAATAGTGAATGCCGCGGAAATTGAAGAACAAAGTTAGTAAGTTCGTCTTGTGTGTAACCGTCAAGAAGTTCAAACTGAAAAGTTCAGTCGAACTGAGGAACGTTATGACAGTTAAGAAAAAATCTTTGAAATTGTAAAGTAGTTATGGATCAGAAGCATCAAATGGAAATTGTCATGAATAAACACAGTCGTGCGAAGGTGAAGTCTCGGAGTTAAGTAAACAAACATATACTCCAACGATGGAGAGTATTCGCTGTAATCTCTCTGTCGTGTATGAGTTCATAGGAACCCTAATAATTTTTCTAAGAAAACAAAAAAATCAGACTTAAACCTAAAGACATTTAAGTTGTTGTGTGTGAGTGGGAATGGTGTTAAGCAGACTGAATCGTCAGAAGGGAGTGTAATAAAATAAAATAAAAAATAAAAAGAGTCTGTAAGAGTCTCAGTCTTTTTAGTAAGATTAGCGCTTGAGTGAACTTAATGTGTTTCAGTCTGCATGTGAAAAAATAAGAAGTGCGGGAGTCAAAACTTGCACTTTTGTGATTAAGTTGATAGAGCACAGACGTCAATAAGTTCTGCCGAGTGAACAGTGAGGAAATAAAGAAAAACAGAAGAAGAGTGACGAAGAAGACGAATATCGAAGGAACCTTGTTATCATGGTGATGCCAAGTTGGAGTATTGATGAGGCCTGCACCAGAGCAGACACACAAGACAAGATGACGGCAGCCAAGAGCAGGAAAACCGACTTCCTGTTGGTCTCATCTGAAATGCACTATTTGACGGAGAAGGCAATGACAGCCAATCGTCAGAATTTGGAGAGCGCAGGATTGTGGCCGTTTATCATGCAGAGATGGCCCGAACCAAACCTTCAACGAGCACGAGCGTTCATCATCGCCAGTGACAGAGGGACCCTGGACGAATTCGTCATTGAAGACCAGGTGGTGACATTTGACCTTGCGACTATCAAGAGCCACTTCCCTGGATTGAGTGATAACGGGCCGACACTTGTGAATATCCCCCTCTTGGACCGTGAGACCCTGCTGAAGATCTTTGATGCGCCAGAGAGCGCGAGGGTTGACAAGAAAGATACGAAGAAAGGTTACACAGTGACTAAGGCCAAGTCACGGTGGAAGGACTGGCTTCAGTTTGTGAATCAACGATTGTTGATGTCACTACCAGGTCCAAATGTGATCTCATTCGAAGGCCTTGCAGCAGATTACAGGGCTTGGCATGGTGATAGATTCAACTGGAGCAAGATCCTGTATGTGCACATCAAGTTGGAGATGGCGAGCAAGACCACCTGCCACACGAAGTCCTACTTCTGCACCACCTACCTTTCTGAGTTTTGTCCTGAATTACGGAAGCAAGCTTCATCTAAGCGGATGGAGGAGAAGAAAAAGACAGCACCAGCTATCAAGAAGTGACCGAGGCGAGGTGAGAAAGCACAAGAGGAATCAGAGGATGAAGGAGAGACAGGGGCGCTGGACGTGCATAACAGGCTTACCCCGGAGGCTCCCACTATCCAAATGGGAGAGACGCCCGAACCTCAGCTAGAGAGTGAAGAGCAGCGGACTCCCACCTCGGACGTACAGAAGACCACCAAGAAGAAGGCGCGACGGGAAGCACCTACCGATACTGGACCTGCACCTCGGAATCTAGCTGCTGCCTTGGAGGAGACAGAAGGAACCAAGAGCAGACAGGCCGAAAAGGAGAAGGTGGAGGTCGTCATCGACTTGGAAGATGGAGAGGATACGACTTCTAAGGTGGAAGAAGTGGTTTCTACCAAAACTGCAGACGCAGCCACAAGTTCGAAGGCAGCTGAGGAAGTGACGACTTCAAAGGCCTCGAAGGGTAAGGCCAAAGTGGACGAGAGAGTCGTTAACTCATCCGGAGGAAAGTCAACCAAGAATGATGCTTTCTTGCCAGTGGGCAAGAAACAATTAGAGCTGTTGGTCGTAGAAAAGGATGATTTAATAAAGGAGTATCAAAGGACTAACGAGGCCATCTTCCGCGCCACAGAAGAAATGGAGTTTGAGCTTCACAAGGAGAAGGTACGAGGGGCAGCAGAGGTGCGGAAGGTACAACAAGAAGCCGACGACTGGAAACTCAAGCACGCTGAAGAACAGGCGCAAAGGAAGGCTAAGGAGCAGCTGAATGAGCAGTTAGCGAACGAGAGAGACGAATTGAAGAAAGAGGTGGCACAGCAAGTCACTCATATGACACACTGGAGGAAGAAATGTGCCGACCTGCAGGAACAAGTGAGACAAGCCCAAGGACGAGAGAAGGAGGTCAAAGACCTCATGACTGAACGTGATGCGGCAGTTGCAGGAGTGCGTGCGACGAAGGAACTGTACGAGAGTGAGCGAAGCCGTGGAGAGCAGTTTGCTAAAGAACTGGCGGAGCTTAAGCAACGGCATGCAAGAGAAGTCGCGGACTTACAAAAACAACATACCAAGGACGTTGCTGATTTGAAGGGGCAACATGTGCGAGCGGTGGGAGACTTGAAGAAGCAAGTCAAAGGAGTGAGTAGTCCTCCTCGAGAGTGGAGTGTCCTCTCCAAGTTACAGAAGGAGGTGGAGACTCTGACTGAGGAGCGAGATCAACTTCGGTCAAGAGTCGTGACTGAGTGTGGGGCAAAGAAGAGAATGCAGGAGTGTTTGTGGGAGCATGAGTTGCAATCCCCTCCTCCTTTCTCCCTTTTCCGTAATTATGAGTTACAGCGGGAGACCTTTCTTCGCATGACCCAGATAGCTCCAGGAGCAACACTCCAAGATGTGGAGTTTGATGTCATATGGGATAGTGCAGAACATTATCCCAATATGAGAAACTTGATCTGTGAAATGCTAGCACGAGGTGCTTTGCAACTTACAAGTGTAAGTAAGTTTACACACCCGATAGGAGATCTGGGTGCCAGAGTTTTGCTTTATTACATGACACTAGAGCATCAGCTTGCCTTCAAGAGGGCGCGGGATAAGCCCAACAAAGTTTTTAGAATGGTGAAGATCCCTGAGAACAGGGTGGCTCCAGCGAATTCTCCAGAGTGGAGACAGCTGATTGAAACTCTCTATCACGAGATACGTGACGAGAATGCGCTTCTAAGTACCTTGACTCATGTACAAGCTCGAGAGGCAGTTGCTCAGAGAGGAGAACTCTCTACAGGACACTACGTCCATGAGTACACCAGAGTGTGTCAACGTCTCAAGAAAATAGTGGAAGGGCAACAAGTGGCTGTCCACAGTATAGAAAATACTTATCAGCAGGTACTTTTTGCTCCACCTCCATTCGACTTCAAGGTGCCACCAGGTGTGAAGATATCCCTACCAGTGACGGGATCCTTCCTCAAGCAACGGTATTTGGGCAATTATGACCTCATGTTTGATGAACCTTCGGAGAAGCCCTTTGCTACGTGGACTGCGATGGAGTGGCTGCTTGAAGATTTTGGTGTGTCGCCCAAGCAATGGCGACCATGGGATGTAGTGTATCCCTTGCTTACTCAAAGTTGGCCGGTGATTGTCCCAGCAGCGGTAGCGCTCGACGCACATCTATGTCCGCTACAGGGGCAACGGCGGTATAAGTGGGCGGTATGGGCGAAGCTCGACACAGTGCCATACAACTGGCCTATTATTCCGGGAGCATTTGACACACCAGAGGAGTGTGTGAATTCTTACCGAACCTTTTTTGAAGCTCATCGTCACCATACAGATCCAGTTTGTTTTAGAGCTGCAGTGTTTTGCAATATGCTGCCGTATATGTGCTCATTCTACAGGATCGTGGTGAATGTCAATCGTTACAACGAGAAGAAGGTGGAGTTTTTGATGTGGATTAAGTTCCAACAGCATCCAGCGCGGTGGATTCGGATGTTTGAATGCATGATCATCACTCAGTTCCTGTCCCCTTCCAGTTCGGCGTTCGCATTGGAGTTCGAGCCAAAGAGGTACAAGGATATCTCATTGTGGTTGAATTTTCAACGGACCCGTAAGACTAACCTGTTACGAGATGAAGATGTGTGCCGCAACTTGGAAGAAGCAGACAGACAGAGTCTTCTGAGTGAACTGGAGACTAAAGATGAAGTTAAGCACAAGCGTCTGCGACATGACAAGCAAAGAAACGATGGTTAGACTTGTTTGTAGTGGAGTAAAGAAACTGATTATGCTCGTGAACAAGTTTTATTTGTTAGTCAGGATTGGCTAGCTAAGTAGAGCTGCGATTTTGAGACTTAAGATTATCCTGAACTATTCATGAAGACTATGATTTCCGGATGTTGTAACTTTCACTTTCGACGTTATGAATGGTTTATCAAGTTTACAGGAGTGTGAATCAACAATTAACAAAGAAGTATAGACAACTTTGTAAACACTAGCTATGACATAGTGACTTAGAAGAGTTAGACTGTCGCATGCTTCTCATGCACAAACACATGAAGAACTGATGCAAAAGCACGAAGAGTTTAAGTATGATTAAGGAACCTCAAAGTGGACTAAACTTCAAAAATCACCTCAAGCAAGAAGAAATCTGAAGAAAAAACTTGAGCAAAGCTTACAAATTTTGAGAGATCCCATATGCTACATTCAGAACACATAGGCTGTGAAGAAAGAATTTAAAGATTAACGACCGAAACTAGGTGTTCCAATTGTGAGAAATTGTAAAAAGATTGAAGAAATGCTATAGGTGCAGCAAAGTGCAAAAAAAAAAAAAAAAAAAAAATTTTTTTGCTTCAATTGCAAACCTATATCTACACCTGCACCTGTACTACACTACGTGGCGTGGTGGGGCGGGTGTCGTTGGTTGAGTAGAGACCCGGCACTAGCACCCGGAGGTTGCCACGGCAGCGTCTACTCGCATCCAACGATCACCAGGCCACCAAGGCCGAACTGAAGGAGTGGGTGACGAGAAGCCTCTATATACTAGCGCAACAAGGCGCACCAAACGATATGGGATAATGCGCTGGCACGCACGGGCTCGGCTACCCGTCACCGTAGAGAGGATTACCGCAGCGACTAATTACGGGCTGCTCGAATGCCAAACACTGATGCTGATTTCAATTCGGGAGTTGGTCTGCATATCGAGCAGGTGAAGATTGTAGTAAAAAGAGACGAGTTGACCATGGAAGATATCAAACAGTCTAAGTGAATGTGGACTAAGCGAAGAACAAAAGATGGACTTGTTGACAGACAGAATGCGCACTAGCGAATACACGGCGTTGGACATGCATGAAGACATGAATCAGGACCCCTGCGATATCATCATGCGCAAGTTATTATCCGAGTCATCTCGGGTGCTGATCACGATCAATCTGTTGGTGTGTAGTATCGACGTGCAACAAGTGTTGCTGAAGATCAATCATGCCCTGTCAACACACCCAGTGTAATACATGCATGGTATGAACGCAAGAGGTATTTCGACCGAAAGAGAGTAGCTATCAACTTTAAGCTGAAGGCGGATCGGCACAGTTTATGAAGCACGTATATTGAAATTAAACATGAAAATAAAAATAAAAATAAAAATAAATGAAAAAGGATATGTAAGTTGAAAAGTGAACCTTAAGGTAATCCAAGTTAGAATAAAAAGAACAACTAGGATAGCTCCTTAAGATATCTCAAGAAAAAAGAGAAAATTAGAAAAAGAAGAAGTAAAATACGAAGTTAGTATTTTAAGAAAGAACAATTTGAATAGAACCTTAAGTCTAGGTATTGCATTGAGCGAATTTCATAACAAAAGAACAATTAGGCAAAGATATACCTACAGTATCTCAAGAGAGACTTAATACCTAAAAAAAAATTAAGTTTGGTCTAGCGGTGACAGATGATACAAAATGGATGAGAAACATTCTAGTTTAGAATTTCTTAACTCTAAAAAAGTTTAAAGAAGCCTGAGTGGATTAATCAGGATTTGATAAAGTTAAAAGTAAATCTCAAAAAAATTAATGATTTAGCAAGTCTAGGAAAATAGAGTAGTACCTAAACTTCTAAGTCTAAAAATGTGTTGAAAAAAAAATTAAAAAAAAAAAAAATTGGAAGAAATGGGAACGTAGAAGAAAGGAAAAAATAAGTGAGAACATGATAAGATTGAGAGAAAGTAGTTGAAAGGAAAAAAATGAGAGAGAATATAATAACATAATGAGAGTATCTTATGTTAAGAGAGAATAGGCTAGAATAGAAAAAGATAGTTAGCACAATTAGTAGTGAGGTGATATACACACTATTTGAATTGTATGTAGAATGATACTTCAACTGAAATTGACGGTAAAATAGAAGAGAGAAAGGAAAGTAAGGAAATTAGCAATATATAGAATTAGTAATTAGTAGAGCGGACAAAATCTACTAACATACTAATTTAGTGATGTGAGTACTAATGAGTGCTAATTTTCCAACGTTAAAAGAAAAAAATTAAAAAAATTAAAAAAAAAAATTAAAATTAAAAAAAAAAAATTTAAAAAAAAAAAAATTTAAAAAAAAAATAAAAAATGATGAAAATATAAAAAAAAAATAAAAAAATGAAATGATGAAGAAGGATAGAAAGTGAAGAAGAAAGAATGAAGTTTGAAAAAAAAAAAAAAAAAAAAAAAAAACAATGATGGCAAGTGAAGCCTAAATGAAGATTTAAAAGAAAAATTAAATTGAAGTGAAGTATATGAAGAACAATAAAAGTACAAAAGAGAAGATCTAGGAAAGAATGGAAAGCAAATAAAGACAATCAACAATCCTTAAGAAGAAAAAGAAAGCTACATGGAGATTTAAGGAAATTAAAGTAAGAGATGGATTGCGAAAGATAAAGTTCAAGGACAAAGATCGTTGAAGTCGACGAGGACGTCTCCGAGCTAAGAAGGGGGCTATGTAAAGCCTAAATCCTAAAATTAACTTTTTTCAGAAAATTAAGTGTAAAAAGGATTGTAGATATATGGAAAATTAAATAATTAATGATTAAGTATAC
Source organism: Bryoerythrophyllum caledonicum (assembly GCA_963971425.1). Lineage (NCBI taxonomy): Eukaryota > Viridiplantae > Streptophyta > Bryopsida > Pottiales > Pottiaceae > Bryoerythrophyllum > Bryoerythrophyllum caledonicum. The sequence goes on from OZ020523.1 coordinate 24,344,258, forward strand.
ATTAAATAGTTAATTAATCAAAAAGTGTCTCTTCATATCTAAGAGATATAAGATAGTGGGAAAAGGGGTGAACTCACACCCTTTGGAAAGGGTGTGCCTTTTCATAAGTAGATATGAATGGGTGTGAGGTTCAAGTGAAGTTAGTTTTAACGGTTAGTTGTTGGAAAAACCGTTTTCCCAAGAGGTGTGCCTCTTGGCTTTGAGTAGAATTAATAGCTTGAATTTTTAGCATTCTTGGCCATTTCCGTAAACATTCCTTGGAGGAAGATTGGAGTGAGCCCTAGCTTAGGTGGAAAAAGCTAGCAATTGAAGAAATCTCTTATGTTGTAAGAGTATTATGTTGTGTGTGAAATTATTAATACATAATTATTATTGAATTTGCATATGTAAAGTCGTGTGTGTGACTTAAATAATATGTATAAATTGCAATAATATTAAGTGTTTCATAAAATAAATTGGACATTGTGTTTGTAAAATGCAATTATATGCATGAGGTATTAATTGTGAATAAATTCCTATGCATAAATGCATTAATTATTTTATTTAGATCTTCATTGTAAAAATTAGGAAACTATCCTAATTAATTATGTGACATGAAATTGTGAGTGTGTTAATGAATTAAATATAATGTATTACATATGAGTGAAATATGAATACTTAAATACTGAAACTTCAAGAAATAAAGTTAGGGAAGATCCTAACTATGTCAAAGTGACATTGTGAATATTAATGTAATAAATCTAAGTGTATGTAAGGCATTTAGAAATTAATTTGAAGTAAGAAACTTAATGCATTTATGTGAGAAATGCATAAGTAATTAATGTTAGACTTAAGTTTGAGTATGGAAACTTAAGTTTTAAGTCATAAGACGGGAGTCTTATGCATGTGTAAATAAGTAAACTTAAGTCTAAAGTGGAATAGAACTTAAGTTTAAGTGATAAAACTTAAGTCTAGAGTGATAGGACTTAAGTTTGAGTGAGAAAGAACTTAAGTATAAACGATAGGACTTAAGTCTAAGTGTTAGAACTTAAGTCTACAATGAGGGAAAACTTAAGTTTGGAAAATAGAACTTAAGTTTGAGTTAGAAAACTTAAGTCATACAAGTATAAGAGTGAAGATACTCTTTTGGCATTCAAGTGTTAAGGACTAATAGATAGTTAGACTTAAGTCGGGACTTGTAGTAGGATTATTTAGGAACTTAATCTAGCTTGTATGTTGTTTGAACTTAATACTTGTGATGAATGCTTGAGCGGATTGGATGCACGTGAAAAGTAAAGCGAATTGTATGAGGTAAATTTGTAAATTTAAATGGAATTAATTAAGGAACAAACAATGAGTGCAATGGATAGGATCCATGAGCCGAAGATGGCAAGTACTAAGAAACTAACCAACAAGCACATTCATAGTTAATTCAAGAGCAAGGCTCTTTAGAGGAGCAAGGCTCTACCTAAGCATATAAATCCTTGGGGTTAATACCTTAAGAGTGAAATGCTAAGTGTGAGGCATTTTAAGGTTTAATTCCCTAAAAACAAATGCATAAACTTAAGTAACTCAATAAAAGATAACTTTTGACCTACAATTAAAGACAAACTACTTAACAATTGACGCTAGACCATCCCGGGACGAAGAACTTGGATCAAGAGTGATTCTCGGGTGTTTTTGGAGACTGGAATTTTTGGGCTACAGAAGGTTAGCCGTGGTTTTATATATGATAAATTGGAGTTTGGATGCACAATGGATGTGGTAGTAGGAAAGCATGGACACCTAAATTAGAACTAGATTGAACTATCCCATGGGTATTAAAGTCATAATCCCAATTCCTTAATTATATACCTCCCCAACGAACAAATCAGACCACATTGGATTAATTTTTAATTGGTCAAAAATACTACTTAACAGAGATCCTTGCGATAAAACACCTTCTCCCATGGACATATGACTCTTGAAATGAAGGCAAGGAAGGATGTCCTTGCTCTAACCCTCTCCTCCTTGCCTATTTTTATGAGTGTGGTTGATATTACTAACGCAATCCGCAAATTTTAGGTGCTAACAACACTAAGACTGTGTGGTTCTATCGGAAGGTTGGAGATAGACACAGTGGGAGTGCAAATGTTGAGTGCACTAATCCAATTGTCTATTGACAATTTGTTAGAAAAAACTTCAATATTGGTGGGAACTTTGTGGATTTTGCTACACATAGGAGGAATTTGGAAGGTATAGAACTACCCACTCAAGAAAAATTAAAGCCTTCAGGTTTAAAGACATCAACATTGTCATTGTGGACATGGTGGAGACCTTCAAGTTGCAAGAAGCGCCCCTCGCCGTCACCAGAAAAGAGTTAATGGAGATTTTGGAGGAGAGCAACAAGAAGATGAAGAAAGTTATTAAGGAATACGTGGACAAGGAGCATGATGAATTGAAGGATCAAATTTTATTAAGCCTCAAAGATACAATGTTTACGACACTCCAAAGGATGCAAGCCATCCTAGAAAGAGAATATTGATTCAAGACAAACATCCAAACTCGTAATGTCCAAGGACCAAAGGTAATTAATTCTTACCATAGAGTATACAATACAGATGACATATGGTATAGTATAACCTATAATATTTGTGTTAAATAAATAAAGATATACTGATATAGAAATACAATATACAAATATTGTATTAGACATTTTATTCGATACAAATATGACATACCGTATATATGGCTAAATACACATAAAAACACATATGTATATTTATACTTCTATTTATATTAACACTAATATTTATACTTATACTTATTTTTGTACTTATGCATATATTTATATTTATACTTGTAATTGTACATATACTTATACTTACATACATATGAATACACATACACATACACATATACATACACATCTCAGCCTGGTCACAATGGCATTGAGGCAACTACTTTATATAGCTTCCAACCTCACGGAGTGCATAAGGAGGTACATGTTCCAGGCTAAGGACTTCCAGGACACGCGGGGAAAACATCCACCTAGTCAAGGATGAGCTGACCTAGCCCAAATGATTAATACTAGCTCGATGTTAACCTCTTCCGTAGATCAGAACTTATCGGTCATGATGGCCTGGATTAGCACTAGGACACCAACTAGGATATTGCTTGATGGCGGGCCGGGAGTCAACTTCATTGCCAACGAGGAACACAAGAAATTGAGCTTGAACAAACCTCAGCCACCTCCTTCCCGCTTAAAGATGGCGGATCATACTACATTTGAGCCGGTGGGTATGATTAGGAACGTCAAAATGTAGAATATTCATGACATTCCCTACCTCATTACCCTGATTGTTATCAAGAACAAAGAGGTTAACAAGACATATAGCATGCTTCTAAGTAGGCCTTGGTTGATTGATGGAAAAAAAACCATGACTGGGGTAACAAATTAGTGACCATCCGAGGTGGTGGCACAGTCAAGATTGTACCTGTGAACTTGCGAGTTGGCCCGTGACCTAAACTCTTTGAGGTCCTCGTGTGCTACAACTTCATAGAAGGCCTAAATGAGGAAGAAAAACGGGAAACTTTGAATTTGCATTGACTTTTCAAAGTTGAATGCAGCCACAAAGGACTCATATCCATTACCTTTTACGTAGGGAGTCCTGGGCATTGTGGTTGGCTACGTCATTTACTCATTCCTTGACGGGTATTCGGAATACCATCAGATAAAGATTGTATTGGAATATCGATACAAGACGGTCATTGTAATTGACTAGGGTGCCTTTGTCTCGATTGTCATGCTGTTTGGGCTCAAAAATGCACCATCCACGTATCAAAGGGGGTCAACAAGGCTTTCCGTGACTACATTGATGTGTTCATGAAGTTATTGCTTCATGAATTTAGTGTTTATAGTCACTTGTTCACTCACTTGGAGAAGCTCATAAGTGCTTCGAGAAGTGCAGGGAGTACAACATCAGCCTCAACTTCGAGAAGTGTGTATTCATGGTCTTCTCTAGGATCATTCTATGCCCCACTATTTCTAAGGTTGGTAAATGTTAGGTAGTTATGCTCTAATTGTGCATTAAAAAATGTCTTCTATTAGCTTACTTAAGGTTGTGTATTTATTTTATGGATTTAAGTCTTCTATACATCACTCTTAGCATCACAGACTTATTTCCCAAGGATCTATTTGCCTACAAGGAGACTTGCTCCTTAAAAGCTGTGAATGGGTTTGGTTAGACTCCTAGACCTAGCCATCTTTGGCTTAATGGATTCTATCGAGTGTACTCATTGCTTGTTCCTTAATTAATCCTTTTAGAAATCACGAGCTCACCTCGTGCAATAAGCTCCACTTCTCATGTACGGCCAACAGCTCACGTACTCATCACAAGTGTTAGTCTCAAACTACACACAAGTTAGACCAAGTCAAAATTATTTATATTTAAGGTTATGACTTAAATCTGTTCGGCCAATCAATCTTTAACACTTTTAACCCCTAAGGTACCGTGACAATTTTACACCAAAAACACTTCAAAATTGTTGGATTCTAGTGCAATGAATAAAGAAGGAAATTAAAACTTTGATTTTTAGTTCTGACCGTAGGATCTCAATAAAGGCTTATTAAGTAATACATATACAAAATTTCATAAGCTTTGACCGCACGGATTGAAAGATTATAGTGTTTGAAGTCAAGCAAATGGTTCATTTTCTTCCCTGCGTTTAGTGGATCAGCAAACTTTGACTTCACTTGGTGTCAAAAATTTTCACTACTCAAGGTCTAAATCCATTACCATCTTGTTAAGCATGATGTTAGCTCCTTACACACCAATTTTTAGAGGCAGAGACCGGGTGTAGCATATTCAAAACAAGTGTGCAAGGAGTGGAGGCTCGAAATTTGTTAATTCACACTTTAATATTTTTTGAACTTAATATGTTTTTGATTGATAATCCAAATGGTTAATAAGAAGGTTCACATTATGTATTGTTGTGGAAAAAATAAAAAGTGAAAAATATAAAGATACCTAGGTTTTATGTGGAAAAAAAAAAGTTTTTTTGGTACCTTGCCCGACAATGAGTGACAATGTGTGAAAATGTTTGACTTGGGTTGGTATGCTATTTTTCACCAAAGACAAGAACTTTTTTTGACAATATGAAGGGAAATAATATTACTTGCACGTACTGAAAATCTCACATTCAATAGAGTGTCCTATCTAAAGTTTTTGAAGGTGCCCGAGGTGCCCGCCCTCCCCATTTAAAATTCAAAACCCTATAACTTTTTCATCAAATGTCCAATTTAGGAAAAAATTGTTTTCCCACTAAGGTCTTGGTAATGTCTTTCTGTAGTAAAAAATTCAAAGAAGAATGTTGGAAATTGACACCATAGGAACCTGACCGAACTTTCAAAAAGCCCATTTTTGACACTTGGTCCTTTAGGGGTTAATGTAAGTAGTGACCTGCCTTCTCACACTTGCATATCTTAAGTTATGTCTCTTAGACTTAAGGTTTTCCAATTATACTTAAGTTCTTACTCAATGTGGACTTAAGTTACTCAATGATACATGCATAAGATAACTTACTTATGACTTAAGATTCTTGAGTTTCCATACTAATAGTTAAGACTTTATCAATTACTCATGCATTCCTCTCTCTAATGCATTAAGTCATTTAATCACACATTAACTTACATGAGTCTCATACACACTTATGATGAACTCGTTAACACACAATTCCTAACTTAATCTAGGAGAATCTAATATTATTGCACTTATACATGACTTAAGGCACACACAAGACTTCAACTCATGCAAATACAGAAATAAATATATAATAATATATAAGTGTTCCTACAACATTAAGATTCACCAACTAGCTTTTCTCCTTAAGCTAGGGCTCACTCCAATCTTCCTTGTGGTAATGGCAAATGATGCCTAAATTCCTACCCACTTATATTGGGCTAAATCCAAAGATTGCATCTTTTGGAGAAAAGCTTTTTTCTATTATTAACCACTAGGATTAATTTCACTTCATCCTCACATTCTTTCATGGGAAGGTGTATCCTCTCCAAAGGATGTAACCTTAACCTCTTTTCTATTATCTCTTACTACCAAGTATAATTAGGTCTTTTTAAAGTAATTAACCACTTAATGTGAATTTAGTCATTATTTAATTTTTTTCTTAAGATATCCACAACTCTATTTACACTATAATTTGTTTTTTAAAACTAATTTCAATATTTTGGCTCTACATAGCCCCCTTCTTTGCTTAAAGACATCCTCGTTGACTTCAAGAACCTTTATCCTTGAAACTTAATATTTTTTCCTTCCATCTCATATTTTTGTTTATGTCTCCTTTTAGCTTTCTTTCTTAACATCTTTTAAGGATTGTTGATATAATTCACTTTTCATTGAAGTACTTCTCTTTGACTTTTGTAGTCTCCTTTAAATCTTCAATTTTTTTTCTCCTATTTTACTTCACTTTCTTATCTTAATCTTTCACTTTATTTTTTCTTTTCATCTTCACATTTTAATTTTTGTTTAAAACTTTACTTGCAATCACTATTGTCTTTTTTTTACTTCGTTTCTTCTTCTTTGCTTTCTATTCGTCTTCATGTATCTTTTATTTTTCATCATTGTTATTTTCTTTTTCTTTTTTCTTTTTAAATTTGGAAAATTAGCACTCATTAGTCCTCACATCGCTAAATTAGTATATTAGGAGTTTGTGTCCTCACTACTAATTTTTGATTCTATGTTACTAATTTCCTTACTTTCTTTTCTCTCTTTTACTCTTTTCTTCAATTTCAGTTGAAGTACCCTATTTCATACAATTGAATAGTGTGTATATCGCGTCACTACTGATTGTGCTAATTATTCTATTCTATTCTTTCTTGATATAAGATTCTCTCATTATGTAATCATGTTTTCTCTTATTTTTTCCTTCCTTTTTCTTTTGAGCTTCTTGAAGACTTTTAAATGAATTTGATTCAAGGTTTTGTCCTATTTGTTCTTTCAATAAGTCTTTTTATTTTTTCATTTTACTTTTGAAATTTTTCCCCAGACTTCTTTGAACTCATGGCTCTATTCTATCTATACTTAGAGCCATGAATTACTTAGTCCTTAATTTTTTGATTGTATTTATTTCTTTTAAAATTAATATTTCACTAGAATTATTGGATTCAATTAATTCTACACTATTAACTAGCTAGTTTTATTTTTATTTATTTATTTATTTATTTATTTTCATCAATTATTTGGTGAAAAATTACTTCTTTAATTGTAACAGAGAATATTTGTTTCTCTTGATAAAATTTATTTAGACTGTTTGAAATCGGAAACTTTTATTCTAACTGCCTCTGTTGCAATGGTTTAGACTACTGCAATTGATATCCAAGCATGGGTTAGTTTCCCCTTGTCCGGGTATTACACCCAGCATTTGATAATTCAATGCTCGGTTTTGAGTCGTTTATGTGGTTGTTTGTCATATCTCCATGGCCGTGGTTTTGTTTACTAGGGATTATCCCATATCGTTTGGTGGGTCTCTTCTTGTCCAATACCCTAAACCGATAGGTTAATCTTTCAATTAATGGGCCATACTGGCCTTGTTCACGGGTGACCCAAGTAAATGCTGCTTCGGCAAGCTCTACGTGCTAGTGTCCGGTATTTACTCATCACACATGACTTGCTCCACCACGTGTGAGCACATAGATCCTGGCGCAATTGAGGCCCTAAGATTTTCATTTATTTTTTAATTTTTTAACTCTTCTTTTAAATTTAATTCTCTTCTGGACTTTAGCATTCTTTAAAGTCTATTCTTGCAGCTTCAACACTGCATTTTCTTTCTTTGATATAGAGTTTCCATAGAAACTGTTTTATTGTCCTTACAAAGTTGATCAATCGAGTAACTTTCTTTAATAGTCTTTCTTCATAGCATCAAATGTATACTCTAAGATTGTTAAGTTTTGGTTAAAACTTAACAAGCAATAGAAGATGTACTTATTTAGGGAGATTTCTTTCATTAATGCCTTCAATAAGCTTTTTCGGAATACACTTTTCAAGGAATTTTTGAAGGCATCCATTGCCTATCTTGTTCTACCATACTTTGATCAAATAACAATATAAATAGCAATATAATTTTATAAAAACCTCAAATGACTTGATATAACCCATTTTTATGTATTCAAGTTTTGGGGTCCATTAGGCTCATTTCCAAAATAACAAGCCTCACTATTGATTGGGTTCCTAGCCTTGGTTCAGATATATTATCAGTGTGGAACCGTATGTATGGGCATGTATTTTACGTTGTTGAATACAAAAACAGTATCAAAGTTCAACACCTTTAGATTGAAGATTTCTTTACTAACATCTTTTGTTTGGAGGTCATTTCAATTTTTGAACGGTGTCATGTTCAAATACGACACCATACATGTAGAATACATGACCATTTGGTAATTTCTCAAACATGTAGTAGGCGAAATAATGATATATATTTGAAATGCTATGTGTCATTGGATTGGGCTCAACACAAGTACAAACTTCTGTAACAAATGTGTACATCAGGTCTTACACCAGGTTGTATGTCAAATACCCAGAAAACACCATATGGCAACCCAATTGTGGCTTCTCAGAACTGAAAGACTTTAAGGTTAAAGCACCCGGCCGGCATGGATATAATCAGGCTGGTCAAACCCGTAGCCAGACTCATAAAATTGAATGTCACTAATTAGCAAACTCCAGGGTCTCCACAACTTTTGACGAAAGCACTCCAAAAACAAAACATCCATTGTTGTGCATATTGCCCTCAGTGCTCAATATCCTGAGTCACATCTGTATCCACAACTGTGGACCATTATGTTCCGCCACCACCATTTCCCCTATCTCATGTTCGGATATTCTAGAATGGACTTAGGAATATGATTGAGTGTCATCATCTCTGCTCCATCGCACAAAGTGCTCGACCAATGCACAGTTACTCATACATTCAAAGCACATTGATACATTAAAACTTACTGTAGTGCTCATTCATTCATTTAGATCTTCACCTGAGAGATGAAAGAGTTCATCCCAGAATATACAGGACGACACAGGACTCGAGCGTTGGGATGTAGTCCTAGACTTGTACTGACAGAACATGTCCTGCAGATGGCTCGAGCCTTAAACTCTAAGTTCCGCGACTATACACACGAAGTCGCTAACACCACGCACCTTGAATACAACAAAAGCTCTAGTCAACATGGATCTTGTCTAAGTATGATTGACTAACGCAATACGCGGTTCTAATGCAAAAGTCAGATTGTAATGCCACTCGATCGAACTTTCAGTACACTCTCGTAATGTGCAGCACAACGAATCCCGACGCCCATATACCTGGTGTACCCTGCACTCAATAATATCCTCAACACGCTGAACTTTATTCAATACCGTCGAAGTGATCTCAATGTATCAAATGTGTGTACGTTCCAGAAATCACCTCAGATCAATACAGGCAATAAGAATTCCATCGCAATGATTGCAATAAGTGCGGCTGCTTCTCTGTTGGCGATAGTAATTCTCATCATCAGCCTGGTCTTTTGGAAAACCAGAAGAGAGAAACTCAAATTGCAGCTTCAGGTTCAGCAACGTAAGTCTTGTGTTCCTTGTATAAAACTAGCGTATGTTCATCACAGAAAAGCCTCGAAAAAGACCTCATCTTCTGTTCGGACAAGATCATCAAACACAAGTGGATTGCATGTGACTTCAATGATCACCTAATTATCCTCAGTTACTACCAAATCAAACAAGATATTCATGACTTCAGCGACAATTCATAAACTTGGCAGCTTGAAAGTTGTGAAATTTGTACAATTAAGCATCGAACGTTGTTTTCTGTTGTCTACTAAATTGTGCAGATAACTATTTTTGTTGGTTGAGGTTGGTATAATGGAACTTCTCATTGACTAATATTGCTGAAACTTTTATTTCGCTGGCAATGTATGCTGAGAAAATCACACCCATCATAGACTTTAGACTGAGACCTCAAAATATTATTGTTTTGCAGATTTGCCGAAAATGACATCAAGCCTGCCCACGATATTCACTTTCAATCAGCTCCGGGTTGCAACTCAAGACTTCTCTGATAGAACCAAAATCGGAGAGGGCAGCTTTGGTGCTGTGCACAAGGTTCTCACTGTTGACAATGCTGATCTATAATCACTTCTTTCAGAACATCGACATCAGACTTGTATATTTAGTGAAGCTTCATTGAGACATTGGTTTCTTTGGCATGCAGGGTTCTCTTCATACGAATGCTAATCCTGTGGCTGTGAAGCAATTATTCCTCAAAAATCAACAGAGCATCGCGGAGTTTTTGAACAAGGTGGTGGTGGTGACAGCCATCAAGCATCGCAATCTGGTGAACCTCAAAGGCTGTTGCGTTCGCGAGGATCAGAGCCTCTTGGTGTACGAGTTTGTGGACAACTACGATCTGGCGCACCATTTGTTTCGTAAGCTCGGGCTACCTTAACCATATTCAAAGATTTGATGCAGCTACAGTATAACATCAGTCCCCTGGTTCAATCCACTCCATAAGTCGACAAGAAATTGTATTGATGTGTGCATATGAGGTTACCAAAATATAGATTGAAACTTTTTTTTGTAGAAATTAGTCGCAATGGTATGAAGAAATGTAGTTTTCATTTTGGTACTGCACGCTCCAGATCAAAAGGTAAGCCAAGTCCACTTGAACTGGCCACACCGCTTTCATATAAGCTTTGGGAGTAGCGAGGGGCTTGCAATATTACTTGTATGCATTGGCTCAACCGAGAATTATTCACCGGCCGAGACATTAAAGCCGCCAATGTTTTGTTGGACCACGACTTCCAACCAAAGATTGCGGATTTTGGATTGATTGTGTTCGTCCCAAATGAACAGAGTCGTATTATCACAAGCGACATTGCTGGTACCAGGTGAGGACATATCCAAGCCCAACATTGTTACATCAAGGAAAGCAAGGTGAATGTTCACAAGTCAGTGTGCAAACTGATGACAAACTTTGCATTTCAGAGGGTATTGGGCACCGGAGTACGTAACCTTGGGTCAACTGAGCGAAAGGCCGACGTTTACAGCTTCGATATCTCTTGTTGGAGGTGGTCAGTGGGAGGAAGAGCCTCGATTACGACTTGCCCGAGCACCATGTATATCTCTGTCAATGGGTACTACTATGAGCAGACCAGCTGTGAATGATCCCCTGCATAATAATTCGTGGCATTCTCCATAGAATCTCCTAGAACCTTTCTAAGCCTTGATGTTGAGAACAAGGCTGGATTGAATGAATCCAACGTGGGCCAATATTTGGGACAGGCAAGAGAACTGTACAACCAGTCGAACTGATGGAGCTCGTGGATCCGGTGCTGAGCCTGAGTAAAGTGGAAGAACCGGAGGTGCGGCGCATCATTAACATGGCCCTGCTGTGCGTCCAGGCGGAGCAGGAGCTGCTGCCCACAATGGCGGCCATTGTGGTAACTCTGGAAGGAAGCCTGAATCTGGACGCGGAGAGCATGCAACACCTGTGTCATGCGAAGCCGGAGCCTCTGATTTGGGCGCATCTCCATTTGCGGAATGGGCCGGACAACTCTCCGGTGTTCTCTTTGGAGGCAAAGGGCTCCTCGTCCATGACCAGCTGCCCTCACCAGGCTCTGGGGCGTCACTAATTCTGTCCAAAAGATTTGGAAGATTTAAAAGATCTGTCTAGGAGATACCCATGTAATACCTAGGTGATACCCATCGATATCCATTCTGTCCAAACCATTGCAATTCGGGAAAGTAATTTTTTCGGTAGGGAGGTGTTGAAACTGACCAATGTGTACAGTAGTACGTATCTCTATACATTCTTCTCCTCGCGCTCAACTATCTAATAAGACATGTTGTAATGTTACTACCCTGACAATTTTCACTTTCTACTACCCTGTCACACTACACTAAAATTTATGTTCAGTGTAGTATACACTAAATGCAAACTCATACACCAATTGCGAACGAGGCATTTAGTGTAGTGACAAAACCCTATACTAAATGCCAACTACTACACTATTTGTCAATTTTAGTAATGATTTCAACATAATTTTTTTCACTTGTGCACATTTAGTGTATCAGTAGTAGAAGTATTAAAAAGGGTCCAGCAGTCCAGGACTATCAGAGTATCTTATCAGCAGCTTTCAATTGGCCACAACTCATTCATTATAAACCCGAATCGGACATATGAGGTGTTTTTTGGCATCTACAGAAAATGTAGATGCTTAAAAACACCTCATTTGCTCAATTTGGACAAGTTTGGAATGAGTTATGACCATTTGAAAGTTGCAAATGAAGAGAAGCATGGGCTGGAATGATTGGGGTATTGATTGAGGTTTGAGTGAAGGTTACATCAATGACTTTGGTAGCTAAGGTGGACAGTGCTTAAACCGCCCATTTAACCCCTAAGAGCCCAAGTGTACTTGGGAAGTACGTTTTGGATTTTGGGCATGTACCTTTGATTGGAAAAAATACTCCGATTCTTATGAAAATTTTACACTGCATTGTCCTTTAAGAAATCTATGTGGGGAATTTTTCAAATATGATTTTGGACTCTTGGTTCAAAAGTTATTAGCCTTCAAAGGTCAAAATGGGGACTCTGGACTATTGGGGCAGCCATGTCAACCAATGCAATTTGAGGAGAAAAAAGGGGCAGAATTTTGGGACAGAAAGTGCGAGGAAAGGAATCCAGACTTCTATGCACGAAGTCCAAGTACAAAAAGCATTGAAAATTATTAAAAGAGTAGTTAAAATAAATTTTTAAAAAAAACAGCAAACAATCAGCAGTCAGCTGGCCTGCCAGCATCCCGCGCCAGAAGCGGGCCCGCCAAAAAAAAAAAAAAAAAAACTTTTTTTTTTTTTTTTTTTTTTTTTTTTTTTTTTTTTTTTTTTTTTTTTTTTTCCCCCCCCCCCCTCAGTCCAGCTGCGAGGGCGGGACAAATAGGCCACGTAATTTCAAGCACTGCCCTTTCCCATAATGCTTTATTTATTCCATATATTCATGAAAATTATGGATTTTACTATTTTTAGTCTTTTCTTTTTCTAAAATTAGTGAAAAAATAAATTGAAAGTTTCCACCATTGGGATTCTCAAATGCAACAACTTGTATGAAACAAACAATTTCATATCACTTACGTAGTAATTGTCAACATTTTGTACCCCCTTTCACTAAAGTGTATATTTCTACATCAATTACCCCTCGAATTGACCTCAAATTTTGCACACAAATAGCTAACAACATATAAGTCATATTGGTAAAAGATTTTATCACATTTCAATGTAAAAACTAGAAGATATACCTAGTCAAAGTAGGCTGACTTTGCCGGGCAAGGGGGGAAAAATACTTTTCTTTGCATTTCAAACGCTATAATCTTCACATCCGTGCGGTGGATTGCAACCAAATTTTTAATGTAAGTTCATATACGTGTCTATTTTAAGATTGTACGGTTAAAAGTCTAAAATTAGACTGTAATGTTAAATTTCGTTGCCATTTGTTGATGATGGCAGTTTTGGAGTGTTTCATGAGGGAAAATGCCTGGGCTTTTAGGGGTTAAGGGATTCGGATAGACTGAGTGAAGCAAAAATGATTGAAAAAATTCCACACAGTTGTAAGAATCAGAGAAGTTGATGGGCACCGTCAGTTCTCCAATATCAGTCCAAATCGATTAACCAGAAATGTTCAAAGTGACATGAACAAGATGCCCTACATGCACGCCCTGCTACCACTATCGCCAGGCAGTAAGACAATGAACTCCGGCCACAACAGTATATAAATTCGGTCATGAGATATGCTACATCTACCGCTGCCTGCACCTAGTCTTCATTCACCGGTGGTTTGCAGCCACGCAGTGGAGTTGAAAATTTCATCCACAAATAAGAGCTGAAACCGTCCTGGTATCAATGGTGGGCGCTCAGTCTCGCTGTCAGGCACCGACTTGAGCACCTGCTTGACCGGGTCTCGGCACTTGAAATCCGCACAACCATGAACTATAACTGTGCACCCCCTCACTCACTTAGTCGGGTCTCTAAAATCGTAATGTGCTCAAGCCAGGGCCTCGCTGTGCACAGAGGGGTTCCGTCAAGGGAGACAAGTCACTGGTGGGGGTCCGGCCTTCTTCCGACGTCAACGTTCGACAACGATCCTCATGTTGTGCCTGCACACGGGTGCACAGAGAGCCCGAAGCTGCAGCTGCTGGATTGACTCCTAGCGAGGGGCGGAATGCCTGATCTGGTCGTGGAGGCGTTGCCCTGCGGCAGCACATGCGGTGGGAGTCCAGAGGGCGTCAAAGGCCTTATTTGCTTCCCGCTCATTGCGGCGCCTGCTCTTCTGAGCTTCGGCCTGCAATCTTTCTTCCTCGCGACGCCGCTTGGAGCTGTCGACTTCGGCACGCCTCCTCTCACGCTCTTCGGCTGCTGCAGCCTTCTTGGCGGATATATCTGCCATCAGATTCAAGTACTCGTCCGTTGTGAGAATTATGCTCTTGGAGTAGTCCATGTATGGTTGATCGCCGCGGTCTCGTGGAGCGGATCGCACATGCTCCAGGAGCGAGAGAAAGCTCATGATGCTGGGGGGGCTAGAGGTCATGTGGCATGTGCGGTGCGGATGTCATGGGCGGGTCCAGCTCTACGGAGTTGCCCTCCTCGTCGGGAATTTCGGCCACGAAGTACTGCCTGGGCTGCTGTCGTAGTTTGCAGAGTCAGTATTCCTCCGGAATGCACTCAATTGTCACTAAGTACTTCCAAAGTAAACCACTCCGGTTTCGTTCCCACAGAGATCTATTTATCCTTCCAAATTATCCCAAAACCACTAATCTATTCATCACCTAGGTTAGTTAATTTATTCAATAATAGTTCCGGATTCTTTCGGATTCCGGACCTTAAGCAAAACTTGCCGGAACTAGTTTCCGGAAGGTATATACATTTGTTTCCGGAAATGATTTCCAGAAAATCGGAGGGTAGTTTGATTTACCTCTGTTCCTCCTCAGAGCGGCTTCCGGAAGGTTTAAACGAGTGACCGGAAGGCCACTGATCCTATTTTGTGTAAGTGGCCGGATTCCCCACTGCCTTGTGACTTAAAGTGGCTAGACACCCACTGCCTTGGAGTTTATAGTGACCGGACAATCACTCTCCCCCTAATCTACTAACCGGTGATATGGTGTTGATCCTAGACGTAACTCTCACAACATCCGGAAGGCCTTCCGGATGCGGTCACGCAAAGGTACGTCCGGACTACAACGACGTTGCGGTAGCACTCTTGTAGCCCTCGGAAGATAGTGATGCAGTTTTACTTGGGAGGACTCCTTCTAGACTCACATAGCAGGTTTTTCCTATCGTGGGGGTAAACTCCGGCTTTTAGACCGGAATCCGGGTTCACACGGACTATTCCGTGCCCTAGAGACTACCAGGAACACCTCTGCAATATATCTCTTCCCCTCCTGGTTCTTCCGGACTCTGAAGGTGACCAGGAACACCTCTGCAACCTCCTCCAGTTATTCCGGACACTCCCCTGCTGAAGATCCAAGCCGGTTCACTCCTTAGCACAACAAAACAACATTTTCTTCGAAGAAACTTGCACAAATACGTACTACAGTAACGGACCTTGAACCTTACACATAAAATAACTCTCTTCACAAGTACTAGGTAGCAAATCCAGTGAAAGCTCTGAAATATATTTCAACGTAAAGGAAAAGAAACAAGGTGATGAGTTTCCAAAACCCATCTACTAAGTACTAGAACTATTCCTAATTTAAGACTTATCCTATCTACAAGAAATCCGGAGGATCTTATCCCTAAAGTTAAGGATCTTATCCCGAAAAATTTGGAAAAGAGAATCTCAGATCCTATTTTCCCGGGTCCGGATTCCGGATATCCGAAAAGTACACAAAATTCCGAAAGTGTTTACAAGTTTCCGGAAGTCTTAGTTTCCGGATTAAGTAGCCGGGTGCAACTCTGGGCCCCATCGTTAATCGCTACTTAATTCCAATCACTAAGTTACTAATACTACTAAATCTAACCTACCTAAGGGGGTGATCCAAGGCTCTTGAATCGAGGACTGGTACGCCTCGAGGAAGTCTCCGCCTTGGACTTGCCGGCCCTCCTCCGCGGGGGTGTAGTAGCTGCCGGAATGTCTTGTGATCGGGTTCCGGAAGTTGGAACTTGTGATGCCGTCGGTGGAGTTGGCTCGGAGGTGGGATCCACCACAATGGTCTCCGGAGCTTCAGCAAAGCCTTGGAACTGGGCTCCGTGACTAGGAGGATCGGTCGCCAAACGCCTCGCAAGCGGGGGAGTTGACTTCCGGCGGCTTGATGAAGGAGGAGTAGGTTGAGGTCGGAGGGGAGAAGAGGTTTCGTTCGGACTCACCTCTGGAAGCAAATCCGTCCAATGCTTTCCGGAACCGGTGTTCGGATTGCCGGGAGGACTGCAGCTCATGTGCGCGGTGGGCTCCGGCTGAATTAATTTCTCCTTCTGCTTCCCGGAAGCCTCCGGGTGTACGCTTGAAGGTCCGGGTTCATCCGGGGATGTCCGGATCCTGACCGGAACTGCTATATCCTCCGGTGCTTGGGTGCTCCGGTCCTCTGGTCCTTCCGTGGTGATGTTGGCCACGAGCTCCTGCATGCGGCTCTATGTCTTCTCCATCTTCTTGCCGTGGTCGTGCAGGAAGTGTATAATCTGAACCCGGTTCAGCTTGCCCTCCTTCTCCAGCTGACCGGTGAATAGCAGACTCCGGTTGACAGTGTCAACTGGAAATGCCAATGCTGCACGTACCTCGATCAAGGCGTGAGCGGACGCGTTTGCTCGATCTTCGGCCTCCTTCAACTTCTTCCGGGACTCTGTCAACTCCGTAAACGTTGTGTCGCATGTGGCGGCAAAGTGATCCCGACACCGGATGATAGCAGCCTGTTGGATCTCCAAGGCTTGAAGTCGGAGCGTGTTCTTCTGCAGTTCTTGGATCGCTGTCGGTATCTCCACGACCCTCTCCACCTCCAGCTCCCGCTGGATGCCGTCCAGGACCTCTCTTAATCGTGCTTCAGATTGGCACACGATCGCCGCACGCCAACCCGCATGCTGAATGAGCTCAAGTAAGTCGGGCCCGTCGAGTCCAACGAGATGCGGGGGCTCCGCCGGAGGATTGCGACCTTCACGTGGAGCTTGCCTAGGGTCTTGTTGAGGCCGCCCACCCGTTGGCTGAATCGATGAAGATGGTCCCGGTGTCGACTCCCTTGGTACCGATCGACTCCTCTTCCGGGGTTGCGGCACAACCTCAGGCACAAAATCTTCAACATCCTTCATTCCTTCGTTGTCGGATCATGGCTCCGGACCTCCATAGTTCTGGATGTTGAGCAGCAACTCGTATGCGTCTTGCTCGTCCGGGGTAAGCACGTCGTGTTGTGCGTAGAGGTGAGTGAGGTACGAGGGAAGAGGGGTGCCGGCCCTCTTCGACTTCTGGAGTCCTCTCACCATCCGGTTGACCATCTCGCTCATAAGCGAGGCCCAATCTACACTAAACTTCTCTCTCATCGAACCTAGAATGGTGGTGGCCCATTTAGACACCACCCGTTTGGGTTTTTCCGGGTGAAAGATTGGGTTCAAGAATCTTACCACAATCTGGGCGTCCTGATGCCGGAGGTCGTCGGTACTGTAGCCTTCCTTGGGGTCGGCTTGCTTCGTGAACTCGTCCCCGAGGATGTCATCGTTCCGCTCCGCTGTCTTGACGGTTCCGCTACTGAAGGAGTAGGTACGCTGCCACTCCGGAATACCCCACGTCTCGGGGTGAACTCGTATGGTGCTGTCGTATTGGTTGTCCGGTGCGCCGAGTAGCTCCACCACCAGCTTCGCCTCCTTCGCACCCCACGCAACGTCGAGCAGCCCGCGGCAGCCCATGTTGGTGAGGTAATATTCGAGGACGGCCTTCTCCTCCGGATCTGTTGGTATAACCGGAACCACCCGTTGTACTGCTGGTTGGGTCGTCGTACCTCGAGTAGTCCGGGAAGGTTCGCCTTGAGCCATTTCTACAGAAAACCTCTCACAGTCTCTCCGGTTTCACCTGCACGCATTGCCCTTACCACACACTCTCACAATTGGAAACACTTCCGTTCTAATGCGATCAAGAAAGTAGGGAGCAAGGGAGCAGGGAGGAGAGCAAACCAAAAAGTGTGGGAAGCCAAATTTAGCTTCTTACTTTTATACTTTCGGCGGTGTACAGAGGGCCGTTACGGTCATGATGGCGGTTTCGGCTCGTGACCGGTTCCGGATCCGGGTGCCTTCCGGCTCCGGTTTACTTCCGGTTCCGGATGCTTCCGGAAGGTTCCGGATGCTTCCGGAAGGTTCCGGATGTGAGTGTTCTCTCCGGTTCCGGATCCCTTGGATTTATGGCAATTCCTAAGCGCTTTTAAGGATCTTGGGTACCCCTAGTTTGTCTTATTTCTTATTTATCTATTCTATGGTTTAAACCTATCATTCTAACATTCTAACACTAATTTTTTTTTGTTTTTGCCGGATTTTTAGGCTAACTTCCGGAACCTTGTGGGAACGGATTCCCAGAGTTGCACTCTGTCGGGCTGCGTCTTTGGGATGACATTGTCATCTGTGACTTCTTGAACAACCAAACCTGTGAGCTCGAGCCGAAGCTGCTCCACCCCGGGCGACACTAGGGGATCCTCTTCATCGGCCTGTCGGAAGCATTCGTTGGGTGCCATCTTGTGCGCCATCTTGCTGTCATCCAAGGGCCAAATGCCGCAAGTCTCAAAACCCTTCTTGATATTCTTCTCGGTCATGGCCTTGCGGAGGGACAAGGAGACCCATTGCGCTAGTACTTCCTTCGTTGCGGGTTGACCTTTGTGGCTCAATGACCACACATCCCTGTACATGCGAAACGTAGTCTTGAAAGGCTTGAATATCGATACGTCAAGCGGTTGAAGAGCGTGCGACGTGTGGGAGGGTAGGGTGATCATGTCAAGTCCCACATCTCTTGCCTGTTTCACTGCATCTAGAGTCACGTGGCTGTTATGCCCGTCAAGAATGAGCAAATGTCGGCAATGGAAAGAAATACCTCCATGCTGATCCATTACTTGAATGAAATGAGATAGCCATTTCGCAAACAAAATACGCGTCATCCACGCACGCCACTGCATGGCCATGGTCGCACCTTCCTCGCATTTTTCTATGAAATTTCTGCGAAATCTTTTACCTTTGAAAATATAAAAATTCGGAATCACTGCACCCGCTGCATTCATGCATGCAAGCACGCTCAGCCATTCACGTTGATCAGGCATGACGGTGTGCACGCTCCTGGAACATGTCTTGGCCAAAACTAACCCCCCGCCATTGCGACCAGCTTGTGCACCCAATTCATCGCAATTCCACACTTGATGGGGTCTATAGCTGTGAGTCTCATACAAACTTGATAAGTTAGAGTAAAACGAAGCCACGCTCTCCAGACACAAGCCCCGTGCACGCCCTGCTTCCAATCCTTGCGAATGTCGCAATGCCAACTCTGGATGCCGACGTTTGAACCATTTTACCCACCCTTGTCCGGGGATCCCACTAGTGAATGGAATAGGGCGGAATTGAGTGATCTCTGCAACCTTCAGACAACATTGAGTGATGGTAACAGGATGACCAATATCCTGCATCTTCAGGATCCATGCAACCAGCAGGGACTCCTCAGCAGCAGACAGCACTCTATGCCTTCCACGGTGCCGCCCTACAGTCCGCCCCATCAAGTGATCCGGCAAACTTGAGGCTGGTATGCCGTGGACACCTGAAGCCTCCCGAATGGGCACCCCATCATCGATCGCAGCAATTGCGTCCTCTAACGATCTTGCACTCTAGTTTCTATTTTTTCTCCTCCGTTGCAGCGTAGCAGAGCCGGGCGATGTCGATTCGGCACCTGTCTGCGCAGATACGGGAGTGGGCTGCGACGGGCGGAGTGGCTCCGGAGGTGTGGGAGCCGGCTACGAAGGACGGACTGGTGGCTGATCGCTGGGAGAAGTCTGCGAAGGGAGGAACGTCTGTTGAACTTTTGGAGCGACCTGCATTGATCCGCACATGATCTGGATTCCACCAGCACCGCTGGACCCAGCACCTCCATTCGGCGTCTCAAACAAGCGATGAACAGCGCCGACGCTACGCCTCGTCATCTTGACGTTGCGGTCCTGAGGTGATCCTCGACCTCGACTTCCAATTTGGTAATGCTGCCGACTTGGCATAGGGCACCTGACGCCTCCTTGCATGCCCACCATGCCACGCCCATGGACGTGTGATCCTCCACTAGAAAGTGATAATCCGAAGTTGAGCTGATCCTCTTGCATGCACTCAGTCTCACTGTCGCTGAGCACGACATCCTCCTCCATCTGCTGGCCACCGAACTCCTCGCATGTTTCCTCGTCCAATTCATCGGAGCCATCCTCCTCGACGTGATTACCATCCTTCTCAGTAAACTGCATCCAAGACGCATCCGGCCTCCACATTCCCCCCATTGCATGCAGGCTGCACACTCACTGATAGAAGGTGGTGGAACTCGAAAATTGCCAGATGATTTGTGCTGCATGAAGTAGCCCTTTTTGTACACTAAACCGCTAGGGTCCTCCACATTCCTGCTCGCCTGAAACGGTTTGTTCACTTCGAGGGCGCCCATGTTCCACATGTTGCAGCAGTAATTGCACACACCAGATTGGCAATTCCGCCCCAGATAGGAAGCTCCACCAGATCATGCTGCACGAAATAGCCGCCACTGTCTGAACACACAACCAAATTTGGAATTCATATAAATGCTCAGTATAGGTTGCAGCTGTGTTGTATTTCCAGCGTAAAGTCGCCCATTGAGATTGCGAAGAATGTCAAGTATCCCATCAACTCATGCCGAGCCATGCCAAATATACCATGCTGGTTGTGTAGTCGGATCAGCCGCAGATCACCTGAAACCGGCCAGTTGCTTGTCGATAACAAACCGGTGTCACTGGTGGGCGGGTTTAGGTATAACTGTGCACGGTTTACCCCCTTGACCACGGGCACGGGTTTAGCACACGCACGCATTTAGCACCATCTACCTTAACACCAATTGTCAACTTCTTTACAAATAGTGTACTAGGGTAAGTACACTATTTGTACCACTACACTATACATAAATTTTAGTGTACCCTGTCAGTTTTTGTGAACGGGTGTGTGAGCTTGGTCAAGGTAAAAGGCAAGATTTCCAGTGACTAGAGTCTCACACGTTTTCAACTACGGCATCTAATTAGACATCTCCATTTGACTAACCTTGAAAGGCCTAGAAGAGGAACTTAGGAGGGTGAACTTTGGGCTTGATTCCTCAACAGAGTTAAAGAAAATCCATACTTAAAATTTTGCACTCCTAAAATGCACGGATAGTGATGGCACGGTTCAATATTCTTGGATCCTGTTTATAAAAATCATATTGAATCGTTCTTTCGAGATATATGACGTATTAATTCAATCATTTGAGACCAAAACCTAATTGTTTCAAACGAAGAAAAACAGATATTTTGAAGTGTCGCAA
The DNA here is from genome assembly GCA_963971425.1 of Bryoerythrophyllum caledonicum. Classification (NCBI taxonomy): domain Eukaryota; kingdom Viridiplantae; phylum Streptophyta; class Bryopsida; order Pottiales; family Pottiaceae; genus Bryoerythrophyllum; species Bryoerythrophyllum caledonicum. The sequence continues at coordinate 24,365,783 of OZ020523.1, forward strand.
ACTTCTTGTGGGACAACCCCAGTGCATCCCAAAGAATCAAGTATACAAAATATCTGTGCTCGCCATAAAAATGGCAGGTCTCAGGCCCGGCCTGTGGCTTCCAAGGGAACAATGGGATCAACAAAAATGACTCTTCGATCTGATTCCTATGTCGTTTGTACATCTAGGTTATACAACAAATGCTCGTGGACCGATTCACGCAACGCTACATTTGCATATCACATCCTTGCAGGCGCAAGTTCATTCTTTTGAGTTCCTTGTTTTGTTCCTCAAGCTCCTCAATGTGCTTCGTCTGCTCCGAGTCTTTCCTGTAGACAAAGCACCAAGTCCACAGACTCAAATGTCAGACCATTCCATCATTGTTCATCCACTGCTACTAAGGTAGTAGCTCTAAGAACGTCGTCGCAGATTCAACATGTCAGTAACCATTGGCGAAGTACGAAAAAACGTTACACTGCCGGCCAATTCTTTAGCTACTCATTTTCAAAACTCGTACAGCAAACGCTGTGTCAATACACCTCAAATGACGAAGAGTTAGCAAGAATATTCCTTTCGACTTCGTTCTACGAATTATTGTTGAATTCAGCCAGAGATGGGAATTTCCAGCAGGCTCTAAAAATGACGCAAACCAACCTCCAGACAAGGACTACACCGTTCACTGAATATAGTGTGGATTCGTTACATTGATGTGGATCACCTACACTAATTTACATCAAGCACATGCATGTCAAGTTTTGATTGCACATTCGTTTCCAAGCAAGTGTGTGTCAGTCAACGACTGCATGTAATTTTTCCAATCAGTGTAGAATCTCGAACTACTTTGGTCCACACTATATTCAGAGAACAGTGTAGTTGTATACCTGTTCATGAACGAGAGATTCAACCGCAGAGATCGAACTTCGATCTCCAAAGCTTCCTTCTCCTTCTCCAGCCGCTTCAAAGCAGCCTGTACATCGGGAGGCCCTGCGGCAGATGTCGCTCCCCTGCCCTTGGCCTCCGCCATTCTGCCAACATCCCACAATCAGCCCCTGGAATGCACAACTTGGAAGCACGATGATTTCTTGAAGCATTTCACATCGAATCACAACTATTCAAGCAAGATCAAGGTCTTACTTGCGTTGTCGATCCACTCGGCGTCTTTTAGTAGCATCATCTATGCCCTCCGTGCTTGCCCCTGCATGCGGCTCGGGCGATCTCAGCAACCCAGTTGTATATTTTACCAAAAGACAAACATGCTTTTCATGACACCCAGGCAACGCGAGTAGCAACCTAGCAGTTGATATTCATTCCGGGAAACATGCATGGCTTGAACCCTCCCTTGCAAACGGCCGTGTCTATAACAGGAAGCTATATGAGACCTACCAGATCTGGCTGCAGAATTGATGGACCCCATTCGTCTCAAAGTATCGGGTATCTGTCAAGGCAGAGCAGCGCACTTGATGAGGGTTAAACCTTTTGACGCTTCACATGACGTCCACCAAAATACAAGTCTTATAATTATACCCAATTGCTAGAATGTTTATAGAATTAGCAAGACGGCACATAATTATGTCCCATATCTAAATTGAAAGAATCGTGCAGAATCTCCCCAGAAACCATTTCAAAGGTATCAACCACGACTATGTGTTTATATTGTACAACAGTCTACTTTTAAATGTCCTTCCGCAGTTGACAGACACATGTAGTACTACTATTTTACCATTCACACCAACTTCAGTAACGAACTAACGTCTACTAAAACTATAAGAACTAGCCTAGAAAAAAGTATTAATGGGAAACAGCAAAACAAACAAAACATGCATGAAAACACGCCACCGTGCTCGATACATTCTAGAAGTGTTCCATTGACTGTCACACTAAGAAGTTGGTGAGCTAGTAAGACTTGGAGAACTGAAGGCAGGAAGGAAAAGAGGACGGCCATACCTTTGGTGCGTGATCTTGGTTCTTGGCTGAGCCCTGGAATTCCAATCCCTCTGTTTGCAGAAACAAACTGTTATCCACACACCTTTAGGAAGCACCGACTGAGCATGACACGAAAACAAATTTGAGCCACAACCAGGCTGTAAGCACAAACTGCACGATTCCCAATTGCATCCCAATTGCATCCTAGAGCACAAACCTAGGTCTGACACGGAGATTGGTTCCGCCAGAATGTGGTCCATTTCAACATTTCCTCGTTTCAAGCTCCTGCTTGGCCCCAGCAGATTTGCCTGCGCAGAGGTGCACATCCTTCCATCATTTGAATTTCCCAGACCTACATTCGGAGCTCCTCCCGATGAGTCGCTTATTTGTGTGAGTGGGGGGACACTTTGGAAACCATAGGTACTCTCATCTATGGACCTTGAAGCGACGATGTCCGGGACAGGTCTGTCCAGGGCATTACTTGGCCATTTGGACCCAGAGTTATTCGGTTTCATTCGGATGCTAGACGATTCCAATATGCCTGGTGGCGAGATGGCTAAATCGCCATTCATGCCCTGAAGCTGTGCTTTCTTTCCTTTCGCATCCTCGGAGAGCCCCGAATGATATCCAGGTTGTGAACCCAACCTCTGTTTTGCTCTATTTATGCTACCCTTGAGCATCCCGACATAATCTGACAACGAATTACTGGCAGCTACGGGAGGCTGGGAGGACGAGGGATCGGCTGTTGGAGCTGGTGCAAGCGCTCGGGAAGTCGGTGCCCACCCATTTATAGCGGCGGCGGGGCTGGGGAGCGGCATGGTGGTGAAATTGATCGGTGGGGCTGCGACTGATTCGGCATATCTGCGCCTGCCCATAATGTACAGCCACGGTGAATGATTTACCAAAGTCTTGCTTCCCAATAGAAAAGCACAATAGTCCTCTCAGCCATAAATTTGATCACATAAGTTCGTCCCTGGGTGACTTGTATGCCTAATAGGTAAATCACATCGAGACAAATCCAATTGTGCAAGGAAAACCAAAGAAGTGTACACGAGCATGATCTTTAACCTGAGGAATTTTTTTGCACAAAAAAAAGGGACGAAATTTGTGACTCTCTACTCGAGTACCTCAGCTCAGAAGAACGACTGCGTGTAACAGGTGCCTGGGTCTCCAACCACAATCTCTGTGCTACGGTCTGCCATAGACAAGGCAACCCCTTCCACGTGAGAATTACGTGCGTGAAGCTTGTTTAACATATTGCAAAACCTGAGATGGGGCTCCACCAAACTACGGGCTGGATGACCATGTTAACGTAAAAGCCTCTTTGTCGGCAAGAGAAGCAATTTGCAATTGTGCAAAGACATTTTTACGTTATATAGAATACCTAATGCATAAACGAATCACGCACCTTTGTCTGAAACGCATCTGGTGCTGAGCGTGCCTGCTTACTTGACCCGTTGCTAAGCCTGGCGAATAAGATCACACAGGTCAAGACGAGCGGCCGATTCCCATTCTCCTAGAGGCCAACTACTAAATATCCACCAGGTACAGCAAGCAGCAAACGGGAATCTCTCGTGAAGTATGGGTTCGCTCCGTGAAGAACAGTTCATTACCTAGACTTGGGATAGGTCTCAAAAGAATTCTCCATGTCAAAAACAGATTTCGATTGCATGTAAACATCCTCCGTGCCATCCACTCGCTGAAAGAGGTCAATGCTACTCAATGCGAAATTGCTGTTGAAGTTGTTCTGCTGCTTGAGAATGGCCGCCAGCTCACCCGACACTCTACAAAAGGCGGTGACAGAAGCAGAAACACGTTTCAGACAGCAGAGCACAACCCTAACGTATGCAATGTGTCGGAGGCTGAAATCCCTGAATCCGTTCAATTCGACACTAACCTGCGAGGCTCCTGACGGGGGGTACGTTGGGGGCGGCCCGGTGCTGCAGCGGCGCCAGGGTGAGTATCCGTATTCTGCAAAAGATACAGGCGTGGTTGGTGAACCCTACATGGTGCCAGGGTTTTGTGAATTATTGGCAAAAGGGGTGCAAAGATGGCCGCACCTGGTGCTGAGCGCCCGCAGAGACCCAGGAACTGAAGAGCTCCTCGCTGTCCCCGCGAGTATATTTGTCGACCTCCGTGAGCTGCGAGAGACCCAAGTGCTCCGCGACCGGCGACGACGACAGTGACACCTTGGAACTGCTCTCCACGAAGCTCTGGATGAAGAGCTCCTCGGTACTCTTGCGAGTGAAGCCGCCGAATTGCTCCATCTGCGCGGCCTGGTCGGCCAAGGACCCCGGCGCCGACTGCAGCGCGGGCTGCGCGGAGCCCGACCCGAACGAGGGAGCCACAGCCTTGGTCTGCAAGTCCGTGAGGTATTTGCGAGTGAGACGCCGCTGCCCGGGCATCTCCATCGTGCAACGGGAGAAAGAGAGAGCGAGGAAAAAAACCACGCAGGTTTTCACATGGTCCTGGAGGAAAGGAGCAAAATCGGGGAGCCAAGAAAAATCGGAGAGAGGAGACAGTGGCGGTAAGACGATAGATGAGAAGAGTAGGGCGACGACGGGGGTTGGTGCAGCTCGCTCGGTGGTAAGGTGGTGCTGGGCTACAGGGCCCCAGTTGGGACACTAGTACGGAACTGACTCACTGAGTCAACAAAAGAGGCAACCAAAGCCTGGGGGGATATTTGCACTAGCTGCACCACCTCTGACTGGGTCGCACCACCAGCCCTCGGTCCCGTCATCATCGACGACGACTCATCCGATTGCCAAGTAGAGCACCAAGTTGGTGATGACTGTCTGAGTGCAACTGTAGTGCGTAGGAGTACTCTCTTGAGACGAGGAGCAGTGCAGGAGATTCATGAGGAGGCTCACGAAGTCAGGAACGGGAATCGGGATGGCACAGCGGGTTGCGCTGCCACATGAAATCGGGAGTCCTTGGAAGATGGTGCCATGGTGGATGTAAACATGGATATTGCACAGACGTTTGAGGCAGCTGCCGTGCCCACTGTTTTCCACGTGCGGCATGCGCCGAATCTGAGCATGCCCCCAGCCAGCCTCCTGGGCCGGTCCCAACTTTTGCCTAGTGCCTGGCCTGCTGTGGCGCCGCCTGTGCGCAAGACTATTCCGACTGTTCATAACCACTTGGCGAGTCGACACCCCGAGGGTTCAGATGTTCAAGCAGAGTTTATTAACGTCAAAATACCTTAAACCGACACTCAACCCTGAAGCGACACTGCAGACCTCGTCGAAACCGGATTTCTTCGTCTCTTTTTTGTCATAATTTCTGTCAGAAATATTCCAAGTCTATTCCAAGCCCACCAATGAATGCAAGGATGGAGCTGGATGGAGCTGGCGGTTTGGTGGGATAGAGGTGACGGTTTAATGTGCTTTTAAGGTTTGGTTTTGTCACTAAACCTGGTCGCTTTAGGGTTGATTGGAGGAAACCCACTTTTTTTTTTTTTTCTCACAATCTACACCGTTGTTTTCAAAAAAAAATTCTCTCACAAATCAGAACCTTATTTCTCTACCCAAGCATATTTTTTTTGCAATTAAATCTCAACTTTTGAAACACAGAATCACTAAAGTGTCGGTTTAAGGTATTTTGACGTTAGTCATTTGTATAAAAACTAATTGTCGTATTCAGTGAGCTCTCTTTTCACAAGCGTACGATACAACAACAATCTCGTTATAACAGGTAGCTTGGATTAGAACCAATCTTACCTCTTTATAACATCAACACTTGGACACATTTGCCCCCCCCCCCTTCTTCCACTGTAGTAGCCTATGTATGTAGTAGGCATAACCAACAAGATTGTTGTAAAGGGAGCGGGTTGTAGTCCCTAAAAATCCTTGACAATTTCTTGCCAACAATACTTCAAACTTGTTGATTCTAGTACAATGAGTGAGGAAGGAAACAAAAACTTTCCAATCCACTTTAAATGGTAGGATTCGAGTTAAAACTTGTTAAGTAACTTACTCACAAAATTTCATGAAATTTGATTGCACGGATTGGAAAATTATAGTGTTTGAAGTAGAGAAAACGGTTTATTCTCTTCCATGCCTTGAGCGGATCAGCAAACTTTGACTTCACTTGGTGTCAAATGCTTCCTCTGCACAAGGCCTTGAATAAGCATGATTTAGTTTCTTGAACACCAATTTTTAGAGGTATGAAAAGGGTGTAGCATATTTAAAACAATTTGCGCAAGAGCGTGGAGGTTCAAACAAAGCCAATTCATGTTTAGGATTTAGGGTAATCTTATATATTTTAGATTGATAATCCAAATAGTCAATAAGAAGGTTAGCACCACAAATTTTTCACTAAAGACAAGATTTTGTTTTGACAATATGGAAGGAAATAATGTCATTTGCTAGTATCAAAATCTTGCATTTAATGAGTGTCCTAACCAACGTTTTTGGAGTTGCCTAATGTGCCCGCTTTTAAAAAGTGTGTTCTCAACCCCTAAATTTCTTTGACAATCTCACACCACAAAACACTTCAAAATTGTTGGTTCTAGTGCAATGAATAAGGAAAGAAACAAAAACTTATACTTCTAGTTTTAACCATAGGATCAACTAAAACATCTTAAGTAACATACTCACCACATTTCATCAACTTTTGGAGTTGGCTGACATGCCTGCACTCGACAAATGTTTTTTTGAATTGGCATAATTGTTTTTCTATAAGTCCGATGAGAAAAAACATGCCACTCCCACGTACCTCTTGTCTTTAAACCCACCTCAAGATTTTTGTCATCTAGGGTACCGTAGGTGAATGGCACCCTCGGCAATAATTAATTCAAAAAAGGCATGCCGAATTATCTGGGAAATTATTGAGTGAAAATGCCGAAATTGAAGAAAATATTAATATACAAAATCTTTGGACACAAACGACATCAATGGGGAGTTATGGCTTGGAAAGCCTTGATTCTTGGAAGTGTGTGCATAAGAGCTCCAAGTAGGGAGCTTGAGGTCTTAAGTTCAATCTCCTTGGCCATCAAAATAGGCTAATTATAGTAATCTGTGAACTCCTGCCAAAATCTGCTAAAATTTCTTTTAAAAAGCCGAACCCACTTTTTTGACTTTAATTAATTATTCGGCGTCCAAGTGCCGAAGGTGCCTTTGACCTACAGTGTAAATGCCCATTGAGTTGCTTGCCATACACTAAAAACTACTTTCAATTTAGTAAAATAGTCCAAATTTTAATGTCCAAATTATGATACGGCCCTTTATACAAAACACTTTCAAAAACATCAATCCAATACGCAACGTCAATCCTCCTCCATGAACAAAGATTGGAAAATAATCAACTCATATCCAAATCCTACGACCCACCTTAAAACACAATATACATAATTCTTAGACAAACCAAAAACCAAATTATCTTAATCCTCCTCATTCAAATATATCACCCATACTACTTTCTGCCTCCTCATTTTACCTCAATTGTAACAATTAAGGCTCTCTTCAACTATCTATTTTTTATAGTGTCTACCCTCAAGATGGAGAAGTAGTTACATACTACTAAACCTATGTCCGGTGAGCGTTGATTTGGTGGTGAAATGAACAGACATTTTATTCACCTTGGTCCCCTTATGGAGGCCGGAGTTCTTCTTCTTCGAAATCATACACAAAAATATATTTTACCTTTAGCTAAATCTAATAAGTCAGTCTAATATGTCATTTAACTTCTAAATTTCCAAGAGTTCCCTTGGCAGATTTCTAAAGGTTTCAGAAGGTTCCTATGGTGTCAATTTATAACATAAAATTTATAACATAAAATAGTCCAACCTTCTTTGAATACTAGTTTATTATAGATGGGCATTTCTAAAAGCTTTGTGTGAAGATAGTTTTTTTCCTAAATCCAACATTTGGTGAAAAAATTATGCCATCTTCAAGAAAAAACTTCTCAAAAGTAGGCACGTTGGGCAACTCCAAAACTTTTGTTTAAACACTCTATTTAATGTGAGATTTTCAATAATAGCAAGTATTATGATTTCCTTTCATATTGTCAAAAAAATCATTGTCCTTAGTGAAAAATAGCATACCAACTGAAGTCACACATTTTCACACATTGTCAAGCAAGGTACCAAAATCACTTCTTCAATTTTACATAAAATTCAGAAGTCTTCATATTTTTTATTTTTTATTTTTTGCACAACAATATGTGGTGTAAACCTTCTCAATGACCATTTGGATTATCATTCTAAAATATATTAAATTTACATAAAAACATAACATTGTCATCAAGATTGTTGTGCACCCAGTAAGCAGAGGCTCCGTCATATGGTAGTTAATGTGACTTATGTGGTCTATCTCCTATCAATCTTCCTACCTCAACACTCGTTAAATCCTACGGTTACTGCAACTAGAATAACTTCTAGCTCATAAGAGATATGAACTTAAAGTTTTACACAACATTAATAGCATAAGAAAAATCTATCCTTGAAATCTTACTGTAATAGCTCCAAAATCAAGTAAGAACCAAGCCTTCAAAATTATTGCTCTCAAATTGTAAAATCCCTCGACCCCACTCACATCAGCGCTTCTTTTCTCCTTGCTCTAAATAGCTCTTTATTTGAAACCACCTCTCACAGTAGAGTATTTTGCTTCTTTATACACCTCAAAACCTCTTCTCAAAAGTCCACTTCAATCAAAAGATACAGCCCCAAAGACATGATGCAAAATTTTGCCCTCTTTTTATTTCAAGGAAGAAGATACAAGCTTGATGCTTTGTGCATCTTCTCACCCCTCCAAACAACCTCAACACCTTCTAAACTTCTAAGTATTAAGAAATACTTAGAAGACACTCTCAAACTTCAAACCCAAAGCTCACATACGCTAGTTACTCACTAATCACTAATGTCTAAAACCCCAACTCCTAGCCAATTTATATAGCTCTTCACCCATTAACTAACCAATAAGAAGCCACCACATACTTGCCAACACAAAAAAGATATTTGCAAGGTTGATGTAATGAAAAGCCACCTTATGAAAGAAAGAAAATTCATCCCCATTCAATCCAATCAAATGCTACTTGTTGGTTGGTCTAATGGTAAGCCTCGACCTTCATGCCACTATCACCTACCCAGTTAAATATCTATTTATTTATCTCTTCTCATATACTTATCTATCAACTAATGACTATTCAAACTAGTTCTCAACCACAACATCAACATAGGCCAAGCATTAACCACACCATAAACTAAACATCAACCATTCATCAACCACACTTACACTAATACTAAACACAATAAATTATATAAGTTTTATTACTAAACAGCCTACATCACGAGAACGTGAGTTGGCAATTTTTGACCTTCGTCTCCATGGACAATTGTTTTGAATATGCTACATCATTTTCCATCTCTAAACATTGGTGAACAAGTTAATAACATCATACTTAATAGGATGGTAATTAATTTAAATCTTGTGGAGTGCAAATATTTGACACCAAGTGAAGTCAAAGTCTATTGATCCACTAAACGCATGGAAGAGAATGAACTAGTTTTCTCTACTTCAAACACTATTATAATCCATCAAATCGTGTGGAAATTTTTGATGAAATTTTGTGAATATTTTACTTAATAAATTCAATTAGGATTCTACGGTCAATATTGGAAATAAGAGGTTTCCTTCCTTACTTATTGCACCAGAATCAATGGTTTTGAAGTGTTTTGGTGTGAAGTTGTAAACAAAATTTAGGGATTACAGTATAATTTTATATTGGTTTTTGAAACCACAATATTATTTTCATATTAAAGATAGGTTTAAAAAATGGTATAGAGATTTGCAATTGAAAAGTAACTCACAATATTCTTTTCATATTAAAAGAGGTTTTCCCCTATGGGCTTTTTGGGTATCTATACAACCTGGTCTTAAGATCCTCCACCATAGTTGGATGAACTATGGTGGTAGGCACCACGCTAGCGTAAGGACTTGAATCCACAACCACCTCACTTGTGTGCTATGATCCACACCACTACACGTAGGCCATGGTGCCTTTACTTCAAGTGATATCTAAGTGATAGTTGTGTTTTTGTATATCAAGTTAATTATCAATAGTAAAAATGCTCCAAAATCTACAACAAAGAATTGTACAAAGAAAGAATTCAAGAATTAGATGCAATAACAAAACTAATTCATATTCAAAAATTGAATATGTAATATTTTTAAACCCTAGATTTCATTGACAATGTCACACCAAAAACACTTGTCGTGCACAAACACATCGTGCAAAGATAACATCGTGCCAACAGGTGAGAGTGCACCATTAGAGACAAATCTGTAGCAACGATGACTAAACCATCACCGTTTATCTCCGTCAACCACGAAAATAATAGTTTCCAGAAGAACTATCAACCATTCAGCAACCTAGGCTAGGAGAAAGAAATAAATACCAAGACCACAACACTTAGTAATTGGTCTACAAGGACCCCTTCACTCGCCCCTTTCGCTCATGCTAAAGTCCCTTTCACATTGGTGGACCACTCAATTAACGTAAACTGTAGGGACGATCGATCATGAAAACTTCTCAAGTCTAGAGAAATCAAGCTGATCTACAGAAATGACACTAACAAACGGTATAGACAAATGATAGGTTGGGTGCAATGGGGGCCCCATCATTAGTCGCCTCAAACATTTTTTAATGGCTAGACCTTCTCTACCTAGACTCTTAATGTACAAACACTAAGGACACAACCATTGATCCACTGGTATCTCTAAAAGAGCTGGGGCTAGACATCCTAGATGCCACCCCGTAGAACACTAGTCACAAATGACCATTGTGGCTGCCTGTTTGGCACTACCACACAACCGACATTGCAATCCAGCACAGATGTGAGAAAGACCAGGGTGCACCGTGCCATCAATGTGTGGCAAATGGTAAGACGCGCAATTGCGCCTGTGATCCTTCTATACCTTACCATCACAACTATCCAATAGTAAAACTCCTGAGTTTTTCACCTCACAAATTTGCAAGATCACCCGCCCTACCGTCGCATCCAATGTAGTGGACGTTGCTTGTTGCAAATATACATATTGTCCAGGGATAGAACGCCGCACTTGCGGTCGGTAGCCTCCTCTCCGTATCGTAGCATAACACAACGTATCCCGATGTTGAGCAATAAAGAAGTTCTTCAATGCCATAGGCATCACCCTCTTTAGCAACTCCGCCCAATTCTCACACATTTTAGCCACGTGTCTGAATTGTCCACATTAACCATCACAGTGTCAACATCTATCTAAATGGCCTATGGTAACACCGGATGCCTTCCAAAGAACAAAAAGTAAGGAAAATAAGACGCCAAGGATGCATGATTGCTAAACCGGCAGCCTAGGGCTATCTATGATAATTGCAAGTCTCAATCCTAATAATGTCCCTTCTGCAAATTATACTTCCAAAGTCCCCTCTTGACGGTTTGCACCATGCGCTCCGCCAATCCATCCGCTTTGAAGTTGTGCGGTGATCGATCATCGTTTGCTTACACAACGTTTAAAATTCACCCAAGAACTCATGTCTTTGGTCTCTGAATACTTTCGCTGGAGCTCCAAATATGATTAAGGAAAGAGTAAGCAACTCCTCACTGAACTTGTCAGGTAAAACTACCAACTCTATCCACTTCAAAAAGTGTTTAATTATCACTAACACATATTTGTTGTGTTGAGGTGTCACTGGCAGTGGACGTGCAAAGTCCAAGCTCCACATGTATCTCAAGCCCATAATTGGTAATGGTTGCAACTGTGGCATTGGAGCGTTAAAAGACGCTCGCACACGATCATAGACCATGCACCGAGCTACCAAAGCTTGAACTTAGAGTGACTGCATTCCTTGCCACCAATAGTGAAGCTGGAGCAAGTTATAAGTCCTTTGCACTCCAAAGTGCCCAAGGTCTTCAAGCGTGTCCTTGGGAAGCTTCACCCTCTTCAATGGAGACGGCACAACCTTCCGAATACCATTCGACCACACTCTCAAAAGGTGAGTCCTCTCCCACACAAACCATTTGGCTCGTTATGAGACGCAATCTCTCCCCTTAGCAGACCACGTAAGCATCACTTCTCCATTCTTTAGAAAGTGCAACACATTCGTATCCTCATAAATGTCTTTGGCACCCCGAGATTCTTCACCGCCATCGTCATCTATTGTAGCCACAATACCTTCTTCGATGTCATCTCCACGCATCGCCAACACACTTAGAAAGGCCTAACAATGCCAACCTGACAACGGATCGGCTTCATCCTCATCGTGCCATCTAGCACCCTTAGCATCCGCTTGGTTTAGAATTAGATTGCGGCTAAGGCCATCGGCATCCATCTTCACCAATTCTGCTTTGTGCACCACCTTAAAGTTGTATTCCATCAACATCAAGGTCCATTGCACTAGTTTCCTTGCCAGTTTGTCAGATTCCATCAACCACTTTAAAGGTTATCGATCTGTAACCAACAGAAACTCATTACCATAAATGTAATACCAAAAATGAGCAATTGCCCATATCGCAAAGAAGCATTCTCCTTCATACGAGCTATACTAAGCCTTAGCGTTGTTGTTAGACTGAATCGAGGTTGTCACAGAAGTTCCAAATTGAAGCTCCCATACGCCCCAAATGTCCGGTCTATCCGGACGCGTATGTTGCGACGTTCGGACGCAGGTAAATTGGCGGTTGTCCAATTTACCCTCGATTACTGTGCGGTCCCCTCTCGGTCTTCGAGCGACCGAACGAGGACCTTAGTGGCTGGCAGTAAAAGAGATAAAAAAAATTTGGAAGCTACATGCGTTCCGTGTAGCTCCCAGATGGACGTCATGTTCGTCAAAACAACCTAGGACCGACTGACATAGGCAATCACAAACTCTTTCCCGTCATCATCCATTTGCGTCAACACCGCGCCAATTTCCAACGCACTCCGGTCGGCATGTAGCAAATATGTCCTTGCTATCGGCCTTTGAAGTATAGGTGCTGAAGTTATGCGGTCCTTCAATTCGTGGAAGGCGACCTTTTGCTCATCTCCCTAGATCCAAGGTTAATTAATCCTTGTCAACATGGTCAATGGCTTTGCAATAGCACTAAAAGTCTTCACAAACTTTCTATAGTAGTTGCACAACCCCAAGAATGCACGTAGCCTACTAACATCTCTTGGTCTAGGAATAGACATCACTTCTTTAATTTTGCTAGCTACCACACCCAATCTACTTGGATATACCATGTGGCTTATGTACTCCATGCAATCGAAGTAGAATTTGCACTTATCAGGGTGCAACTTCAAACCGTGGAGCCTTAATCTAATAGACACTTTCATCAAGTGTAGCCTATGTTGCCTTTGATTCTTGCTAAAGACAACGATGTCGTCAATTGAGTATCTCACAAAGTCAAAGCCTAAGAATGCTCGGTCTATAACTCTCTAGAATTTGGCAGTGACATGCTTTAATCCAAATGGTAAGAACTTCCATTGGAACAATCGGCCCTGCCCATTCTTGTCAATGCTCCAAAATGCGGTCTTCTCCTTGTCTTCCTCTCTCAGTCCAATCTAGTGGTATACAGAGCACAAGTCTTATGTATTGAACACTTTGGCGTGACGAGTAGCATCAAAGTTCTCCTCCGACATTGGCATGGCATGACGATCCGGTTTGGTGAATTTATCAATTCTCTTCTAATCTCCACACTCCTCTTCTCGGTCCAATTACCATAGATATCTTTCTTGGATGGCATGACCATTGTGGGAGTCTGAAACTCCCACTTAGTTACCTCTACCAAAAAAATTAGTTAAATTGTGATTTTTAGTCTTAGATAACCAAAAAAGTAGTTTGTATTGAGTAGAAGTAGGTTGTATAACCTTTAATGAAAGTCAGTGAATGCTTGACTAGTTAAATAGTATTAAAGTAATGATAAAACCGGGCCTTAAAACTACCAAGGTTGTGCACGGAAAAACCTAGAAAGAATGCCCGAGAAGGATCTCCGCCATCCGGGACATTAGTCCAAATCACCACTCAAAACTAAGCTAGCTAGTCAAAGTCTTCTTCAACTAGATAGTCTACTTAGTAGTGTTCTTATTAGTATTAGTTGTTAAGGGTGTCTACCCTCGAGAGAGGGAAGTAGTTCCAGCTCACTAATTCCTTGTCTTGTAGGCATGGTCTTAGTAGTAGAACAAACAGACACTTTATTCACGCCGGCGTCCTTTGGAGACCGGCGTTCTTCTTCTTCTAGTTGTTAAGGTTTTTACGTTGTTGTTGTAGAAGTTTTAAGTCCCTATTTGAGAAAATAGGCACTTAACTTTATATGAGGAAAAGACAAAAAAATAAATAAATAAATAAATAAAAAAATATCCCATACCCAGGTACCAATCCGGGTATGGCCCGGATACCCGAGTATCTATCGGACCGGCCTCGGGCACGAGCCGGCGCTCTCTTGCCAGCCAGCAGCCCTCCCTTCCGACTTCCCGACTCCCTCCCGGAAGAAGAAGAACGCCGGCTCCCGGAGGGACCGACGTCAATAAAGTGTCTGTTCGTTCCACTGCTAAGACCATGCCCATCGGACAGGGCACTAGCAAGTTGGAACTACTTCCCCCTTTCGAGGGTAGACACTAAGTATCGAGTAGCCAAAAAAAACAAAAAAAAACCATCCAATCGACCAACCAGTCAACCAATTAACCTAACAAGCAGCAAAAAACCCTAACATCAATTAGTCAGGGGAAGTCAAGGTGTGAGCCGAAAAAATGGCTCACGGTGACAAATGGACCTCGCATGGTGTCCAATAAGGTTAACAAAGTAGTGGAAATGGGTTATCCCATTGGTTAGTTCATGGTTTTTGATCAAGATGGCTAAATAGCCTTTCTATGCGCTAATTCTTTAATTAGGAGCCACATTGTGGCAACCAAGAATTTTAGGAAGTTAACCAAAAAATAAATAGAAAGGAAAAAATGAGAAAAGGTAGAAAAAACAAAAACAATAGAAAAGAAGTGGAAATAGAAGTGGGGAGAAGAATTTACCTCCTACCTAGTCATGGACCACAATTGGCCACGATGAGGAAATCACGGGAGAAAAAAATTGGAAGAGAAGAAGAATGATCGTGAGGAGAAGGAAAAAAGAAGGAGGCTTAAAAGGCCCTTAAAAAAGTAGTTAAAAAGGTCCAAAAGGCTTGGGCAAATCCCTCACCAATCACTAAGTGAAATTAGGAATTACCCCAAGCAAGGGGAATTCAATCTAGGTAGATTGATTGGATTTAGCATCCTTGGAATTAGCTTAATAGCTCACTTATTGGAGATCATGCGCACCCCATGTCGAATGAGTTAAAGTAGGAGATTTAGATATTCCTTGGTTAGTGGGACACCCACTTTTGTTAAATGCAAGGGTGGCACGGAGTTAAGTAGTCATAGGTTAATGGTTTTTTAAGAAGAAAGTCATTAATGGAAGAAGGCAAAAGCGGCGGGGAACATCCTGGGGAACGCAAGGAGAGCAAGGGCTTGGGGTGTTACCCCCTGGAGAGGCGCATTCGAGAGGGAGAGAGAGGATTTTCGTAAGGTGCAAGGAGTGCAGGGAGAGAGACTGAGGAATTGTCAGAGAGTCGGAAGCCCCGGCCACGAACAGGGAGAAATTAGGTTAGGAGCACAGGTTGAATCACTAGAGCGAGAGCTAGGTGGAGCTGAGCCCAAAAAGGCCGAATCACGAGCAAGATCACACGAGCTGGAGCAAGCACGACGAATAAGAGGGCGAAGATCACGAGCTAGAGCTGAGCACAAGAAGGCCGAATCACGAGCAAGATCACACGAGCTGGAGCCGAGCACAAGAAGGCCGAATCACGAGCAAGATCACATGAGCTGGAGCTGAGCACAAGAAGGCCGAATCACGAGGAAGATCACACGAGCTGGAGCAAGCACGACGAACAAGAGGGCGAAGATCACGAGCTGGAGTTGAGCACAAGAAGGCCGAATCACGAGCAAGATCACACGAGCTGGAGTTGAGCACAAGAAGGCAGAATCACGAGCAAGATCACAAGTTGGAGAAAGCACGACGACCAAGAGGGTGAAGATCACGAGCTGGAGCAAGCACGACGACCAAGAGGGTGAAGATCACGAGCTGGAGCAAGCACGACGACCAAGAGGGTGAAGATCACGAGCTGGAGCAAGCACGACGAACAAGAGGGCGAAGATCACGAGCTGGAGTTGAGCACAAGAAGGCCGAATCACGAGCAAGATCACACGAGCTGGAGTTGAGCACAAGAAGGCAGAATCACGAGCAAGATCACAAGTTGGAGAAAGCACGACGACCAAGAGGGTGAAGATCACGAGCTGGAGCAAGCACGACGACCAAGAGGGTGAAGATCACGAGCTGGAGCAAGCACGACGACCAAGAGGGTGAAGATCACGAGCTGGAGCAAGCACGACGAACAAGAGGGTGAAGATCACGAGCTGGAGCAAGCACGACGAACAAGAGGGCGAGATCACAAGAGCACGAGCTGGAGCTGAAGTTCGAAGATCAAGGACAGAGGGTGAACCGAACTAAATCAGGGAGCCTCTCTTCTCCCTCGGACTAGTAAACAATTCCTTCTGCATGATAGGAACCCTAATTTTCTAAATACAAAAATCACGCGGAAGCCCTGCCAATTTTTCACTAGGATTAGGGTTTGCTATATATTCAACCAAAGAGTCGGTTTAATTGTCATTAGTAAGTGAACGCAGCTGGAGGCTCATGCATGGTGTAAGGATCGAATAGAAATACTTGTGTGAATGTATGTGGTGTACACGAGAATGTATGGTGCATGATCTTGAATAAGTGCATATGTTAAGTGTGCACTGCTGGTCGTTGGCTGTGAGTCTAGGATTGAGTCAAACGGTTAATTGAAGGCTGCCATCGTGGTAAGCAAGAAAAACTAATAAGACTACAAAATCAAACATAGAAAACGGAGTCATAACCACGAAGATAATGAAGATTGAACTTTGGGTATAATAAGAAGAAGCCTGTCTGCTGGCTACTGCTATCAGGGTCGCACTTAAGTCTGGAATTGGTTGTTGAGGTCCTAATCAAGTTCACAAGGTGGAATTGAACCTATCTAAGCTTTAAAACGTTGAAAACAGAGCTTTGAGGTGGAACTTATGCTTGTTTAAAAGTTGGGTTTAACTTAAGGCTGAATCCAGCCATCACAGCACTAATCATTCACGAACCTTTTTAAGTGACCACACCTTGGGTCACCGTGTTTGTATGAATGGTTGAAGGATGTTTGAACAAGGGGCTGCATCCCACACTTAGGGTCTTGTGTTCAAGATAAGCCACCCATTAGGGGGTGGTTTATTTGGCTCACACAAGGCGGGGGGGACTATTTATGGGGGTTCATGTGTATCGGGAAGGGTTTGGTTGTTTTCAATTTTTCGCTCATGCAGTAAGATGAACATGGCATATTGAATAGCGATGGTGCTAATGTTTTTAAATGTGGTTTTAATTGTTTCGATGGGTATTTTAAAGGTGTCTTCAAGAGTTTTCATGGATGGGATAAAGGTGGTGGCACGAGCGCCAGATGTGATTACGTTGAGGGGGTCCACATTCCATCCGAGGGCAATGATGTCGTCGATGAGGGGTTGGTATTTATCTATTTTGTTTTGAATTGTTTCCGGGGAAAATCTATCATTGCAATATGTGAATTCAATGAATTGGATGGTGTATTCTTGATTAATGTGATCGGGTGGTGGGTCATTGTATGGTAAACCTCTAACACAAAGGATGTCCGGTTTGAGCCTAGCATTGTAGTGACATCTTTGAGTCTCACATGAGCATGGAAGTAGCCAAGGGGGGACGGTGTTTTCTTTTGGATTATTGTTGAAAGTGCCAGCGTTCATTAGTATAAAACATCTCGATTTATTGTAGGAGGTGATTAGTTTTCCGATTTCCCATACCGCTTTATTGTGTCTTTTGACAATTAGGGAGTGTATGTAGTGGTTTTGGCATTTGAGTAGAACATGAAGCCATGTGTCGGGGTCCGTTGAAGGGCATATGGAGCATGTTATGGATGGGAATCTTTCTATTCCAAAGAATAGTTGTTTGCGGGCGTTTCCCATGTATTGACCTGTTCGGAATTTTATGAAGCATGTTATTTGTGAGTCGGAAATGATGGGATTTTTCCAAAAATTTGTAGAGAGTTCATTGTCTATGTTGTTGTTGCTAGTCCATTTTTCTATGTTGGGGAAGTTTTCGGAAATTGTGTTAAGGTCGTTGTAGAGGTCTTGTTTTTTGAGGTATTTGCTCAAGAATCTAACTGGGCCTTTATCAGGGGTATCTTCTTTTGAGGGCCAATCTTCCTTTTGAAAGTAGTATGGAGTAGCATGGGCGTGTTCGTGTGGATCTTTGGCATTTTTATGTGTTTTTTCTCGGCCCTCTTTTGCTAGTTTATCTGCTTGTTCGTTTCTGTCAATATTGGCATGTGCTCTAACTTTGTGTAGGGTTGTGATTTGTGTTCGGTTTTGTAACATTTGGACCATTGATATTAATATGGTTTTATCGGGGTGGTTGTTGTGGAGGGTAGGGTGTGTTATTTGGGTGTTTAGCAGATAAAGTGCATTGATACAGTCGGTGAATATGTGTGCGGGTTCGTTGTTGTATTTCGTTGTAATGATTTGTAGTGTTTTGTGGATGGCCATAAGTTCTGCTTAAGGATATTTTGTAGTCCATGGAGTCTTTTGGCTAATTTAATTTCTTTGGTAGGATTATATATGCCATAGCCAACTTTTTCTCTGCGCCAATTTCCAGGGCTAATTTGTTCTGGTGGTTTGAAGGATCCGTCGGTGTAGTAGCTATATGTAGGGTCAAATTTTGGCGAGGTATGAGTTTGGTAGTTTGGGAGGGGGGGGTGTTACGAGGTAGTTTAATGTATTGTTGATGTAGTTTAGTTTTGACCATTTTTTGCTTCGATTTACGTGGGTTGTGATCAGTGTTGGTGGGGCCATTTTAGTGTATAATCGGTGTATGTTTAGAGTGTTTGCTATGGAGGTGAGTGCGGCAAGTTGTTCTAGAGTGCCGAGGGTTTGATTTTTATGGTGGACACATATTATTTGTAATGTAGATGGTTCTATCCGGGGCTTTTTTAGCTCGGGTGGGATAGTAGGTTCTTCGTATGATATTGAGTGTGCTTCAAATAGTGCAATGATATGAGAGTCTAAAAATGGGCTTAGTTGTTGATTAGAATTTTGGTACCAGTTGTTGTCCGGTGTGATGATGAGTGTAGATGTGTGGTTTGGGTCATGTTTGGCGGCAAGGCGGGCCCAATGTAATGCTTGTTGTGTTTCCTCCTCATTGTGGGAGTGAGCTATTCCATTACCAATCCATTTGTAGTCAAAGGCCTTTCTCAGGGAGCCAAATATTTTATCTCTTTCAAAGGGTAAGTAGAATTTTTTTAGTTTGGTGGAACATGTGACGGGGGAAGAAAAGTATGATTGTTCGATGTTAAAGGATGAAATTAGTGAATCTAGAATTGGTGTGGGTGTTGTGTATTGGGCGCTTTTGAGGGGATTATTTTTTGGGATACGGTATTTATATCTTTGGTATAACCAGATTAATTCTGTTTCAAATGATTAGGTTGTTGGTTCAATGTTTGTAGGAGTTTGTAGTTTCATGTTGTATTGATTCCATAGCCATAGGAGTCTAATGATGGGCTTGGGCTTGAATGATTTCCGAGTAGAATTTAGTTTGGATTCTTTGATAATATTATTTTATTTTGTTGGTGTTGTATGTGGAGGTGTTGTGGTCGTGTCGTGGAAAGAGGTTTCTTCGGGGAAGCCATTTATTGACTGTGTTGTTGTTGTGTTGCCATTGGCATAGATATCTTGTATAATTATTTTGTATATTATTATTATCTATGTGTTGTATGTGTTTATGATGTATGATGTTATTAATGGGGTACATGGTGGGGTTTTTAGGGATGTATGTTGGAGGGCAGGGGTGGTATGGGTGTGAGGGATTGGGAGGGTGGATTGGCGGGGGGGTATTTCTTGGGATGATGTTATTGTTGATAGTAATGAATGGATCTTGGAGTATGTAGGAGTATGGGTGTATGTTACACGGGATATCGCATATAGTGGGGCATGTTGGTCGGCAAAAAAGTTGTTTGGCAATATTTAGGGCACTTTTTATTAGTTTAGATGGTGTGAAGTGAAAGATTTTGAAGTCCTCATAGTTCATGATGTGTGTGCCGTTTGGTAAAGTAATTTGTTTTAATTCATAAATATTTTTTGAGAGGAGTTTTCTTAGAAGTTTTTGGGAGAGTTGGTCATTTAGTGTGTTATGGTTTTGTGTTTCTTGCCGCCATATTGTTTCTAGTGATGTCGGATCAAAGAGGAAATTAGGAAGTGTACTATTGAGGTGGACTTTAGCTACGTGTTTTAATAAGAAAAAAGTACGAGTTATTGGTGATCTTATGCAGTCAATTTTTTTGATTCTAGGTATACTTTCGGCACCACCGTATTGAGCAAGAATATATTGAGTTAATCCGTTATATATTTTCCCGAGCCTGCCTTTGTCATTTAGAGCGTTTTGTAATTGTTCACCTATACATCGGAGATATGCATTTTTGAGGGAGAAAGCTTCAAGTCCGAATAAATTATGTGGGAGTTGGGTTATTGCATTTGACATACATTTTGGCATACCACAGATGGTTTTTTGTATGGCTATAATCTTTTGATCGAGTTTTTTGATAGCTGACATGGAGTATGGTACAACGTAGAAGCTGTATGCTACGCCTGGGCGTAGTACGGTGTCAACCATTTTTATTTTTTGTTTCATAGTGGCCGGGCAGGTAGCCAATTCTTTGCATTGTTTAATGAGTTTTGTGGTTGTGGTATGAATTTGAATTTTCCATTTTAGTGAGGGGACAAGATGTATTCCTAAGTATACATATGGCTCGTTGTGGTGTAGTATAGGTATCCGTTGGTTACGGTAGTTGATGTTGGATGCTTGTATGAGCGCTTTGAATGTGGTTGGGTTTAGTTTGGATTTGTTTGGGCAGCCAGTGGCCGCACATTTTGGGATACCGACTTCCATTCCAGCCCATTTGCAGAATTTTTCGATTTTATCGAGTTGCAGTTGAAGTGACTTAAGTTTTCCAGTTAAGGCAGCAAGGTCGTCGGCGTATGCGGCAGAATTTATGGTGGTTTGTGATGTACTAAATGTATATCCATGATTTCCTCGTTCTAACCATCGTAGTAGAGGTTCTAGGAATATTATAAATAAGTAGGGGCTTAGAGTGTCACCTTGTATGGTTCCCCTTTGAATGGGGATGGGTTGGGTTTTTCCAAAGTATTCGCCGATGTAATTGGTTGAGGATTGGGAGTATATGTTGCCAACAAGTGTAGTTGCGTCTGTTGGATAACCAAGGTCTGTAATTATTGCTAGTAGTCGGGCATGATCTATAAAGCTGAAGGCATTTTTAAAGTGGATATATAAAATGTAGATGTCTTGGTTTGTGAAGCGTGTCTCTTCTAATGCGGCTAGTATGGTTTGTATTTGTCTAGCGGTACTTCTCTTCGCTCTAAAGCCTTCTTGGCTGTCGTGAAGGATTTTGTATTTTTCGCCATAAGAGGATAGTATGGAGGTAAGTGTGCCGGTGTAGAGTTTGTATATGGTATTAGCGAGGGCAATAGGTCTGTGATTTGGTAGTGCTGAGGGATCTCCTTTTTTGTATAATAAGATTGTAGCACTAGTTTTCCAGGAGGCGGGTATTTGTTTTTGTTTATAGCAGTGGGAGAAGAAAAGAAATAAGAGTTTATGGAATCTTGGGGGCATTTGTTTGAGAATTGAGTTAGGTATTCGATCTGGTCCTCGAGCTTTATTGTTTCCAATGTTTTATAGGCATGTATCGTATGTGGCTTAGTTAAAATAGGTGTGTAGTGGGATTTCGGGGGATCCTCTATTGTAAATCCGTCTAAATCATGCCATGGATATTGGCGTACAGCACATGTGCATGTTGTGGGGTGTTGTGGTTGGTGTTTGCATGTAGGAACCGTGGGTCTGTTATTTTTTGTTTGTTGGTTGAATATTTCGTTTGCTATGTCTTCAGGGCTTGTGAGGATATTATTGTATTGGTCTTTGATACAGTCTAGTGGGGGGAGTCAATATTTTTGAAAACTCTTCTATTTATTTTCTTGGGACTGATTTCATATAATTGTCTATATTTTGCAATGGCTTTTTTAATATTTTCTTTGGCATATTTTGTGGTTATCTTTCGTGCTTGTATATTGGCATTTTTTGCAATTGAGGCAATGTCTTGTATCCAAGTGTTGTGAGGGGGGTAGGGGAGAGGGGGTGGTGGGATTTGGGTATGTTGAAGACTTTGTAGTTCATTAAAAATGGGGTGGTTTCTCCATTGGGGGTTGTTTTTTATAATTTGGATGGTTTTTCGGATTATGTGGTATGTAGCTGAATGTTGTTTCCATTTTTTGGAGAGTTTACGAGGTAGGTACCCTCCTTGTTGGGAAGTGCGTTGTGTTATTTGAGGTATAGGTGGAGCTTGGCAAGTTTGTTCGAGTGTTTCGGAGAGTTTGTTAATGAGTATGTCTAAATTATGACATGCTTCATTCCATTGTGTTTGAGAGTCAGAGTTGATTATTGTTTTCTAGTATGTTTGTGACGGAGTCAATAAGTGCAGTGTTTTTTTCGAAAATTTTTGTGTTGAAGTTTTCTAAGTTGGCTACGGGGATAGGATTAAGTATGCGGGTTTTGTTGTTGTTTATAGTGTTGGGTTTTCGACTGATGAGTGTATTATTGGAGATGTGGAGTTCTATTGGTAGGTGGTCTGAATTAAGAATTATGTCTGTGTTTGTTGTAGAGGTGTATTGTGTGTGGTTGGGTGTGTGGATATAGAAACCGTCAATTAAACTCCAGTTGGTATAATTGTCACCTCCTTGTCTAGAATATTTGGTGTTGGTTTGGATGTATGTAAGGTTAAGATTGTTAGTAAAGTCCCGCCATTGGTAGTCTTCGGGTTGGGGAGGAGTGGTGTGGTTCTCATTTTGTCTTCCAATTAGTGCTATATCTCTATTGAAGTCCGCACATAAGATATAGGTGTGATTCGGATACATGTTGATTTGGTTGGTGATTTGGTTTTGGATATCGATAGTGTATCTAGTATCCTTGGGATGTGAGGGTATGTAGATGTGGAAAATTAACCAAGGCTGCAGTGGTTGGTTGGTAATTTTGATTATTTGTAACTAAGGAGATAGTAGCATGGGTGTAGGGATTTTTGTGATGTTGCCTGGGAAAGCGTATGTTTTGTGTATTAAGGTGAGAAGGCCGCCTCGGCCCGGTGTGTATGGTCGACGTTGTCTGATACATCTTGTTATAGTGTGTGTGTTGTTAAAGATGAATTTGTAGTCTGGGAATATATTTTGCATGTATTTTGTGGATTTTGTGGCGGAGAGTTTTGTTTCTTGTATGGCAATGAGGGCTGGGGGTGTATTTGTTTGGGTAGTTCGGTTTTCTATGCTTGGGAGGGTAGTGTTTAGGGAGGAGGCGTTCCATGTAATAAAACTTGTATTGTTATTATAGGTATTAGGGTCTTGGTTTAGCGGAGGGGGTGGGGGGTTAGGGGAGGTGGTTGTGTGTATTTGGGCAAAGGTTCGAAGCATTTTAATGATTGGGTGATTAGATCTTTTGGGAGATATGGGAAGTTTTGTTGGAGTATATTTTGGGTAGGAGGTGGGTTGTGACTATGTATGTAATCGTAGAGTTTTTTGTGGATTGTCTGTTCATGTGACATGAGGTGTTGGTTTTCTGCAAGAAATGTTGTGTATGGGTGTGGTGCATGAATGTGTTGTTCAGGCGGGTTTCGTAAGTTGGATAGGGTGTGGAGTAGTGTATTAGTCCATTGGGTTATGTTTAGGTTTTGTGGGTTTAGCAAATGGTTGCATTCTTCTATATATGGGTGGATAGTGATTATGAGGGCAAATAGTATGTGTGATGTTGGATGTGAGTGTTGTATTCGGATATATTGAGCGATATTGGGGTATGTAGTATTGTGTGTTTGGTGTAGTGTATGTGTGTTTTTTAGTAAGGGGGCAAATGTTGTGGCTATATGTTTGTATTTTGGTTGTAGTTGGATGGTATTTGGAATGAAATAAGTTTTCGCATTTTTTCTGTGGAGGGAGGGATGGTTTTTGAGTACATTTGGCATGGGTCCTGGGTTTGTTTCAATGTCTCTTCCTAGTAGTAAGAGGAGCTTGTAATAAATGTTTTTGATAGTGTACTTAGAGTGTTTTGTTTGATGTGGGTGTTGGGTTTGGTTGGTGTGTGTTGGTGGAATGTGTTTGAATTTAGTTGTATGTCGATTAGTTTGGTGTATGTGTTTGAAATGTTTATATTAGATTTGGATGTGTTTGTGTTTTAAGTGTAAATATTTTCTTTTCCTTGGATTGATGTTTGTGTTACTTGTGGTGTTTGAGAGTGATTTTTTTGTGTTAATGTTGGATTGGGCTATGTAGTTGTGAGCTTTTATGTGTATTTGATTTGGTAGGTGGTTATGTATATATGTGTGATGTTGTGTATTTGGGTATGGATGTGTTGTTATGGTTATGTGTATGATTTTGTTGGCGTTTGTATTGGCGTATTGATTTGTATTGTTTGTTGTTTTTAAGTGTGGATTTGTTTTTATGTAGTTATAGGTGTGTGTATAGGTGTTTGTGTGGGTGTGCAGGGGGAGGTGTGGTTGGATTGTTTGTGATTTTGGCACGGGGGTTGGTGGTTGTGTGTGTGTTTGGTTTGAATGTTGTTGGCGGGGGAATATGGGGGAAGAGTTGGTTTTGTATGTAAGTAGGGGGAGATATGTGATTCTTTGGAATGGAGGGGTGTGTGGAAGTATGGTTTGTGTAGGTAGTGTATATGTCTGGGGTTTTTTGATGTGTGTGTTGTATGGTGGTAGTGGTGCATTGTGTGTTGTTGTTTTTGTGAGGTAAGGTTTATTGGTATAAACGGTTGAATGTGGAATTTTTGAGGATCGGTCAGTGAAGTGTTGTGTTGTTTGTGTATTGGTATGTGTTGTGTGTGTGGTATGGAGGTGACTCCAAAAAGTGGTTGTATTCAAATGCCATAAAGTTTGGCAAATATGGTGTGTATAGAAGTGTTGGTATTCAATACAAGTTTGTGTTACAAGGATTTGGGTAAGGCATGGAAGATGTGGTAACCTTTCCATGTAGCTACACCAATAGTTGTGGCAAGTGAGATGTGAGGAATATCTAAACAATGAGAAAACTATTGGGATAAGGATAGTAGATTTAGTAGAGCTAGAGTGCATTATGAGATAGAGAGAGGAGAGGAAGAGAGTATCTAGAGGTATAAATAGAGCTATCACATGGAGGGAAGCTATGAAGAGGATGATGTGTGGTATAAGGAAGAAGGTAGGTATGTAGTAGAGGGATACAAAGAAATAAATAGAAACTAGATGGAGGAGAGTCCAATACCAACCTAGTTGAGATGGGGGTCGTGAGTGGTTTGTGGTCAATCCACGTTCGACGGGCCGTTTGGTGGTGGGAGAAGTAACGTCGCACTACTGCCATTAATACCTTGCATCACCGACAAGGCATTTAACATGAGTTGCTCAACATTTATAAGTTTGGATTTTACCTCATCCGTACGTGTATCAGTATACTCTCGGGTCTCCCGGATGATGTCTTTTTTTATCGAGGAGAGCTCTAAGCGAAGTTGCTTGTGGCTCTCTTCCACAATTGAGGTCATCTCTTCTCGCAAGGTCTTGGTGGAGTTGGGGGTGTGCTTGATGGAGGCCATAGTGTTGATCAACGCCTTGTTGATGTCATTGAACCCCCATTTCTCTACCAAGGTAGAGGATGGGGGGTTAACACCATCTAAGCTCTTACGGTGTGGGCGGACCTCTACTTGGTGGAGGCCAACATTGAAGGTCTTGTTGATGTGTTGGCGGTATACGATCGGGTTGGCTACTTGGACATTGGCGGAGCCGTTGTGCTTGCCTTCGTGTTTCTTGTGAAAGTAAATGTTGATGATGTTTTTGTCCTCAAAAACTCTCATGATGGCTGCTGTGGTATCGTCTACACTCATAAGGATGGGGAGCTGTGATAAGGTTACCGTGAGGGCATCCTTCTTGGCTCTATCGGAGGTAGAAAAAACACTAGAGCTACTTGCCTTGGCTGGAAGGATCTCATGGAAAGTGGTGATCTGATGTCTCTCTAGTTTCTTGGCTTGCTTGGGGGTGGGTGCAACCATCCACGCATGAGAGTCCACCGTTTCCTTTTGTACGTCCGTAACTTCAAATTCTTGGTTTCTAAGGAAACCATTCTTCACCACCTCT
Source organism: Bryoerythrophyllum caledonicum (assembly GCA_963971425.1). Classification (NCBI taxonomy): domain Eukaryota; kingdom Viridiplantae; phylum Streptophyta; class Bryopsida; order Pottiales; family Pottiaceae; genus Bryoerythrophyllum; species Bryoerythrophyllum caledonicum. Next base: position 24,391,965 of record OZ020523.1, read on the forward strand.
TGAAATAGTGCTCGTGCTGTGACGCCTTTGAGGGTGTCGCTTTTGATGCGGACCGAAAAGCCCTGGCGTGCTACTCCATGCCAAGTTTTGCACACCTTTCCCAAAGACAATGGGCCCATGGGATCTAGAGGCAAGACAAAATAACGGGTGCCGCGGAGAAGGGCAATGGCATCCACCTCGGGGTGGAGTCACTATAAGAAACCCGTGATTTTTGTGACGTTAGCTGTGATCAAGTGTGTTTTTCAAAACATGTTTTTGCGAACGGGCCGAGCCTTGGGCTCTCGGATTCTGGTGGATGTTGCACCAAACATGGAAAAAACGCAGGAAAAACGCAGAGATGTTAGCATAAACGTATTTGTTTTGCGGGACATCCTAGTGAACATAGTCATGTTTTAGACAACGTCCTCAGAAAGGTGACAGTGCCACGTCGGCAAGGGGGTTTTAGTTTCACTGTGAGTAACTTCGAGATTGTTACTGCAACCTCTCGTAAAACACTGCCCAGTGGTTAAAATACAGTAGAGATGGGCTGACCCCTACAAAAATAAAAACCTGGATGTCGTTACTGACGTCACAAAAAACGTGGATGTCGTTACTGACATCACAAAAAACATGTTTGAGCCACGTAGGCAAGGTAGAAATTGGATTCTTTTTAAAATGTTTGTGCCACGTAGGCAAGGTTGAAATCAGCTGCCACGTAGGCAAAGAGGATGTTGGAACAGACGTCTGGATGGACGTCTACTGTGACATTTTGATGTTTATGCTAACACGAGGCTAACACCATGACAAATCCAATAATCCCATATGGATTGTCACCACTTGTGCATCCATTGAATATATATGTAAGGCCTTCTCTCCTATCTCATCACACTTGAATCAAGAGTGATTCACTTTCATCCATCTATTTGGATGAATTTGAATTACCCTTGAAACTTAAAGTGATAGGGTACTTTTTGATGACATGGCGCTTCTTTTTGGTGACATGGCACTTGCTTTTGCTGACTTGGTGCTTGTTTTTGGTAACCTACATCTCAACGAACGTCACAGAAAACGTCATAACGAACGTCACAGAAAACATACCGTGTTAGAAATGACGTCCCAATTTACACTGTCCACAATTAATTATTGCATTAAACTATGCTGATTGGACATGCCACGTCATATTTTAAAAAGTGACACGTCATATTTTAAAGGTGCCACGTCATAAAATGGCGGGTCCACGTATGCAAGCCTAGTCACAATCTAATGCCACGTCATGCGCCACATCATGGGCCACATTACCAAGGGCCCGGATGAAAAAGTTGGGGATGTGGCACTGCCCGTCCATGTGGCGATGACGTGGACGCGACGTGGCAGCCACATGGCACATTTTTAACACCTTCAACCCCCAAGTTTTTGTGACATTTTAAAAAACGTGGGCCTGTTTTTTGAGATTTTGGCATGTTTTTCGCATGTCAATTATAACGGATTTTTTTGGACGTCAACGTTGACGTGCCGGATGCTGCACAAAACATAATTGCACGTTAGTTGCCGTGTCACAAAAAACACGGGTTTCTTATAGTGAGTAGATGTAGCTTGATAATACCTGAGAACACACCCTTCTGCCCTTCTTTCTTAATCCCTTTGCAAAGGATTGCTAAGGGGTCAATGAGGTTAGTACCCAAGGGCATATTCATATACTCAAGTCTAGCTTTAGCAAGTTTTTTGATATCATCATGATATAGGAGGTTTTTTGGCAACTCAAAATGTATTGCTACATGAAAGTCAAAAGATAATCCCGTATTAGGATCAATAGGGATATCAAAAGGGATTTGAGTGATGTTGAAGTGCTGGCCTTCAACACCATCATTTCTTACCTTTGGATAAAGTACTTGTGGGATTCTGGGGTATGCTGCTGATGCCGCTAAGGCCTCCTCTGCTTCTCATTTTGGTACTCCTCTGGTGATCATGTCCCTTACTGTTTCGTCACTGTAGAGAACCTCTTGGCCTGCGTCTTGTGCAAGTTTCTCCATTGTGGGAAACCTAACCAGAAGCTGAAGGTAGTAAAGTCTGGGGCAGAGATGTGGGTTGTATCAGAAGAGCTACTCCGGGGTTTCTTGGCTGGGTGGAGTGTGTTTATGGTTGAGGTGGTAGAGGTGTTCTCTGTTGTGGGTTGTTGGGATGGGTCGGTGGGATTTTCTAAGTCCATGGCTATGGCCTTTGCAAGTGAGGGTTGTTCCATTGTCTAAGGTGGTGGGGCTGATCGAGGGGGTGAGCTCATCGATGATCTGTGTCTGTATGGAGAGGGAGGGGGAGAGTCTGGCGCGAGTCTTTTCTGCCCTACTCCTTTACCCCTGCTGCTAGTCCTTGGGCGTTGCGGGAGCTCGTCTTCTTGATCGTCAGAAAGGTCAATGGGTCTAGCTTTGAGTTGGGTTTTGGGTGGGGTGGATCTGGGCCGCTCAGGTAATTCTTTGCTGCTAGCTCGTCCGCTTCGCTTCCTAGTTGCTTCTGTTGACGGCCGGCAAGGGGCTGAACGGCTGCGTCCGTCTTCTGTGGATGAGGTCTTCGTCTTGGTAGTGGCAGGCTGGGAGGTGAGTTTCGGAGTGGCGCTAGTGCGTTTGGTGGCCGTTGGTTTGGTGTTAGGGTTCATCGCCGATTGTTCATCGTTCCTTGTGGTTGAACTGGGTGTCTCTCCCGTGTTGGGTCTGTAGGTTCTAACAATGAACGTCTCTCCTGTGTTGTGTCTGGTACCAGTGAACGTCTTCCTGTGGTGTCGAGGGAGGTTAGGACTTGGTCGGGACAGGGATGGGGGACGAGTAGCGAGCGTCGTCTCTTCGAGCCGGGAGAGGTCGAACTTCGACCTGGGGTGTCAAGGGAGGCCGGGGCTTAGTCGGGACGGGGGTGGGTTGCAAGCGGGGAGCGTCGACTTGTGGAGCCGAGAGAGGTCGAACTTCGACCTGGGGTGTCGAGGGAAGTCCGGACTTGGTCGGGGCGGCGATGGGGGACGAGCAGCGAGCGTCGGCTCTATGAGCCGAGAGAGGTCGAGCGTCGGCTCTACGAGCCGAGAGAGGTCGAGCATTGGCTCTACGAGCCGAGAGAGGTCGAACGGCAACCTGTGGTGTCGAGGGAGGCCGGGGCTTAGTCGGAACGAGGGTGGGTTGCGAGCAGAGCGCGTCGCACTATAAGAAACCCGTGTTTTTTGTGACAGGGCAACTAACGTGCAATTATGTTTTGTGCAGCATCCGGCATGTCAACGTTGACGTCCAAAAAAATCCGTTATAATTGACATGCGAAAAACATGCCAAAATCTCAAAAAACAGGCCCACGTTTTTTAAAACGTCACAAAAACTTGGGGGTTGAAGGTGTTAAAAATGTGCCATGTGGCTGCCACGTCGCGTCTACGTCATCGCCATATGGACGGGCAGTGCTACATCCCGAAATTTTTCATCCGGGCCCTTGGTAATGTGGCCCATGATGTGGCACATGACGTGGCATACGATTGTGACTAGGCTTGCATACGTGGACCCGCCATTTTATGACGTGGCACCTTTAAAATATGACGTGTCACTTTTTAAAATATGACGTGGCATGTCCAATCAACATAGTTTAATGCATAATTAATTGTGGACAGTGTAAATTGGGACGTCATTTCTAACACGGTATGTTTTCTGTGACGTTCATTATGACGTTTTCTGTGACGTTCGTTATGACGTTTTCTGTGACGTTCGTTATGACGTTTTCTGTGGCGTTCGTTGAGATGGAGGTCACCAAAAGCAAGCACCAGGTCAGCAAAAGCAAGTGCCATGTCATCAAAAAGTACTGTATCATTTTAAGTTTCAAGGGTAATTCAAATTCATCCAAATAGATGGATGAAAGTGAATCACTCTTGATTCAAGTGTGATGAGATAGGAGAGAAGGCCTTACATATATATACAATGGGATGCACAAGTGGTGACAATCCATATGGGATTATTGGATTTGTCATGGTGTTAGCCTCGTGTTAGCATAAACATTAAAATGTCACAGTAGACGTCCATCCAGACGTCTGTTCCAACATCCTCTTTGCCTACGTGGCAGTTGATTTCAACCTTGCCTACGTGGCACAAACATTTTAAAAAGAATCCAATTTCCACCTTGCCTACGTGGCTCAAACATGTTTTTTGTGATGTCAGTAAGGACATCCACGTTTTTTGTGACGTCAGTAACGACATCCACGTTTTTATTTTTGTAGGGGTCAGCCCATCTCCATTGTGTTTTAACCGTTGGGCAGTGTTTTACGGGAGGTTGCAGTAACAATCTCGAAGTTACTCACAGTAAAGTTGAAACCCCCCTGCCGACGTGGCATTGTCACCTTTCTGAGGACGTTGTCTAAAACATGACTATGTTCACTAGGACGTCCCGCAAAACAAAGACGTTTATGCTAACATCTCTGCGTTTTTCCGCCAATTTTTCCATGTTTGGTGCAACATCCACCAGAATCCGAGAGCCCAAGGCTCGGCCCGTTTGCAAAAACATGTTTTGAAAAACACACTCGATCACAGCTAACGTCACAAAAATCACGGGTTTCTTATAGTGTCGACTTGTGGAGCCGAGAGAGGTCGAGTCTGCGTCGGGATGAGGATGAAGTTCGAGCAGCGAACGTCAAGTTGGAGTGTCGAGGGAGGTCGGGACTGAGTTTTGACGAAGATGGAGTCTGCTTGGTCCGCCTTCGGAGGAGGTTCCGACCGCGATGTTGTAGGGTTTGGGAGGGGAGTACTTGCTTTCGGAGGTGGTTCCAGGTACGCCGGGGGTGTTGTAGGGTTCTAGGGGGGGTTCTTGTTCTTGGTGGTTCTTCCAGGTTCGTAGGAGGGGCTATAGGGTTTGGGAGGGGGGACAGTCTATGGTTGTAGGGTGCCTCGAGGGGTTACAATAGTTGTTGATGGTGATCATGTTGTTGTTGTTGATTGGGTTGCAGGGTGTCTCTAGAGGTTGCAGTTGCAGGGTGCCTCGGGGGGGCTTGGGATCCTTGTTTCTGCTGCGTTTCTTGTGCTTGATGTGTTTCTCACGGGTCTCGCAGTCGCAGCTCAAGTGGTGCGTGACTTGTGCAGGAATGATCTTCTCAGCAGGTTCGGTCGATTTTGTTGTTGTCTGCGTATGTGGCTTCAAAGTTTGGTTGCGCAGCGGGGTCCTGGTGGCAGGGGTCTTCAGACAACCGCTCAGAGGATTGGCTGCTGAGATGGAGTACAGTTTTGAGTCCTAGATCACAAGGCTAAGTGGTACCTTTGGAACACAGAGGTGAGGTACTCTTGAGGTGTAGATTGAAACATGCAAATGACAATTTATGTGAAGAGCATATGTTATGGAGATGAAATGTGAGATTTTGTCTTTGGTAAACTGAGGATTATACTCAATGCAAGGAGTTGGGTTCAGAAGCTTACCTGATGCAGCCCTACAACTACTTTGGTGAAGCTCCGATGTGCGGGTTAGCAGTCGATCTCCCGAAGCTGCTGCTACATCCACACAACTGATGTGGCGCAGCTCCTGTGCATGTCTTGGCAACGGCTCAAGCAGAGCTACTTTGCCGCTGATGCGCTTCAACTCCGGCGTGTGTCTTGCTGTTGTTGTAATACGGCTCCTACTTGTGTCTAGCAGTTGACGTGATGTGTCCCTTCGCTGTCTTCTATATCGGTTGTCTGGGTGCTCCGATTGGCTCTCTGTTCGGAGTTGTTGTTGATGCCTTGCAGTGTTGACGACTTGCAGTGAGTTGCAGAGTTGATGCCTTGCTGTTGACGCCTTGCTCGTAATGTGATATCTCCTATGTGTGTTGTTAACGGTGTTGGTGTGCTTGCGCAGGCAAGTGATATCTTCCGAGGGTGTTCGAGATCCAGAAATGGCGGGTCTTCTACACAAACGAGATTTCCGACTAGTGCATAGATGGATTTTGGTACTGCTTGTGTCAAGCTGTTGAACTATGAAGAAGTGAGATCCGAAAAAATCGGATCTACACCTTTCGTGAAGTTGTGAGAGGGCTACGGGCTGGCTCTCTCCAAGCGATGGTAAGGAAAGTAGATCTGAGCTTGCTAGGTGGGCTACTAAGCATAAAGAAATTAAAGCAAAGTGTATACAGTTAACAATGTGGACGGAGAGGAGCTTACAGAGCTCCTTGACGATTGATGCAGCAATGGTGTGTGGAGGTGAGTTCTGGATCCGGTGTCCTGGTGAGTAGTGAGTGCTTCTGAGGCCTGAACGTGCACTGATATCTGTAGGGGTGGCTGGATCTATCTGCTAAGCTTGTGAGGAGGAACAGAGAACCTAACTACACCAACACAAGCCAACTCTCTCTACAGCGGTTCAGTTCTGCTAACACGGCTCTCAGATCCGATCCAGACTCCTGAGTGACCCTTCCCAACACTCTTGTGCACTACAACGGACAACTCTACACAGATGGCGTGGTTAATAAGGGCCAAAGGACAAGGCCCAACGCTCTTGTCCGCTGTTATCCTTCCTTTCTGCGGCTATCTCCCAGGAACACCCTCACCAGAAATCTCGGAGCGACTTCAGTAGCTCATAGCGGCATGTTTTTCCGAGATATACCATACTTACCCCCTCCCACCTAGCAAGTCCTCCCGACCCCCCCTTCCCAACTCTCTTCTCCCTTACAACCCCTTCCATCTCTCTCTCGTTTTTCTCCCTCCCTATTTCGTTTTTTTTCTCTCTCTCTTGTAGTCTCTCTCTCCCATCTCTCTCTTTCTTAGGAGATTGGGTTCTTTTGGATTTGGGATTATTTGGAGGAGTTGGAAGGTGAGAAGAAGAAGTTGGAGGAGGCTTTTTAAGGAGATTTCAAGGTTGTCTGAGGAGGTATGAAGGAAGGGCGTGGAAGCTAGGGTTTTGGAGGAGAGTTGGTGGCACCTAGGGTTTGAAGCGTCAAACCTAGGGTATGGAAGAAGATGGTGGTGGAGGAGGCTTTTGAATTTTGACAACGGTGGTGGAGATTCCTAGGCGTGGAGGTGGTGCAAGGAGATTCACGGCCGCGGCGAGAAGGTTCAAAGACTAGACCACAACTTCAAGGAGTTTGCGAGTGTGTGGGAATCCGTTCCCACAAGGTTTCGGATGTAACCTTAAAATCCGGTAAATGATGATGAAAAATAAAATAATTAGTGAATAGAGTAGTGCAGAATAGTACAACTAGGTAGAAATAAGAAATAAGGATCTTGGGCTTAAATATAACCGTAAAATGATGTTATCTTTAGCACTTTTTCAAAAACCAGACATCCGGATTTTTGGAAAATGCCCTGAGTATTCTGGATGACATCGAGAATCCGGAAACGACATCATGAGTCTCACAGCACTTATGTGTGACCGTACGTCGTGTCATATATAAAAGGGGTCAGAAAAAGGAAGCTCCTTCATCTGCCGTTTTCTGTTTTTTCTCTCTTTCTCTCTCGCTTTCTTCTGCCTCCTGTTTTCATTTGCTTTTTAGCATCCGGAAGTATTCCGTGTAGCAAGTGCTTTCGTAAAGTTAGTGCGTGCAGCTGAAATCAGAGAGAAGAAAGGTTGAGAGTTATCCATGGCTGGAGGTAGAGAGCGGGCCGAAAGAACGCTGAAGGTGAAGAATACTATAGCCGGAGGGCCACCAATCCTGAGGGTGACTCCGGAATACCCCGCAGAAGACAAGGACGTTCAGTTCCTTTATCATTTCCTGGAGGAGATGGGGTGCGCCGAACTCATAGAGGTGGCGTGGGGCACAAAGGAGGAGGGTCTGGTGTCGGAGCTGATCGGAGAGCCTGACAACCAGTACGATGGCAGCCCCTGAGCTCATCAGGAGAGGTGGACAGTGGCAAAGTGGAAGCAAACGTATGACTTCCGGGACGGGGCAGTGAAGGTATTGGAAAGAAACGACGAGTTTCTTGATAGGGCCGGAACGCCGACCCGAAAAATGGCTTCAACACGAGTGACCTCAACGATCCCCAGGCACGGATAGTCGTAGGATTTTTGAACCCTATCCTCCATCCGGAAAAGCCCAAGAGGCTCGTGTCCAAGTGGGCATGCACTTTCCTAGGCGCCATGCGAAGGAAGATCATCGTTGACTAGGCCTCGCTGATGCATGACCTTATCGAGAGGTTGCTCAAGGGCCTCCATCGGACGAAGAAGGCCGGATTGCCGCTCCCATCTTACCTCACTCACCTCTATGTCAAGCACGAATTGCTGACACCGCCGGAGCAGGATGAATACGTAGAACTTCTAAACATTCAGAAGTATGGTGAACCGGAAACCGACTCAGAAGACGAGCCCAAAGCAGTGGAGCCCCCTCCAGTCAAAACCCCTCAAACCCGGAAACGGAGTCGGTCAGTGCAGCCAGAGGTAGAACAAGCGACAGCTCAACCGACTCAGCTGGAAACTACCTCAGTCCATCCGGAATCTGCTGGCCCATCCACACGACCGGGACGAGTACTTGAGGCAGATCCTCCGGAACTCAACGGAATTCCGGGAGAGGATATTATGGAATTGTTTAAGCACGTGGCCTGGCGGACCGCGCTGTTTAACCAATTAATTGGGGATAACATGCAATTGGTGAAGGAGATCTTAACCGAGCTGAAGGTGGATGAGATTCAACATATCCTTCTTGATTGAAGGACCTCCAATACGCGGAAGCCTGACTGAGCGTATTAAAGGAGCAATACGCCCCTTTGATCCAAGTGCGTGCAAAGCTCCAGTAGGAACTGATGATGGCAGAAGCGGCAGTGGCGGAAGCACAAGCAGTCTAGAAGGAGGCGGAGGACAGAGCCATCGCATCAGCTCAAACACTCATAGAAGTCCGGGCGGCGCTAAGTTTTCCGGCTGACACAGTCAACCAGAGCCTCCTCTTCGACGAACGCTTCCAAAAAGAAGGGAATATGAACCGGGGCCAGATCATCCAATTCTTCATGGATCATGGTCGGAAGATGGAGAAGGCTTGGAGCCACATGCAGCTCTTGCTCAACAACATAGTCCAGGAGGAATCCGTGGCGCCAACCTCACCAATCGACCTCGGCTCCTCACTAGATGAAGTCGGGCCATCAAATAGAGTATTGTAGGCTTTAGGAAAGGAGAAGAAGATTCTCAGTACTCCCGGCGCGTTGTCGCCCATGAGCTGGAGTAACCTCTCTCTGCCTAGAACGGAGACACTCAAGTCTTGGAAGGATATGCTCCCGGCAGTCCTCTTCAAGAGACTCCCCCAGTATTCCGACTTCCTTCCTTCTCTCCGGCCTCCACCCTCCAAAAGATAACCTCCCCACTATCCAGAGGTCTTCTAGAGGAGACTTCCAATGTCAGGGACATAATAGGAACCTCGGCCGGTACGGCAGAGAAAGGAACGCAGCTGGTGCCACCCACTGAAGACCGGAAGCCGACTACTCCAGCTTTTGGAAGCAAGAGCCAAGTACCGGAATCGCCTTCGGAGAAAACAAGGAAGGCGAAGGTCATCGTGGACAAATCCCCTAAGCGTAGGAGTGCCCGGAATAAAGGTGGACACCAGAAGACTCCCTAGTTAGATCTAGGATTGAAGTTAGGAAATTTCTAGTTACTTAGGTTTAGTAGCGATTAACGATGGGGCTCAAGATTGCATCTGGCTGCCAAACCTTAGGCTAAGAAATTTCATAACTACCTTATTAGTTAAGAGCAAAACAATTGGATCTCAAATCCAAATCTTTTGGATCTGAGCCGGGATTTCCGGATATCTGGAGATAAGGCCATTTTGGTATTAGGATAAAATTTTCCGGATTTCTTGCAGACAAGATAGATTTAAAATCAGGAAAATTATCTAGTATTTAATAGGTAAGTGTTATGAGCTCATCATCTTGTTTTCTCTCATTGAGAGCATTTTTCTTCAGCTTATCACTATGTTGATTAAACCCAAAAGTTGTGGTGTTGAGTGTGTTCTTTTGAGGAACGGATCCATTGTGGTTAGGATATGGTGATTGAATTCTTTCGTGGTGAGTGTTAGAGTGTGTGTATTTGAGGTAATCGGTTGGGATTTGCATTGGGAGAGCGCCCAGAAAAGCTGGAGAAGAGATTAGGTAGAAACCTGACATTCTTTAGGGTCCGGAGGTAGCCAAGAGGAAGAAGAGACATATTGCAGAGGTGTGCCTCGTAGTCATTAGGGCACGAAAGAACCGTGTGAACCCAAATTTTGATTGAGGCCGAAATCTCCTCCTACGTAGGGAAAAAACTTGATGTGTATGTCTAGAAGGAACCTCTTTTGCATACTTTAATGCTCACTCCATAGAAGCACCATAGTACTAACCAGAAAGTCGTTGTAGTCTGGATTTATCTCTACGTGACCGCGTCCGGATGGCCATCCAATATTGTGAGAGCGAAAACCCAGCGGCAACAATCGTCCACCGGTTTGCAGAGTAGGGAGAGTGGGTGTCTAGCCACTTTAAGTTACGAGGCAGTAGGTGTCTAGCTACTTTAAGTCACAAGACAATGGGGAATCCGGCCACTTACACAAATAGAATCAGTCGCCTTCCGGTCATTCGTTTAAATCGTCCGAAAGACTCTTTAAGGAGGAACATAGATAAATAAAACTCCCTTCTAGCTGTCCGGAATTGGTTCCGGAAGCTATTGTAAGAAGTCCGGAATCCGGAAGGATCCGGATATTGAGCAGAGGAATGAGTAGGAAAGCTAACCTGTAGGAAAATCTTTGATAGTTTAGTTTTGTAGTTCAATCAGAAGAGAGACAATAGATCTCTGTGGGAACAAAACCGGAGCGGTTCACTCTGGTAGTATTTAATGACAATTAAGTGCTAACCGGAGGAATACTCACCTGATGATTTGCAACAGGGTGCAACAAGGAGGTGGCAAGAAGTTGTGGAAAAGGTAATTCTTGCCAAATAATAGATTTTTCTTGTTTGTACAACTTTCTTGTTTGTTAGATTTCTTCTCACTTTCTTCTCCCGGTGTGACCTCCCGTTTCTCTCCTTTCCGGTCCAGAGAAAAGTCTCCCGGTAGACTCTATCTAGACCTTGTATGTCTTAGATCTTGATTTCTTGCACTTGTGCATCTACATTCATGTCCCATCGTTTGTTTTCTATTGTCTCGGCCTCTTGACAAAGCCTTCTTTTATGTTTTCTCCATTCTCCCTTCATCTCTAGGTCTTGTGTAATTTTTCCATCTTTTTCCCCGTCTTCCCAGTCAACCGAGGAACCCCCTTCTTAATTCTTGTTCTCCCAAGTCATCTCTTTGAAGTGGTCAATTGTGATGTTGTTTTGTTTGTTGTGTTACTAGATACGTGCAATACTTACATCCACGTTAGTCTAGTAAAGTGTTCCGGAGAAAGTACACATGTTGTCCGGTATACTTATGATTTTCGGGCGGGACCGGAGGTTGTGATAAGTTGATAGGGAGATTGGTGGAGGTACAGGCACATCACGGAGCAAGTCGATTTCTGACAACATGGCTCTACCGGTATCTTTTGAAGGTTGACCTGAAGAAGTGGGAGGGGACTCAGAAAAGTGAACAGTTGGAGGATGACCTCATTCGGATGGGTTGCAGAGAAGTATACGAGAAGCCTTGGGTCTTCCAGTAGGGACGTGCGGTGGCAGAGTTGCAACCTCCGAGGACACCCCGAGGAGTCTACTTGGCTAATCTTTGGTCATGGACCACGGAAGCATGGCGTGAGGTGTATTCCTTTCGTCAAGAGGAGGGTGAACATTCAGAGTCAACCAGGAGCTACTAGACAAGCACGTGTCGAGTTCCTACGACGTGTCGGAGTGCTAGCAGAGTGATTAATTCACGAACCACCGGGTGAGGAGGATGGTTGAGTTTTTAAACTTAATCTTCCACCCCAACCAACGTGAAAGAGTCACAGCCCGGCTAGCCACCACCTACATACAGGCATTTTCCAAGGATTCCTTCCGTGATTGAAGATCTTTGTTGGAAGAGGCAATTTTGCCTCACCTCCGGGCAATTCAACAAGGGGGATGTTCCAAGACTTTCTTGACTCCATTTAGGCACATTCCCATGGTTGCATTTTTTATTTGAAATTTTTGAAAATTTGTTCAAAGACGGAAGAAGATAAGAGGTACATGGGAGTATGTTTTTAATTCCCATCGGACTAGTTAAAAGAAATTTATGCAATCTTAGAGGAAAACTTCTCAAGTGCGGGCACGTCATGCAACTCCAATTTTGTTGCTTGGACACTTATTCAAATGTAAGAATTTCAATACTAGTAAGTAGTATTCTTTCATGTCAAAAGCAATGCTTGTCTTATGTAAAAATATAGGATATCAACCCAAGTCAAACATTTCCACACATTGTCACACATTGTTGGGCAAGGTACCATTTCCACATTAAACTAAGAGATCATCATCTTTTCTAACTTTTATTTTTTCCACTACAGGATGTGGTGTAAACCATTTTATTGACCGTTCGGAGTCTCATTTTGACATATCAAGTTCACAAAAAAAAAACGTGAATTTGCAATTTTTGAACCTCGAATCCTTGCATAATATTTTAAAATAAGCTACACCCCTTTTCTATCTCTAAAAATTGATCAACAAGGAACTTATATCATGCTTGACATAATGGTAATGAATTTAGACCGAGTGTAGAGCAAAACTTTGACACTACGTGAAGTCAAAGTCTACTGACCCACTCAATGCTTGGAAGTCAATGAACCATTTTTCCAACTTCAAACACTATAATCTATCAACTCATGTGGTCAAAGTTTATGAAGTTTTGTGAGTATGTTTCTAACTCTTAACTGGGAGTCTGGGATCCTACAGCCAAAATTGAAGATTTTTTGCCTTCCTTATTCATTGCGCCAAAACACCAACTTTTGGTGCCTCCAATTTGATGGGGAGCGCCTTCAACACGCCTTACAGTTGGGGTTGAAGAGCCAACGAATGGGCTGGTAATCGAAGCGGCAAACATAGTTTGTCATGCTTCATCGTTTATCGCTAAACTGATGTTCCAGAAGGCCTGAGTTTGGCAACAATCTTCAAGATGGCAACCACGATATGTGAGTTGGATAACTCCACGGGTCTCAATGCGTTGAAGACAGAAGTGATTGAGGAAGAGGCGGATGAGAGTCATGAGGACAAGGTAGAGGAACTGCTTTCAGTAGTGATGCGTGTCATGATCATAGCCGCTATACCTACAATCGAGAGGTCATCTATTACACCTAGTGTGGTGATGGTTGACAACTTTCAGGGATTTTTCCAACTTCTTGGACCCAAGGGGAGAGTTTTGTACCTTGGCAAGTGGTTTTGGATTTAGGAGCTTAAACGTTGATGCTGAGAGGATCCGCCATTGAGGGGTTGGACTTGACAAGAGACACTTTGGAGAAGTGTCCATCAACTATTAGTACGTCTATGGGAGGTACGGAGCACGCTACGGGCATTACGAACTAGGAGTTGATGTTGCAGATCAACAAAGATGATGTCAAAGATGCGAGTTTATGAAGGTAAAGGCTATAGTTACGGAGGCCAAGTCATATGATGTCTTAGTGACCTCGGTAGTGCCACATCCCATGGGATTCACCTGGATTTAAGGAAAGAGACAACAAACTATTAACCAGGATGGCAAGCGGGAGATGGGCGGAAGGCTCAGCTGTCAGCTTGATTTATTTAAGTTCTTACTGGTAACCTTGGGGATGTGTTTGGCTTCTAGGAAGGTATGAATGTGAAACTACCATGGTTTCGCAAGGGTTTTGATAATTTCTCTATGCCTAGTTCCACACTTGATGAAATGGATGATCAAGTAGGTGACACAAGGAAGATGCTTGAGACCATTCCATCCTTCCACAAGTTGAAGAGGAGATTGGAGGAGACCAAGATTTAGGACCACCTCTGCACACTTCCACCATCCATTGGAAGACATTAGAGGATGAGATTGTCTTATTGGAGTTATTTGGCGGAATTGGAAGTGGTTTAGCGGCACTGCTAGAAGCGGAGATCAAAGTCAAACACTACATCTATGTAGATGTTGATGAAGCAATAAGGCATGTAGCCAAGCGGCATTCACAACGGTTGATGACACAATTCGTGGGCTTGTTGGCCACTAGTGCCATCAAGACTACATTTTCCACGCTTGTTGGTGATATTTCCTTGTTTTCATGAGAGGACATTCACCGTATTGGCCATGTGGACCTTGTCATTGCCGGTTGGCCTTGTCAAGGTATGTCTATGGCCGGACATCAGAACAGGTTGAAAGATACTCATTCTTTGTGGTTTTATGATATGATCCGCATATTGCCTTTGCTTCAGACATCTTAGAAGCAACCACCAGGTTACATTGTGGAGAATATACCGGTGGTGAATAGCTCCTTGTCTCAAGAATGGTGAAGCCCAATGCCTACGAGCGGGAGAGAGCCATGGGCTTTCCCATGGACACTATCAATGCCCCCAATATTTTGGAGCAACAACGGCAATTTTTACTTGGGCAAGCAATGGATTAAAATTGCTTGACTTGGATCATTTCGTTGCTAGTAGCGGAACAGAAGCGGTTAGCTTCTAGTTTTAGCGATTATATGAAATATTGTGAGTTGCGAGTGGCCAAAGAACCATTTGTCTCTGTTAGAGTGACAAGCAAAGTGGTTGAGGGCAAGAGGGCCTTGGCACTTCATTCATGGAACCTATGGGATACCGCAAATCTTTCTGCGATGCTGAAGGTTGAGGATCCTCACTATGGAGTGGAGGATTGGAGCTAATGTAGGGGATTGGCCCACTAGAGGGGGAATTTAGAGAAAGTTGTGGAGATGATGTTCATAGAAGAACACACAGCTCACCGAGTAGAAGAGATTGGCAGACTAAGCCAATTGAAAGGACTTGGAAGCATGATAGAAAAGAGGAAAGAAGGGCTTTCTCCATTCAGCGTTCATTTGCAGCCGAGGAAGAAGATTCTTGCCTTAGAGGAACTGAAGGAGGTAGTAACCAAGGATACTTGAAAATTGATGGTAGGCCTGGCGGATGAAGTAGTTGAGGAAGAGGAACATACATTTTTCAAGGAGTATACAGACTATTTTGCCTTTAGTCTAAAAGATTTGGATGTCTTGAAGGGACAAGAAGTATGTATCAACTTAACAGACAAAACACCAAACCACCGCAAGCCGTACAAATGATGTAGAGCGGAAGATGATTTGCATTCGTACAGAGGAGTTGGTGGCTGCAAGGCTAGTGGACCTGGCTCCACCGGATTGTAAGTATACATCGGCAACGGTTGTTGTAGTCTAGTGGTTCGTAATTCTCAAAGATAACCAAAATTAACCTTAAGCGAGCCCACCTGATCTGATCGTTTCCAGGGATTTTTATTCTGTGTCAAATTCTCTAAATCTTAAAGATACTTCACACTTGATACCTCAGCACATCCCGAATGATGGCTTCCCCAGTACCTCAGTGATCGGTAACAAGTATCCACAAGTGTTTAGTTTAAAATATCTTGAACGTCATAGTAAATTTTTGGTAAGTTTTTATAGTGTCCTGAAAGTCACTGCCCTCCATTCTCACAGTCTACAGGCCACAATATCTACAATCTAACTCTACACCTTGAAAGAATTTAAAGGTTGCAGCTAGTTTACTGGTCTTCACAATCTACCGGAAATTAATTCTGGTACATCGCTCACAAAAAACCGAGTTCCGACTGCTATCACATCTAATAAATCAAACAAAGAAGTTACAAGAATCACAACAATCTACTTTTAAGTAAATCACATAAGCAAGACAACCTTCCATCGGGATCAAATCACCTCATCCACTGTAAGGGTAGAAATTCCAGTATACTCCGGACTTAAGCTTAGTTGGGATCTCTTTCAATGTACCAAGGAGGAGAATATCATCCCTCCTCCTCACCAATCCAAACACTTCCCACCAAAGGGAGGCTATCATAAATAGTCGTGGGCTTCTCAGATCCCATCCGATAAGCAACTCTTCCTGGTCCCACCGGTCAAGGGTTTGAAGTAGATCCCAGATCTTGCTCCACCTATTTAACTTAGATATCCTACTCCCTCTAGAAGCCTCTACGCACATTCAATCACATAACATTCAACAAGCCACAACCTTGCACATCCTAGTAAAGACTAACTAAGAGGACTCAACTCTCTTCCTCTCTACTCACACGAGCTCAACAAAGATTCTAGACACAAGCGAAGAAACAAAGAGAAGAATACTTAAACCAAGAGCCCGAGGCTCTTTTACACAAAGGCTACTAGCTACCCTCCAAAACTAGATCCCAAAATGGTGGGAATGGCATCTAGTTCCTAGAGAGAGCACAAAAGTCAATAGCTACCCTCCAAAACTAGATACACAACATGATAAAATGGCATCTAAATCCTAAAATCAAGGGCAACTTAGTCACCGACAGATTACCAATAGTCCAGTAAACCGGAAGACTCCCGGTCCGAGACCGGTAAAACATTCCCTAATACAAATAAGGAGCTAGAGAAATCACTCAATTCGTAGTGACCGGGTGCACGTTGGGGCCCCATCGACATCACTACTCTCACCCTAGTATTTAAATCTAGCAACTTTAACAACATCCCATCAACCGGTGGGATAAATCAACAATAATACATAACATGTAACAAAGGCTCAACCGGAAGACCCATTCGAAAGAGTGGAATTATCTTCTAGTTGATCCATAGGAGGATTGACAAGAAGGTTAAGAGTACGTACGTGTCCATGGTCAAGAGAATCTACCGGAAGGTTGGAAGTCTCAACCGGGAGGTCTACGGGTGGATTAGGAGTATCCACCGGTAGATTGGATGTATCTAAAGATACACGAGGAGTCTCCATTAGATCAACAAGCAGGACTACTGAAGACTCAACCAAAGAATCCGGTGGTGAGAAAGGAAGGTCAACCGGTTTTTTCCTGGTAGGTTTTTGCAGGAGGCCTCATTTCTTTTTGTAAACTTTCACACCCCATTCCTTGGAGGATGGAGAATCTGCTCAACTCACTGGACATTGAGTGGGTGGATTATCCTCTTCTGAAGAAAGAGAACTATCATAGACTAATCTTCTCTTCTTCTGGAGTGGGCTCCGGGTTTGCAATGGCATGGTGGCACTCGTTTGACCGGCAAGTAACTTGGTCAATGCCACCATGGTTTCCTGAGCCTTGACCTTCCTGTTGAGATGCTCTTTCTATTATGTCCGGAGATCTTTCTTCACTTTGGTCAATTGCTCCCGGTCTTCCCGGGTTGCAGCCAAGATGTCTCTGATGTTCTCCACTCCAAATACCTTCCAGAGAGTCTTTTGAAGACTGCTTGCCTCCAAAAACTCCATCTCCATCTGCTGGACATCCCGAGTCATCTTGTTGGAGAACTTGGCTATGTTTCCCACGAGAGTAAGACTCTTGGATGACGGGGTTGGTGGTGGTGGTTTCTCCCGGTGAGACCTGGAGGTCCTACCTTCACTTGAGATTGCCTGAGATGATGAGGCTTCCCATGGAATTGCCAATAACGCGAATCGGAGCTCTGTGTGTTGGAAAAGGGCACGGGAAACATAATTTTGAGGAGCCATCTTTTGTCTCCACATCCTCTTCTCTTTCGGCTCCAGACAATTGTGATACTCATACAAGTGCATGAGATTTGCAAAAGCCCACCTTTGAACTTTTATCATTTAGGGGTTAGCTAAAAGCGTTAGGCCCTGTTGACCACGAATGGTAAACTTGATGTACCCATATCGAAGTGCCATCCCAGTGGCCACTCCATTTATAAAGAGGGTATGAACATGACGTCAAAATGGGCTGTACAAATAAATGCACCCAGGTCCGGACTCCGGATATGGGAGCTCTTGAAGGGCCGTGGGGGGCAAGCCTCGCGGGCATAGGAGGGGATAGCGCCTCCGGGGGCAGGGGAGATGAGGTGCCGGTTGTCAAACTATACATACACCGAGTAAGACAAACTACCCAGTCAAGGATCACTGCAATCAGGATGTATATTGTCCTCTTTCAGGGGGGCCCACCCATGTCCAAGACCGCTATATCCGGCAGGTATTACTTTCAGCATCACCCTACAGTACTATGCTGCTGGTATCAATCGATAAATGACGAATCGACAAACCCCCTCCACCCATCATTCTTCGCATCCTAGAGATTGCTTCCCAGGCATCTTCTGAATCTACTGCATCGCTCCAGTTTCACTTCTGAACCAGGCCTGGCTATGAGATCCATGTATCTGTTGTTGCAGGGTGAGATTACTCGTCGGAGCGTTTTGGAGCGCACCTAGCCTTGCTGCGGTTAGCTCGAATACGAATCTGAACCTTCGAGTCTCGTGGTGAGTGGCTAGACTAATTTCTACATCAGATTGTATGCATCACCAGAAGTTGTTGTTGGTGTGTAGGTCACAGTTCGTCGTGCATGACAACGTTGATAGAAATGACGATGCACCTGGTTGACTAATTTGCTTACAGGGATGAAGCGCTTCGAACATATATGATAGTTTTCGGTGCTTATACAATTTTGTGTTCCACTGTGTCAGGAACGTCGGGGAGATTTTGTTGTGCCGCGTTTAGCGTTGGTGCCAAAGTAGTAGCGAGTCACGAACGTCGAGGCGCTGCGGTGTGTGGGGTGTGGCGTTAGAGCAGAAAGTTTGTGCCGGTCAAAGGTATTGCACAAGTTCGTAAAATGACCCTCAAGACGACATAATATTGTTGTTGATCAGTTTCTAAAGACTATCCTGGTTGCACGATTGCGCTCCCCTGGTGAAGTGCAATCCATCTGTATATTAGAGACGTAGGTATAGCTTGTAGCACTGGAAACAAATGATTTTTGTACAAACCTGCTGCTGAAGACTGACGAGTTCTACATTAACCCTTAAACGTCAGTCGGAACCGTTAATACTGGTACGTGTTTTACTCTATAGGATACACAACATGCATTAAAGTTTAGCAAAACTTACACCTTTGATTGAAGATTCTTCAACTAACATGTTTCATTTGGAGGTCATTTCAGTATCTGAACCTTATCATGTTCGAATACGACACCATGTAGAAATACTGTGGCCACGAGTTGGCACCTTCTGACGTTTATGGGTTAATAGGTATAGATTATTTGTCAAAGATGTCAGAGGCTAAGTCGCAATGAGGCCTTTGTTGAAAATATCTTGGAACATGAAGGGTTCGTCCGTCACACATTCATCTGTCAATATGGTGGGCACTTAGTAACCTCGACATATCGTCAGATGCAAATGTATACCAGAAGTGGTTGAGAGATCGATCATTTCGATCTGAAGTTAGAACTTGAGTGAGATCACGTCTAATTGTAACTTGGGGACAGGTTTCGTGGGACCGTCTCTGATCCATTGATTGGTGTCAGAAGGGGGCTACTTGTGGTCAACTAGTCCGAGGAATCAGTCATTGCTGATGACGGGAGATCATGATCAGCAGTGGGGGAAGTATTCTGCCGATTTCCACTCTGGTGCATGGCTGAAGGATGCAGTAGAAGCTCCATTTCTTGATAGCCATTTCAAGAGCTTTGCACAGAAGGCACATGACCGAGGAAAGCCATGGAAAGCCCTGGATATCGGCTGCGGAATGGGCAAACAGACGATCAGATTGTTACAAGCAGGTACCCGGCGAGGACCTAATCTGTGGTTCAATTATGACCTTTGTCTCTTGATTTGAAGACTAACGCATCAAACACAGTCTCTTGTCCTCATGATCTCTTGCTATGATGGGATGAAATATCTAAGCAGGTGCAAGTTATGTGCTTGCCAGCGACGCTGCTGTAGACATGGTAAGCGGTGCAAAGAAAGAAACAGAGCAGTACCTCATTGGTTCAGGGTAAGCTCCCCTTTCCATAATTCCTAAGCTAGCTGAGGAATGATCCAACTATTGTGACAGTCTTTATAGACGTGACTGTAATCTGATGATCGACTGGATGTGATGATCTCAAGCAGGTCCGGACCAGGAACACCGATAGCCGACTTCTATGTCTGCTCTGCGGCATATTTGACTAGCATTCCAGGAGTAGAGGAGGAGACGTTTGACCTGGCGATTTGCATCTACGTCCTTTGCAATTTACCATCTAAAGAAGATGTAGTGAACTGTTCCTCAGAATCCTCCTAAGCCGCTCAGATCTGTTGCCACTGTGTCTTATATTTAAACATTTAGTAATTGTGTCAGAAAGGACGGCCCATTAAAGTGAAGAAGACATTAATATTCAAAAGCATCCTGAAGATCTGATACGTATATGCTCATATGTGCCCTGAAATGATGAATAATCATTTCATAAACTGCGATTTGACTGCAGGTCAAACAGGCACTAGTAGAGATTTCGAAGCTGCTACGACCTGGGGGAACGTTTCTTTTCTACGAACCACACATTGTGGAATATATGACGATGACCCACAGCACCGGGCACGTCGAATATTTACCAAAAGAAGACGGCACTGAGTACAAGTATTTCGAAGACGAGGGCAAACCACGGATGGTCAGCTTAACTCATCATTATTCTTCCTTCAACGAAATCTAGACACTGTGCACCTCAACTGGAACATTAATAATTATTTTTTTCGACTTGCATTTACCGCAAGTCATTAGACTCTTTTGAACTTGCCACTGGATATCTACTAACACGTCATGTGTGTTGTGCTTTGGTTGCTGGATCCAGCTGAGAATTCGCATGAACTCTGGAAATCCAATTGAAATCACCAACAGATTTTACACCCTCTCATTCTGGGTCGCGTCGCTCTTGGAGTCGGGCTTCCAGATCTCACAATTCCACGAGCCGCACCGTGACCCGGAGGACCTTTCCTCCGATGCACCAAGTTACATGAGGTACTATGCGGAATGGCCGAGTGCCATGGTTTTTGTGTGCACTAAGGTAGAAGTACCTCAGCAAGACAGGCAGTGATATCTGATTATACCCTAAGCTTGTCATGTACTGAACCAGCAACTACACATGAATCAAGGTCGCGGTTTTTCCAGACCTACTGCGATGTACATTATCCGGTGTAAGCAGTTGCCACACCAGATCGCAGTTAAGTCTCTCTCAAGGACTAGAGGTGTACGGCTCAATCTCAAAGATAAAATGTATGAGAAATTTTTTACCTCCATTCTTTGCATAATTTTTTTGAATATGCTTAATCCCTTTTCTACCTCGAAAAATTGGTATCCAAAGAAGTAATCTCATGTTTAAAAATCAAACCTTGTGTAGTGCAAAACTGACACCAAGTGAAGTCAATCTCCTGATCCAACGCAGGAAAGAAAATGGACTTCTTTCCTACTTCGAACACTATTATATGTCAAACCGTGCAATCAGAAGTTGATGAAATTTTGTGAGCATGTGGTTCAACCATTTAACGTCAGAAGGTGCCACTAGTGACCACAATATTCTACATGTATGGTGTTGTATTTGAACATGATATTGAAATGATCTCCAAATGAAAGATGTTAGTAGAAGAATCTTGAATCCAAAGGTGTTAGTTTTGCAAAACTTCATTATATTTTTTGTAATCAGAATCTATGTAAAATCTGTAAAGTAAATACGTGCATGCATATATAGTTCCCGACTGACGTTTAAGGGTTAAGAAGCCTCAATTAAGATCCTACAGTTCAAATTGGAAATAATAATTTTTGTTTCCTTCTCCTATCTTCACATCAGAATCTACAATTTTGAAGCGTTTTTGACATGAACTTGTCAAGGAACTTTAGGGGTTAAAACACCCAAGGTGGATTTTAATTTCTGTGAGAGGCCCCACCCAACCTAAATAAAATAGGGGGCAAGTTTCATACTCAACTGCCCTCCGGAAAAAGCTCGTGACACTGATTTAAGCCAAGCCCCACAAATTGCTTCTGCTTTGAACACCTCCAAAGGTGCATTTGTCACCAAGTGGATTTTATGGCCCAGTAGAAGAGTGAATGAAAGTATAACAAAAAGAGGACAACCCAAAAACGTATGACCACCAATAAACAAGTCACTTGACCCTCATTGTGGAGGCCCAGACCCTACACAATGAGTTTCAAGTCCTTGACTTGTTTCAAGCCACTACAAACATCGAGCGCCCTCCATATGGCCACTAATTTTTCATCAGGTAACCCCTTCAAGGAGTGCTTTGTACACCCCTGATGTGCAAGCAGCCCCTTAATATAAAAATAACCAGTCTCAACAATCCCGTGGCTCCACAAGGATATTTCTCATAAATAAGGGGCTGCTCACACAATTGCCTGGTCCAAGGCGCACCACTGGCAAGATCATAACGACTCATAATATAAGTTTTTAGCCGTGAAGTCTATTAGTCTTCGAAAGATCTATATCAGATATTCAGACTGTGACTCAGCTGTACAGATTATGTCAAGGTTTTGGATCATGTGAGCCTAGATCTTACAACTATGCAAGCCAGCGCAGCTTTTCTTGGAGCTAGAGGCAGAGGTGTTCATAGTGAAGCTAGGTTGCAACTAATTCTCGACCATCAAGGTCCAAAGCTCGGAAAAGTGAAAGCTACCATGGTTCCAGGGGTGAAAAACTCTAAGTCTCCCTAGAGCAAGCCTCTGTAAAAAAAACCTACTTTGCGGGCAAGATACTAGGCCACGGAAGATGTTTTTGCCTGATTAATTTACACTCGCTGACATCAGTCAATATGTACACTGAGGATATTATATAAGAAAGGTGTGGAGTAGTAGCATGCATACCGGAAAACAACAGGAAGTAGTACCTACGGACTCTCTTTCGTCAAGGTTGACATGTGAATATCCGACACGTTGAGTGTGCCCGACCCGTCGTAATCAAGCGCGGCGAATTCCTTCAAGATGTCCAGCACGTCCTCCTCGGCAATCTTGCCCTCCTCCTTCAGCTTGAAGATCACAAATTCTGCAGCACTGCGCGGCCACCATGCATCACGCGAGTCCACCATTAATCAGTCACTTGATTGAGTGATAGCTAGTGAACAACATCAAAGCAGCTGCAGCTGCAGCCCTAAACCTAAGACCATGTGGAAGGTTGAGATGAGCGGGGCTATTGATTTGAGTCCAACACGCACGGACCTTACAACACCATCGCCATCCATGTCGGCCGCTTCTAAATCCGAAGGCGTCGTCGGCCGATGCAGAGACCAGGACGCGATCTCATGCTGCCGCTCTTCAGTCCGGCTCTCCGCTAAATACAGAAAGAACTGCGCCACGCATACAGTGCTGGACAGGATCCAGAAGATGGCGAAGACGCGACCTCCTTGAGTACGAAAACTGCGATCCCCGTAGCCCAGAGTGGTCACTGTGACGCACACGAGATAGAACCCGTCAACGAAGCTCATACCCTCCCACCACACCAACGCGAACATGCCCGCCGCAAAGTGGACCACCACCGCGACGCCCGCGACGAGCATCTTCCAATGCGCAGCGACCACTTGGTCGTCGTCGTCCACCACCAGCTCCTTCTTATGCTCCTTCCGCATGTACCGGAGATAAATCTTCTGCACGAGGAGCTTCTCCTGCTTCTCCACGAGGTAGCTCGCAGCGCCACTCAGAAACACGCCCACCAGCCCAAACCCCGTGAAAACGAACGCGCACGTGAAGAGCTTGGCGCTCACCGTGTCGGGCACCAAGTCCCCGTAGCCCACCGTCGTCATGGTCACAATCGCGAAGTACAACGCGTCCACCGTGGCCAACGTCGCTTCGCCTTGGAGCTTAAGCTCCAGCATGAAGAAGCTCAGCAGGCCCACGAGCAAGTAAATCCCCAGAGCGATAATCGCTTTCACGAGCGAGGACAAGCCTTCCCCTTCTCGCTGGAACGGCGACGGCGGTGGCAGTCCCCGCGCCGCTCGATCCAGGTGCTTCAGTCGCGAGTGCTGCGCCGGACGGTTCCTGCCCTGAGCAGCCTTAATGGTCTCCAGAGCAGGCGCGCTCCGGACCCGACATAACCTAAAGCCAGAAAAAGCATCACAACAGATTCAGAACCTACCAAATCCTTGAACAGCCACGCAATTGGGAAGCTTGGAAGTAATTGGGAAAGGTGCAGCATTAGGTTGGAGCTGCTCGACACGAGAGAAACCCTGGCACGCTACGTACCTGCTGAGTATCCTGCTCCTTAGTGATCTCGGTACCGGACCACGATGATCCCCAAGGAGGCCCTCCATCAGCGACCCCTGCTCTCCACATCTCTCCACAAGCGATTGCAGCCCATCATCCCCAGCACCTTGAGCATCGGACTCCATAGCAACCGGAGCACATACACAATATCACCGAGTCGCATCAACAACAGCAGTCCACAGCATCGCGTTCCCTATTCCGCACTTTGCATTGCAAATCGCTGGCGGGGATTATTCATAGATGGGAATGTGTGATCTTGACAATGTGCAGCAGAAATTCCTCCTCGAGATCCTAAACCAACATAACAGCCTCCAGTCCTCGGTCATCATGGAATGAACACCATCCCAGAAAGAATAGGGCGCCATGGCAAGGGAAACAGAAGAAACGAGGGCCACAGGAATACTCCTCACGTGGAGGGCAGAGCGACTTCTAATATGCGCATCGAATTACCTTGAAAGGTCGCCACGGCGGCGTCGCATGATGCCAGGTGGGGCTTCGATTGTATACTGTATGTCACCAGCCACGGCAGGGGACCACCGAGCAGGAAGATAACAGGAGCACCGTGGTAAATAATGACAGGAAGTTAGATCATGATCACAGACCCGGATGGGGGCGGGTGTTGAACAGTACTGAAGTGACGCTGAGTGAGGCCACCGCCCCGATGATTTCTCGAATCAGGATCCGGATTCCGGTGGCAGGGTCCGAGATCTGCGACGCCGGAGAGAGGGAGGTACTGTAGGCCAATTCCTGGCTGATGAGGGCACTCGATCGCAGACGGGAGGAGCGGGGGGGCGAGAGTCCAGAGTCTTCTGAGTCCGACGGGGTGGTCTTCGTGCTTTCAGCGCTGGTGACCTTCTTGTCGCCGTCTTTGCGCGCTCTAGGCTCTTTCTCAACTTGGTAGGGCTTGGTCAGAGGACGCCCGAGGACTCGTGCTTCGTTTTGCGGTTGAGATCTGTGGCGATACCAAAAGTGGCATTTGTTCGGTGCCGCAATTGTGCACGTCTTCGTAGTTCTCCAGGGGAGACGCTCAGCCGAGATCGTGGGCGTTTGCTGCGTCCACAACTGGATCCTGTAAGCAATACACTTCCGGTGCTGTTTGCTCTAGGGTTAGGTCGTTGGCGGGTGTTCTGAGCTCGACTTCGGTTGGGACGGTGGAGGCTCCGAGCTTCATCTGTGGCGCCTTGCGAGTTCGGCATTCTTCGTTTGTGATTACGGTTTGCAGTTAGCACAGAATGTTCTTGTCCTGTAGGGGCCGTGCTCAGGGACGCGCATGCATTGTTGGTCACATTGTTCATAAGCTTAGTGGGAAGAAACGTGATGGGCTCGAGTTACTTGTGAAGTGAAGACTTCATTCGCAATGGTGTTGGAATCCAATGTGTGCAGTAGTTAACATGTATAGCCCCCACATGTGTCGGACCTAGGTTTTTAAAGTATCTAACCTTAACCTAGGAAGCGTCCATTGGTGATTTCTAAAGAACCTTCACTTAGGGTTTTTAGAACATTGATGCTGCTTTTCGAACTTTGGGTGGTTCTCTTTTGGTTTAGTTCGGCATGCAAGACTTTGACTGTAGATGCTACTGCCTTCTTTTTGTTTGTTTTTACATGATTTTCCAGTTGCTGCTACTGCTGCCGCTGAGTTCTCTTATGGAAGGCGTGTGATTTGGATGTATGAAGTGATCTGTGTGAGATTTATGTGCGCAGGATTGAGAAGATATGGTATTTAGGGTGTAAGCCTGTCTCCGAAGGGAAAGACTCATATGAGAGTAGGGGAACAATGGCGGCGTCGACAAATTCGACCGCGTTTATCTATCTACTGCTGGTGGTTGCATTCATGATGTTGTTCCTTGTATCCCATGACCCTTCACACCGTCATCCGAGGTCTCACAGACGAACCCTTCCTGGCAAGCGAATAAAGGTCCGTGCGGTGCATCATGACAAAAACCATCATGATCCGATAGCATTTGATCCCATAGTTGCAGATTTTGAGCAACGGAAAGAAGATCGAGCATGGGAGAAGCAGTACTTCGAGGATCAGTATAAGAAATGGGGAGAGCAAGTGCAAAGTGTCGAGGGCATCAACTTTCATTCGAAGGAGCCTCTGAAGGTAGTGTTCTGACCACTATTAGTATTATCATTATTATTATATTTATCAGGTTGTCCTGGGCCTCATCGATCTCCTGGAGAATTCTGTATTTTCAATTTGCATTACGATATCTCGAACAGCTTTCGTTGTTTTCATTCTCCGTCCTGGTTTGATTGTGGGGTTGGAGATGGCAGATCTTGAAGGCAGATCCAGTCGAAGATCCAGATTATGAAGATCCAGAGGAGTACTTAAATGATGAAGATCAGTTCAACATCACCAACCGCCTCACTCTGTTGTTTCCATTACTAGACATAAACCCACGAGACGATTTCGTGAGTCTCCTTGAGCTGCAAGAGTGGCATCTAGTCCAAGGCAGGAAAGCGATGCAGCATCGAAGTGACCGCGAGATGGAGACTTACGACAAGAATCATGACGGCCTAGTATCTGTGGAAGAGTATTTTCCACATTTGACGGAAGAAGAACGAGGTGTGCAATGTGCTAACCTGGTGTTGTAGATCTGCAGTAATTATTAGTAGAGCTGGTCTGTATTGAGCATGCAAGTGATTCGAGTAAAAATAGTAGTAATAGTACATACAAAGATGAAGTGGATACGTTTTTACGGTTTCAGCAACTCAGATTCCGCGCTGCAGGGCAAAACAACACGGAGGTCGGCGAATCTGGATGGTACAAGGAGCAGTTTGAAGTATGCGATCGAGACCATGATAGGCTTCTCAACTTCACCGAGTTTAATGAGTACGTTTTCTAATGTCACTGGCTACCTCATTAAGACAGTTCATCTTAATCTCTTCACAAGTATACATCCTCTTGTACCTTTTGTGGGTGTGGGAATGGGCTGAGTTTGTGTTTGAATTTTGAAAATGCCTGAAATAAGCATGTAGGAGCTTCAGGCGATGCATGAGACCTTGCAATTTCCAGTTTTATTGAGTTTTTACTCAGTTGTGCTTGTTTTCCGTAATTATACAGCCAGACAGTCAATACGAAGGCTGAGGACAGTACTCGCTTGCAAGTGTACCTGTGAGGTTTAACTTGAAGCGATTCTTTTGTTGCAGCTTTTTACATCCAGACGACGGTAGTAACCCTCATGTACGCCAGTGGTGTCGAGTGGAGCAAATAAGGTAACACCTATTACAAGCTGCAGATAGGTGCTATTGTGGACTTATTTGGCACATTTTTTATATTGATTGCATTATGTGAAATCGATTCAGGACTTATGATACAAACAAAGATGGGAAGCTTAGCTGGGACGAATTTCATCATGGAATGTTTGAGCACTTACGAGATGAACAAGACACTGATCACCTCCAGCCGCCTGATCACATGGAGGCAAAGAAGCAAGTTCAATCCAAAGAAAAATTTGCTGAATTGGACCAAAATAAGGATGGGTGAGTTCCTATCCTATCAAAGCACTCATAAGGCTCTCTTAACTCTCGGGTTCTAGATGTTTCTTGCATTCCATCTTGTACCGTATTCCTCCTGGGTTTCCTCTCACTCAATGCTTTCATCTGCTTAGGTTCAGTTCTTGTTTAGATTTTCTTTAATCTTTTATTGATTTATTTTTTCAAGTCCTTATCGGCTTCACGTTGTCGAACAATTTCCTCGCCCTGTGTTGATGCACGTGCAACTCGGACGAGTATGTCGGCTGTTGTTTATCTCGGGTGATTTTAGAAAGGTTTCATTGTTACACTGAAGATCTGAACACTCTGTATTGATGACGTTAGGTATCTGACTGAAGATGAGGTCGTGCCCGTTATGGAGAAACTCAGACCAGGGGAACTTTATTATGCGAAACAGCAATCGGATTATCTGTTGCATGAGGTTCGCCTTCTATCAAAATTGCATTCTGTCTATGTCCGTGCTCATTTGAGAGCTCATCAGGAGCGGTTGTGCGCCTGTACAGTGTCTTGTTAATATTGACTGGTGCAATATACTGTGCAGGCGGATGAAAACAAGGATGGACGGTTAACATTAGATGAGATGCTGAATCACCCGTACATATTTTACAGCACAGCATATGATGAAGACGAATTTGACTACTCGCAACATGATGAGTTCCGATGATTGCTTTCCAACCACATGATTCGCTCTTTGTTAGTTGATTTGTTACGCTCTCTGGCGGCAATCTGGAGTCTGTAAGGACGGCCTCCTAGTATTGGATCCACGGAATAGTCACAATTTTCAACCAAAGAATTTTTACAGACGTAGACGTTTGGAAGCTGCAAGTGGTTCCACATTGAGATTTTTGAGAGTGCATGAGTCATTTCGTGTACGAGACTGGTATTTGAAATGAATCACATCTGAGCATTTCTCTCTACTCATTATGATTTGATTTTACATGTAGATTTAACTTGTAGATCATGTTGTTTGCATAAATATAGGTGGACTATAGTAATTAGATAATAAACAAGGTACACAGGACAAGCTTATTATAGTGCTTGGAACATAGAAATCATCTTAGTCTGCGACAAAAAAGCCAGTGTCACGAAGTCATTTCAATAGAGATAAACGTAAACGAACCAAAACTCAGCATCTCCATGCCGAATCTCCTCTGAACCCAGGGTATGCTCCAGGTTTAGCGTGCTCTCATTTGTGCTAAAAAAATAGACAAGGTGAGTTACAAATCCGGAAAGTTTTCCAGGGTCTGGGAGTTAAGGCCTGGGTTTGATGGCAGCCGCGTAGAATAGGGAACGGGTTGGGCCAGAAACTTCACACCGCTTTCGTTTCTCGTGGAGCAAGATCATGTGGATCACGAAAAGAGAATCAGCGCCTCTAATTCAAGCTTCAGTATTATTCTCCGTCTCTAAATCAAGCCCCTTCCACATTCACCGCCCTGACTTCTAAGTGCCGGTTTTTCAGGGGAAGCAATTACGTCTATCTTAAAATTCACAAGATACAGGACAAACACAGCATCCGCATCCTGGATCGTTTATGTTTATCTCTAATATCTAAACCTTATCATGTTCAAATATGACACCATAGATGTTTACATGACCATTTTGCAACTTCTTACACATGTAGATGCAATAATGATTGAAATTTGAAATGTCATGTATCATTGGATCATGCTCAACACAAATACAAATTTTTGTATCTATTGTATGCTAACCCTTTGACGCCTACAAGGCCTTCGTAGGGTTTATTTTTGTGCTTTTGGTGTTGTCACTTTCACCATAATTTCTTGTTGTCATTGTGGTACACAATCTGCACTTCGAGCCAGTGTAAATCCTACATTTTTAAGAATGCAGCTAGAGTGGCAAAAATTGAAAATGCATAATGTAAACTTTGGCTTCTTATAGGTCTTGGGGAGTGAAGTAGAGTGGCTGTAGGGGAATATAAGACATAGAATTTTGGCATTTTTCTTTATTTTTTTTTTGCCAAAAGCTGGCGATACAAATAGTGTGTAAGTAAATTCTACACGAACTACTGGCTATCTAGGTGCAAAAGAAGATGCTAAACCCGCGCTGAATTGTCTCAGAACCTTTGTCCATCTCCCTTCCCAACAATTGGTTGACAATGACACAAATGAAATGACACATATTTCAACAAACCATTTAGGAAGCACACACACATGTATAAACTATTAAGCACTATAGTATGAACTATGAAGGTAAACTACACCTAAAAAGCAAAGAAAGTATTACTGTTTACTGTCAAAGAAAGCAAAGACTGTTTACTGAAGCACCCTGAGAAAGCACACTGAGAAAGCAAAGACTGAGAAGCACACTGAGTGAAGCAAAGACTGTTTACTGAAGCAGTAAAGTAGAACTGAAGCAATGACGCATGCAAACACTAGTTTGACACAAGCAGACTGCAGTTCAATACAACTCAATCCACGTGTTGGGAAGGGAGGGGATTTGATTTCAAAGCCGTGAGGTTTGCAGCCGCTAACCCCACGGGCCTCATTTCATCATCGACGTAGTCCTGCACATTACAAGCACACTTACGTCAGAGTTAGTCTATTCCTTCCCTCCGTTTTGCTGCACAGTGCACACTGCACACACAATAAGTTAGTCCTCCTTACGAACGCTCTTCTTCCAGTTGTCATAGGCAGCATTGTAAGGGAAGTCCGTCACTGTGTAGAACTCTTGCGCGTGCATAGCGACTGCCAAGGGTAAGTGCACATTCAAGCGATTCCTGAGCTTGTTCTTTATGAAGGACAATGTACTGAAGGTCCGTTCATCTTCGACGCTCCCCAAGACTGCAACTACGGCAAGTTCGACGACCTTCAAGTATTCGGAGAGTTTATGTCGCAACAGGCCAGACGCTTCCAGACGACGCCAGAGACGAGTCAAGGGGTTCAAGGGCAGATCTCCCGTCATGGCGCCTTCACAATTCGACTTCATGGTAATCTGAAACATCATCGCCTGCTCTTCTAGCTTTGCAGCACATAAGATAGGCTGAATTGTCTTAACGCCCTCAACCTCCTCTTCCGCTTGTACGTCCTCACCCGTCTTCAGCTTCCTCTTCTGAAACTCTTTTGGGTAACAGTAGTGCTCCTTGATTATAGCAATATGTCGTTGGAAATTTTGATCTGCCTCCGGCATCCTCCAGTATTGAGGGTACACAATTCCAAAAGCGTCCATGAGGCTTGATGAGGGAAATCGTGACATAAGCTGATTGATCAACCGCTCTGCTGCATCTGCCACAACAAAACGACACAGTTAGATCCACGGTGCAGGCAAATGACAAACTCACCCCTAAACCTAAACCCTGAACACAAGTATGATGTTGGCCGTGAATACAAAGCTGAACATTAAGTACTTACCTTTACACGCTGCCTTAGTTTGCGTACAGATGCGTTCATGAACCTCCCGGTTGATTGGGGTTGAGTTGTCAGACCCCGGTTCTGAATACAAAGCTGGAATGTTCATGCCTCCTACAGTGAACACGAGGAATTCTTGGCCATCTTCATTCAAATCGAAGGCACTAGGGACCCACGCCATGGGAATGCCGTCATGCCGCACTTGCAGCAGAGCCTTGAAGTCCCAGAATGCATCGTGAGTGAACGCAGAAGATTCATGACAATAAAAGGCCTGGAGCTCCGAGATGCAAATTTGAATCGCTGAGACGTAGTCGCAGATGAAGACTTCCCTACTTTGGGCGAATTTGATCAAGCTGTGGACTGATCGAAGGAGAGGAAGGAGTGCCAACAATGTCAGAAGAATCTCGTAATCTTGCAAAAAAGATAGGTTGTGGCTGGCAAGCTTCATAAGAATCTTGTCCTTCTTACCTGACTTACCGTTTGCGTCAGGAGCAGGGGGCACGGAGTCCACCGCCATCTTCACCAAAAGAACCCTGTACTCGTTCATCACCCTGACAGATGGTGATAACATGCTAATCCAACGGGTTTTAATATTTTTCAGAATCTTTAGTCCTTTTGAATGCATGACCTCCGCCAATTTTTGAAACTCCAAGTGTCGTTTCGGTGAGTGTGCAAAGAAAGCGTGTAGGGATTGCAGCATGCCCTCAATCCGTGACACTACAGGAAGAGCGCTCAACGATTCAACAGCAAGGTTTGTCCGATGGGCCTGCAAAACAACGATGTCACACCTCAACTGAACCTACTGAAAAATTTGGACAGAGGTTCACTGAGAGCAGTTGCTACGCCATAAACTCAACAGGTAGCACACAATTTGCAGACTCAACATGCACTCCAACTTGTACAGATGCAATGAACATGACTGAAATTCAAAGTTAAACATGTGGGATGAAGACTTACCATGCAGTGTACGTCTATCACTCTAGGAGCCCAACGTGTTTTGAGTTGTTGCACGACTCCAGTTCTCTTTCCTTGGAATGTATTAATTCCATCTATACACACAAAAAACAACCACAGTTCAGAAACAGAGCAAACATGAACTAAAATCGACCCTTAATCCTACACAGCCTGAAGAGACTAACACCCTAAACACAAGACTGCACAGCCCTTCCCGAAATACAAGACTGCACAGCCCTTCCCGAAACACAAGACTGAAAACATACAGACTACACAGCCCTTCCCAGAGAATGACGTCCTTACCGGCACCGAACGACACCAACCGTGTTCCGAGGTCTTCCGCCTTGATGCCACCGTAGTCCTTCACAGCATTCACGATGACCTTCGTCATGCTGTCAGACCCACCTCCGCTTACAACACGCTCCAGAGACAAGAGCATCGGCTTCCGTTGCCAATCTTGGCACACATACCCGTGTATGCTAATCCAACTTTGAGTGTCTAGGGTGGACACTTCGTCACAGGTAATGGAGAAAAATTTTGCTGACTTCATTGTTGCTTTAGTCTTAGCTTGCACCTGCTTGTACAAGCACTCAGCCAATTCCCAACCAGCGCCATCCGACCAGTGTTTTTTGGGCAGTTTCGGTACTCCGAGAAAGCAGAAGAGTGGATGCAGGGCGGTGTACTCCAGCATGGGGCGACCATTCTGAAGCAAGTGCAGTATCGTAGCAAACTGGATTTGCTTCCTCGCTCGTTCCCCCTTGAGCACGGTGACTTGTTCTAGCACTGTAGTTTGACTTCTAGCTGCGTAGATGCGCTCATTGCGTAAATGCTTGCAATTCTTTGCAATGAACCATTGGTCCTTCTTGATCCCGTTTGCCATATCACAGGTGGCCTTCCGCTTGCCTCCATGTTTCTTCAGCGTGTCCCACTTCGGACCAAGAATTTTGGGTCTGCCCTCCACAGTCGAGCATATTATGCACTTCACGGATTCATAGAGTCCATCGCCTCCTCGATGCAATTCAGCCCAAGGGACCCTAGCTGCCCAAGTGTCCTGGAATTTTCGACTGGCCTCATACGATTTCTTCGCTTTCTTCTTCACAGGCTCGCCATCAACGCAATCTTCATCGTCTTTGTCGTCAAAATCTTCGCACTCCACTAAGACCCCCTTCCCCTTGTCTGCCGTCGACGCATGAGGCGTCACATTCTCTCCAGTTCCCGTGGATGCTCCTGATGATAAGGAGATCACTTCCACGACTTCATCGGAATTGAACTTCTTCGAGGGAACGACGCAGTCTCCAGGTTCCACCAGAACTACTGCGGGATTCGACCTCCTTCGCTTCTGCAGAGCATTGGTCTTCCGCTTGCGAGGCACATTGCACACGGAGTTTCCTCCACTTTGGGCACTCAACTGAACGCTACAAGGCACCATTGAATCCGATGTTGACGTCCCGGGATTTGAGCTGGAGCCATCTCCGAAGACTCCCGACGACGAAGACGAACCTGTGTTCGGCAGCCTTGCAAAGAACCTGTGCAAGGACATACCAGGAAACATCTTCCCAAATACAAGCAACAACAATCGAGAATGCAGGCAATCTACAGTGAACGTGGAACTTGCAAAAAAATACAACCTGACCCTAAACCACAGACTGCAATTCCCCTAAATTTAGTTTCTAAAACAAGTGCAAGATACAACGACAGCAACCGAAACCCTAAGCGAGTAGGAAAAAAACACCAGCCGACCCCAATTGATGCACACGATACCTCACGAGCCACGATGCACACCGGCTGCAAATATGCACAGGATACCTCGCAAGTGAACCTGATTGCCAAACGCAGAATTCTAAGCGATTCATACACGAAAGCAACAACGGACATTCACAGGACTTGCAGTGGAAACAACAAATATGTTGGAAACTGGAATTGCAAGAACCAGCAAATGAAAACTAACCTGAAGATTGGACGCCAATTGTCCTTGCTGACCGAACTCTTCCAAGGCTCCATTGGCTGCAAGCCTCCACCATCGCCCATGA
Source organism: Bryoerythrophyllum caledonicum (assembly GCA_963971425.1). Classification (NCBI taxonomy): domain Eukaryota; kingdom Viridiplantae; phylum Streptophyta; class Bryopsida; order Pottiales; family Pottiaceae; genus Bryoerythrophyllum; species Bryoerythrophyllum caledonicum. The sequence continues at coordinate 24,425,763 of OZ020523.1, forward strand.
TTGTGTCCAACCGCAACGAAGTCATGATTTTCTGAAGCTGCAAGAATTAAAAACTTGTTTGCAAGAACGCTCCCACTCAAAAAACAAACTGGCGATCGCGGAAGTGCAGATCCGATGAAATCATGAAATGGTGGCGCCAACCTGCAGCGAACGAGGGAACTCCTGGTGCAAACAGGAGTCGACATGTGGCGCCACAATCCCAATCGAACGGCTACATGGAAGCCGCTCAGGCGATGACGACCCCGACGGTGCAGATTGGGCGCCGGCTGAGGAGGCGACAGGCCACCCCAATCAACGAAATGATGGCACCCACGTCAGGTGGAGGCCTGGAAGTTCTGGCCGTCTGCTGGACGCCACATTAGGGTTTTTCTGCCAGAAACGGGTAGAGGGCAAAAAAATTTCGCCTTTTGGCATTATTTCGCCCCTTAAAAAAACACTGCTTCGAGCTAAGAAAGGGATCCCTTTATTTACACCTTGTCGAACGTAGCACCAAGCGACAACCTTAGGTGGGTCCATTTTTCTGGCCTTCTCACTTTCAGGGCTCTAGATGCTTTTTTTGGAGTTTTTTTGCCAAATTTGGAGCATGCGGTCCCAAGTTACCTCGGAGGCCTCCCTACACATCAAATAAGGCCCCCCTCTAACATTAAAAAAAAAACTAGTTTTATCCCTACCTTCCTCAACATGAGGCTTGGTGCAACACTTGACTGGGGGTATTTAGTGGGATCCCTACGAGAGAGCTTTCCAACACATCTCTAATCTCCAATTGATGTAGGCAGAAGAAAGAAGAAGAACGCCGGTCTCCAGAGGGAGCCGGCGTGAATAAAGTGTCTGTTCATTCCACCACCAAGTCCATGCCCACAGGGCATGGGTTGGTAGGATGGAACTACTTCCTCCTCTCGAAGGTAGACACTATGTCCACGGTAACAAGTAACCAATAACAAAGAGACCCAGGGTCCCGATAGTCTTTTCTCTCTCTCTTTTTTTTTTTTTTTTTTTTTTTTTTTTTTTTTTTTTATAATTTTTATAATAAAAGGGTGGGCGTTAATGGTGAGGTGTAAATATAGGTCTATGGAGGGGGGTTCGATGTGTTAGGAAGAGGCTGGTTGTTTTCAAGTTTTCGTTTATGTAGAAGTATCGACATAGCATGTTGAATTGCGATAGTGTTAATGTTAGAAAAGGTGGTTTTGATTGAGGTGATGGGGATTTTAAATGTTTCTTCAAGGGTTGTCATTGAGGGAATGAAGGTGGTGGCCCTAGCACCCGCGGTGATGACAATGAGGGGGTCTACTTTCCATCCTAATGTTTGAATAGCGTCAAGTAATGGTTGGTATTTGTTTGTTTTGTTTGCAATAGTGTCCGGAGAGAATCTATCATTGCAATATGTGAATTCAATAAACTGAATAGTGAGACTCGGGTCTATGTGGTTTGGTGGTGGGTCTTTGTGTGAAAGCCCTCTAACACATAGTAGGTCTGGTTTGAGTCTTGCATTGCAGTGGCATCTTTGAGTGTGACAAATGCATGGTAAAAGCCAAGGGGGGACCGTATTTTCTTGTGGGTTGTCATTAAAGGTTCCTGCATTCATGAGAATGAAGCACCGGGATTTGGTTGATGAAATAAGTAGTTTACGAATAGCCCATACGGCTTTGTTATGTCTTTTGACAATTAATGAGTGTATATGAGGGTTTTGGCACTTGAGTAAGACATGTAGCCATGTGTCCCGGTCCGTGGTGTTGCAAATTGGGCATGTAATTGTAGGGAATCTTTCAATTCCGAAGAAGAGTTGTTTGCGGGCATTTCCCATGTATTGTCCGGTGCGGAATTTGATTAGGCATGTGATTTGTGCGTCCGTAATTATGGGGTTTTTCCAAAAATTGTTGGACAGTTCGTTGTGAATATTTGGGTTGCCGGTCCATTTATCAATATTGGGGAAATTTTCTGTGAGTTTTTCCAAGTTATTTACAAGATCATGTTTTTTGAGGTATTTGTCCAAAAAACGTATGGGTCCTTTGTTTGGAGTTTCTCCCATAGAGGGCCATTCATATCTGTGAAAGTAATATGGGGTGGCATGGGCGTGTTCGTATGGGTGTTCTGCATTTTTGTGGGTTTTTTCTTTTCCTTCCTTTGCTAGTTTGTCGGCTTGTTCATTGCCGTCAATATTGGCATGAGCACGGACTTTGTGGAGTGTAGTAATCTGTGTGCGATTTTGAAGCATTGTAACCATAGATGTAAGGATGGTTTTGTCCGGGTGACTGTTGTGTAAAGTGGGGTGTTTTATGTGTGTATTAAGGAGATATAATACATTTATGCAATCTGTAAAAATGTGAGCCGGTTCGTTTGGGTATTGAGTGGTGATTATCTTAAGGGTTTTGTGTATAGCCATCATTTCGGCTCTTAGGATATTTTGGAGTCCATGTAGTCTTTTACCTAGTTTTATTTGTTTGGTTGAATTGTATACCCCATAACCTGCTTTTTCTCGGTGCCAGTGTCCTGGGCTTACTTCGGTTGGTTCTTTGAAGGAGCCGTCAGTGTAGTAGCTAAAGTTGGGGTCAAATTTAAGGACGGTATTGGTTTGGTAGTTGGGGAATGGAAGGTTCATTTTGGTAATTGGTAGTGCAGAGATGTTTATGTGGGGGGTTTTAGACCATTTTTTGTTACGGTTTACACGGATTAAAATAGGTGTGGGTGGGGCAATAGCGGTGTATACCTTGTTGATATTTAGATTTTTTGCTATTAAAGTGAGATGAGTGAAGTTTTCCATGTTACCTATTTCTTGAGTTTGGTGATGTATACATAGAATACGTAAGGTTGCTGGTTCAAGGCGGGGTGTTAGTATTTGCAGTGGTATAGTGGGTTCTTTATATGTCATAGAGTCCGCTTCAAATAGTACTATGATGTGGGAGTCCGGGAATGGGCCTGAGTGTGGGTTAGAGTTTTGGTACCATTGAGTGTCGGGAGTGATAATAATGGTGATGTTGTGGTTAGGATCGTTGTTTGCCGCTAGGCGTGCCCAATGTATTGCTTGTTGAGTTTCTACTTCGTTGTGAGGGTGTGCAAGGCCTATTCCGCTCCATCTATGATCAAAGGCTTTTCCGAGAGACCCAAAAATCTTATCCCGCTCGAATGGGGAGTAGAATTTTGAAATTTTTGTGGAGCATGTAACAGGAGATGAGAAGTATGAGTGTGTGATATTCATAGATGTAATAAGGTAGTTTAGGATGGGGTCGGGTAATGTGTAGTGTGCATTTTTAAGAGGATCATTTTTGGGTATACGGTATTTATATCTCTGATATAGCCAAACAATTTCAGTTTCGAATGTTTGGGGTGTTGGTTCAATGTTAATGGGGGTTTGTAGTGCGTTTTGGTATTGGTTCCACAGCCATTGTAGTCTAGTGAGTGGTATGGTTATTAGATGACTCCCATTACCTTCGTATATGTGGGCATTATCTTGTTGTATTTTGATAGTATTTGTTTGTGCGAGGATGTCTGTTTCGGGGTTACATTCGGTTGTGAAGATGTTAAGGAGGGGGATAATAAGGGGTGGCGTGACAAATCTATTATCTCGAGGTTGTGCTTGAGGGTGGTGTAATTGTATGATACTTAGGTAGTAATTGTTTTGAGTTCTAAGGTAGTATTGTGTGAGAATTTTGGTGTTGTGTAAGGAAGTATTTGGGTTGTGCCACGGAAAAAGATTTCTTTGTGAGAGCCATTTGGTATAGGTGGTGTTATTGTGGGACCAATGGCATAGGTATGACGTATATTGTTTACTTATGTTGTAAGAATCAATGTACTTTCTATGTTTGTGCGCGGTTATGTTGTTTATTGGATGTATGGAAGGATTTTTTAATATATGTGGTGGGGGGGTATATGGTCGTGATTGTGGCGGATTTAGGGGAATTAATGGGGGGTTGTTGTTGGGGTGGATGTCATTGTGGCTAATGATGTACGCGTCTTTAAGTGTGTAAGGTGGGGCGTGAGTGGTGCAAGGGTTGGGGCATATAGGGAGGCATGTAGGGTGACAAAATAATTGTTTAGCAATATTTAGTGCACTTTTTATTAATTTGTGAGGGGTACCGTAGAATGTTTTGTAGCTCTTGTCGTCCATAAGGTGTGTTCCATTTGGTAGTGTAATTTGTTTTAGGTCGGTAATGTTTGCAGAAAAAAGTTTTTGTAGGAGTTTGTCGGATAATTGACAGTCAAGTCTAGGGAGGTTATGTATTTCATTTGCCCAGTTTTGTTCGAGCGGCGCGGGGCCTAGTAGGAAATCTTCTAGTGTGCTTTTTAGAAATGTTTGACCTTCTGTTTTGAGTAAGAAGAGTGTGCGGGTAATGGGAGACCGAAGACAATCAGTTTTTTTAAGTCTTTGGAGGTATTGTGCTCCACCATAAATGGCGAGGGTGTGCCGAAGGAGTCCACTATAGATTAATCCTAGTCGTCCCTTGTCGTTAAGTGCATTCTGGAGTTGTTCACCAATGCAACGTAGATAGGCATTTTTGAGGGAAAAAGCTTCTAATCCGAATAGTTCGTGGGGGAGTTGTGTAATGACATTGGGCGTGCAATTAGGGAGTCCGCATACTTTCTTTTGTAAGGCTATGATTTTTTTATCAAGTTTGTTTATGGCGGGCATGGAATAAGGGACCGCATAAAAACTATATGAGATACCCGGACGTATGACGGTATCAATCATTTTTATTTTTTGTTGCAATGTGGCCGGACATAGTGTAAGTTCCTTGCATTGTTTAATTAGTTTTGTAGTAGTAGCTTGGATTTGAATTTTCCATTTTAGTGATGGGACTAGGTTTATTCCAAGGTATATGTAGGATTGATTTTGGTTGAGAACTGGAATTGGTTGGTTACGATATTGGATATTGGTAGCTTGAATGAGGGCTTTGAATGCGGTCGGATTTATTTTGGATTTATTTGGGCACCCGGTTACGGCACATTTCTGGACCCCAAGTTCCATCCCGGTCCATAGACAAAATTTGTCTATTTTGTCTAATTGAATTTGGAGTGATTTAAGGCGACCGGAGATGGCCGCTAGATCGTCGGCATATGCAGCGGAGTTTACGGTGATTTCTGAGGTGCCAAATGTGTAGCCATTATTGCCTCTTTGAAGCCATCTCAATAGAGGTTCTAGAAAAATGATAAAGAGGTATGGGCTCAGTGTATCGCCTTGAATGGTACCACGTTGGATGGGGATAGGGCGCGTTTTACCAAAGAATTCTCCGGTGTATGTAGTTGTAGATTGAGAGTATATATTACCAACCAGTTTGACAGCGTCTTCTGGATATCCAAGATCACTCATTATGGCTAGCAATCGAGGATGGTCAATGGAACCGAATGCGTTTTTAAAGTCAATGTAAAGTATGTAAATGTCTTTATTAGTGAATTTTGCATCTTCAAGTGCGGCAATGAGGGTTTGAAGTTGTCGTGTGGTACTTCTCTCGGCTCTAAATCCTTCTTGGCTTTCGTGTAGTATTTGGTGTATTTCCCCGTAAGCCGATAATATTGATGTTAGTGTGCTAGTATATAATTTATAAATGGTGTTAGCTAAGGCAATAGGTCGGTGGTTGGGTAGCACATATGGGTTTCCTTTTTTGTATAATAAGATTGTTAGACTTGTTTTCCAAGATGCGGGAATGGATTTTTGTTTGTAACAATGAAGGAAAAATAATGATAGGAGGTCGTGGAATCTTGGGGGCATATTTTTTAGAATTGAGTTGGGTATATGGTCCGGGCCGGGGGCTTTGTTAGTTCCCAAATTTTTTAGGCACATGTTGTATGTGTCTCTGTTATAATATGTGTGGAGAGGTATTGTTGGTTCGCCTCTTTTGTCAATGGTGAATCCGTCTAAGTCATGCCACGGGTATTGCCTAACTCCGCACGTGCATGTTGATGTGTGTTGTGGTTGGAAGTGGCATGGGGGGGTGGTTGGTCTATTGTTTATGGATTGTTGAAAATGTATTTCGTTTGCAATGTCATCAGGGCTCGTTAGAATGTTATTGTTTTGGTCTAAGATGCAATCTAGTGGTAGGTTTGTGTTATTTTTGAAGACTTTTCTATTAATCTTTTTTGGGCTAGTTTCGTACAGTTGGCGGTATTTAGATATGGCTTTTTTGACACATTCTCTTGCATATCTTGTAGTAATTTTTCGAGCTTCTGTATTGGCATTTTTTGCAATGATTGCAATGTCTTTTAGCCATTCTTCGTGAGAGGTGTTAGGTAGTGGTATTTGAGGGATATGAGGGTGACGGAGGTTTTGTAGTTCGGAGATTATGGGGTGGGTTCGCCAATTATGATTAGTTTTAGCGGTGTAAATTGTTTTGCGAATGGTGTGGTATGTAGCAAGGTGTTGTTTCCACTTTTTGGCTAGTTTTCTCGGGAGATATCCCCCTTGTTTTGACGTTCGAGGTGTGAGATGTGGGATCGAAGGCGCTTTACAGGTTTTTTCTAAAATAATAGAAATTTCATTAATTAGTTTGTCAAGAGTCTTGCAAGTTTCTTGCCATTGTATGTGTGTAAGGTGTTGATGGTTAGAGAGAGTATCTGTAAGGGAGTCTATTTGTAGTGAGTTTTTTTCAAAGAATATTGTATTAAAGTTATCAAGGTTTTCTTTTGGGATGGGGTTTAGTATTTTAGTATCATTTGAGTTGATGGTTGTGGGAGGTCTACTTATAAGGGTGTTGTGAGGTATATTTAGTTGGATTGGGAAGTGGTCCGAGTTTAAGTTGGTTGTGGTATTTGTAGTAGATGTATATCGGGTATGGTTAGGTGTTTTAATGTAGAATCCATCAATTAGGCTAGTGTGTGTGTAATTATGTCCGCCTTGACGAGAGTATTGTGTATTAGTTGGGATTAGATATAATCCTAGGTTCTCCGTATAATTTTTCCATTGATAGTCTATGTCCATTGGGGGGATAGAAACCTCTCCGTGTTGCCGTCCAATAAGGGCGATATCTCGGTTAAAGTCTCCGCAGAGTATTATTGTGTGGTTAGCGTGTGTATTTATTTGTGAAGTGATGGAATTTTGGATTTCCGGGATAAGCCTCGAGTCTTCTATGTGAGAGGGCATGTATAGGTGAAGGATGAGCCATGATTGAAGGGGTCGGTTAGTAATTTCAATAATTTGGAGATATGGTGATATATTAGCCGGGGTGGGGATTTTAGTAATATTCCCGGGGAAGGCATATGATTGGTGTATGAGCATGAGTAGACCTCCTCTTGCCGGTGTATATGGCCTTCTTTGTTGGATGCATCTTGTGAGAGAGTGAGTGTTATTAAATATAAGTTTATAGTTGGGGAATGTTTTTTGTATGTATTTTGTGGATTTAGTAGCGGTTAGTTTAGTTTCTTGTATGGCAATTATGGCGGGTGGTGTGTTGGTATGGGCGGTTAGATTATGGATGCTTGGTAAAGCAGTATTTAATGTTGCGGCGTTCCATGTAGTTATATATGTGCTTCTGTTGTCTATATTGTCGTGGATACGGAGTGGAGGGGAAATGTAGTCGGGTATCGAGGTGGGGTGTGTGTAAGCATGTATTGGTTCAAAGCATCTAAGGGCTTCGAGGATAAGATTGTGCGGGAAGAAGGGGAATTTTAGTTGTATTTCATCTGGGGAAGGGGGTGGGGTTTGGCAATGAATAAAGTTATATAGGTCATTGTGTAGAGAGGTTTTGTGTTCGAAGAGGTGTTGGTTTTCTACTAGGAATTTGGTGTATGGGTGGAGTGTATCTATATGTCTTTCAGGGGGGTTATGTAGAGAAGATAGGGTGTTTAGTAGTGTATTTGTCCAATATGTTGGGTTTGTGTTGGCAGTATGTTGGATGATGATTTTGTTGCATTCATCTATTGAAGGGTGGAGGGTAGTAATTATGGCGAATAAGATGTGTGTTGATGGGTGGTTGATGTTTTTTAGTTGTATGTAGTGGGAAATGTTGGGGTAGAGGGTGGAGTAAGTTTGGTGATGCATGTGATTATTTGTTAGAAGTGGTGCAAAGGAAGATGCCAAGTGTTGATATTCGGGGTGGAGTTTTATAGTATTTGGTATAAAATATATTTTCGATAATCTTTTATGTATTTTTGGGTGGTTGTGGAAGATATTTGGCATAGGGCCGGGGTTAGTTTCTATGTCTCCACAAAGTATAATTAATAGTTTGAAATGAGTAGTGTTTGTGGTTGCTATTGGGAGGGGTGTGGAGTGTTGTTGTTGTTGTTTGTTGTTGTTGTTGTTGTTGTTGTTGTTGTTGTTGTTGTTGTTGTTGTTGTTGTTGTTGTTGTTGTTGTTGTTGTTGTTGTTGTTGTTGTTGTTGTTGTTGTTGTTGTTGTTGTTGTTGTTGTTGTTGTTGTTGTTGTTGTTGTTGTTGTTGTTGTTGTTGTTGTTGTTGTTGTTGTTGTTGTTGTTGTTGTTGTTGTTGTTGTTGTTGTTGTTGTTGTTGTTGTTGTTGTTGTTGTTGTTGTTGTTGTTGTTGTTGTTGTTGTTGTTGTTGTTGTTGTTGTTGTTGTTGTTGTTGTTGTTGTTGTTGTTGTTGTTGTTGTTGTTGTTGTTGTTGTTGTTGTTGTTGTTGTTGTTGTTGTTGTTGTTGTTGTTGTTGTTGTTGTTGTTGTTGTTGTTGTTGTTGTTGTTGTTGTTGTTGTTGTTGTTGTTGTTGTTGTTGTTGTTGTTGTTGTTGTTGTTGTTGTTGTTGTTGTTGTTGTTGTTGTTGTTGTTGTTGTTGTTGTTGTTGTTGTTGTTGTTGTTGTTGTTGTTGTTGTTGTTGTTGTTGTTGTTGTTGTTGTTGTTGTTGTTGTTGTTGTTGTTGTTGTTGTTGTTGTTGTTGTTGTTGTTGTTGTTGTTGTTGTTGTTGTTGTTGTTGTTGTTGTTGTTGTTGTTGTTGTTGTTGTTGTTGTTGTTGTTGTTGTTGTTGTTGTTGTTGTTGTTGTTGTTGTTGTTGTTGTTGTTGTTGTTGTTGTTGTTGTTGTTGTTGTTGTTGTTGTTGTTGTTGTTGTTGTTGTTGTTGTTGTTGTTGTTGTTGTTGTTGTTGTTGTTGTTGTTGTTGTTGTTGTTGTTGTTGTTGTTGTTGTTTATAGATACAACTATTTTGGTTTTTTGGTTATTGTTTGATTTAATTGTGGCTTTTTCTTTTGTAGTATCTAGGGATACTTTATTTATTTTTGTTTTTTGTTTTTTGTTTTTAGTATATATATATACTTTAAGTGGTGTTTTTCCCGCCGCTACATTAGTCAACGCTAGTTTGACATGTCCATATTGCCTTCAATTTCGAGTGTATCGGGATGGTCGGCTTGAAGGGTTTCCAAGGTGATTCTCATATGTTTTTGGAGGAGGGCTATTTGGACTCTTGAGTTTCTATTTGATTCGGCTTGAACCTTGTCCGCATATACCTTAGCTTCCTCCACAATCTCGCTTTTGAGCAAGCTCATTTCTTTCCTCATTTCCCCCAATGTTGTTTCTGCACCTTTGTTTACAGCTTCCTCAACCATTCGGTTGAGGTCTGATTTGGTGAAGTTTTGTGTTGGTGCATTCTCCAAAGCTTGCACGGTATTGGCAAGGGCGGTATTCACGTCAGTGAAGCCAAGCCGTGCAAGTTCCTCAGATGTTGGAGCGTTGCTTCCATCCAAACTTTTTGGATGGGGGCAAAACTCGACATATTTACCTAGTATTTTTGCATTCTGTTTGACAAACTTTTTGTATACGGCGGCATTGAGACATTGGACATTACAAGACCCTACATGTTTACTATTTTCCAATCGGAAGAAGACACCAGCCACATTTCTTTCACCCATATATGCTTTGATGCCCTCTTCTAGTGATGAGGTGGATTTGGATTTGTTCAGATTTTTGACAATCAAGACTACGGCATTTTTCTTCGCCTTGTCATCTTCTGACATTTTTTCCTTGCTTGCGAATGTTGCTTCCATAAGCTCATTGGAAAAGGCAATTTTTTGTGACCTAATCCTTTTTGCCTCATCCGGTGACGGTGCTTTGATCCAAGCAAAATCCGCCCCTTCATTTTTTTGGACATTGGTCACTTCAAAATCTAGACCTCTAGAGAAACCATCCTTGACAACTTCCTCAAACATGTTATGCCACTTTTTTCCTTTCAAGTTTGCACTATTTACCCTTATAGAGAGTAAACTTGCAATGGCAATCGAGTCAAAGGATTTGCATATTTTACCCCTACAAATTTTTTCATCCAATTTAAGGATGAACGGTCGGATACCTTTGAGGAGCCCTGTTCCGTCCATATTGGGATTTTTAAGATGTACTTTGATTGCTCCACTCCATCTTTTGGAGCCATGATAACACATGATTGCAATGGGTTCACCAAGTATATCCCCCACTTCAATTTTCATGTGCAACAATCGAGCAACCACCTTGGCCATAACATCATCTTTTAATATCACTAGTTCTCCTAGCTCAAAGAAGATGCCAACATGATAATCAAGTGCAAACCCGTTTTCATCAATCTCAAGTTCATGGGGGAGTTGTGTTAGATTGTAATGATTTCCACCATCCTTGTCATTTCTTTTGGAAGGCCATTCTTCCTGAATGACATATGGGAAGGCAGGGATGGATTCATTACATTCTAATGCTTCCCCATGACTCATACCCATTCTAACCAATTCACTTACAGAGTAATTTGGTTCAATAGGGAGGGATTGGTCCATGGCAAGTAGGTTAAGAGCATGAAATCCTAGCCAAAAGGGAGCACGTTGAAATTCGGGAATTTCTTTGCCCTTAACCTTCTTTTGGCTTGAGAGGATTTGAACGCCACTAGACCTTTTCTGACTCAAGATTTCTACTTCAACCATTTGACTATCAGAGAAGAGTTTCTTGGAGGCAGATGCAACACTTGAAGATGACGCCATTCTGAACAAAGCAAGAAAAAGGTATTGGAGTTGGTTTTTGTCTTTGCCTTTCAAATAACTTCTTATCATCTTAACTACAACCTCATTCCACAAATTAAGTTGTGGGCCTGTTTGAGAGTTTGTAGTTAAGAAGAAGTTTATACTTGCAACAATATTGGCAACATAGCTTGCATACAATAGACACCATTCATTCCTAACCATTTGCCTACAATCTCTACCCACAATCTCTTTAGTATCACATCTTGTGTAGAGTATACACCATTCATTTATGCTCATTTTCACCATCTTATGGAAGAAGAAGGTGTTAAATGGCGGGATACTACGTTGCCTAGTAATTTCAGCACTCATACACACATGGGAGGTGCCCAAATAGAGGTCACCTCCCCAAGCAAATAAATATTTATAAAAGATTTGTGCAAAAGTCCATAGGTTTGCAAAACCCCAATGATGATAGAGTCTAACTAATGGGGGGAGTAAGAGAAGGCTTTGACCTGATTGTTTGGACCTTCCGTTTTTGAGGCACAGGCACCCTTGCCAGCAGGTTCTCCAAGTATGTACCGTCCTATGGCATTCGTTTCTACTAAGAGTCCGTTGGTTGTTTACTGGTTTACCTTTCACTCCAGGCTTTCCGCTCTTCCCTTCAGGTCTCCCGTTCTTTGCTCCAGGCCTTCCAGCCTCTCGAAGGGTTTGCAGGTGCTCACGTTGTTCGGTGTTCTCTTCTGGTCTCCCGTACTTCCTTCTGAGTCTCCCACCTCCGTGAGTGCGTTTCAGGTACTCTTGTTGCGCGTAGTCCTTGCTTGCAGAAACTCCGCTTGTCCTCCAGCGTTCGTGGGCAGGTTTGTGACGAGCCTCCGCCCCAGACTTCTCGGTCTCCCGAGCTCCTTCCTTCTGAGACTCGTAATGCACCAGATCGTGCTCTTTACGCCTCAGCTTTATGAGCCCGCCCCAGAACTTTCTCTCTGCGCCCACATCACGTCTTCTCCGAATACCCCTGTGACTTCTGCGCCGCTTGAGCGCATACGCGCGCAAGGTATTCGAGTTGGGGTTCGTGCGGCTCACCGGTCTTCGACGTAGAGCGTATGAGATTATGGTGTTACGCTGTGAACATGCGTGAGAGTTGGCTTCCACCTTCGATGGGGAGGATCGCTTTGGGAGGTGGGTCCTTGTGGCTGTCAGGGTTGGCCTCCTTATGTCGGCAGCGAGTGGATTCTTTCGGCGTGTCACCAGGACCAGCAAACTGCGGCAACTTGGCTGGAGATCAGGTTGGCTGTAGATCAGGTTAAGCAGGTGCCGCGTTTTGCTGAGAGGTAGCAGCTTGTTTCGTTCTCGTTTGCTTCTGCACTTGTGTTCCGTTTTCCTGTTCTCTTCACGTCCTAGTTTTTCCTGTAAGATCCTTAGTAATGGTGAGATTTTGTACACACGAAGGTTATGGATGGTACTAAAATTCACAGGAGCTATTGTGCGTAGTGAATCCCGATGCGATCTATAAACACATTGAATTCGAGCCCTAATCTTTTGCTGATGATACCAATAAAAACACCATTCTCTTACGTTAAATGCAGAAAAGAGGGTAAGAATGGCTTCACTGTGTGTAGATGCCGGATCGGTGGTGGAGAAGGTTGCGGCTGTCTTCCGAGTCAGGCCGCTAGGTGGGACCTCGCCGCCTGAATGTGCGCTTGCTCGCCTTGCCAGGTAGTCTCTATCACTTCGCGTTGAGGACGCTCGCTCCCGGAAGGAACAGGGTGCAGAAGCGGGGGGCCTATGTGCTGAATGAGCGAAAGAGGATTTCTGTGGGAGAAGGTATAGTGTTATATACCTTGCTGTGTGTCTTTGAGGTGTGACGAATATGTCTGTTGACGTTGGATGCATCTTGTTTACTTGTTGCTGGCGGCTAGGGTTGTGGAGAGGTGCTAGTCGCTCGATTAGATATTTGGATTTTGGATCTAGGCTTGGAAATTTCTGCACTTGGTCTTTTTTGGGGGCGGCGACATTAGGGTTTCTTCTGGTCTTGATGCATGATGGTTTAGTACCGTTGACAGTTTGCTCTTGTTGTAGGAGGGGCGAAATGGCGTCCATAATGGTGGCCCTCCCTCTGCAGATGTTAGAGTACCTAGGTGGGAGAGGGGGACATGAAGGAGACCATGGAGTTGGTGTAGGAAGACTTACCTTGCAATGTACGTACCTGTCTTCTTGAGTTCGGTCTTGTTTTTTGTTGTGGAGCTCGAGTGGTTGTTGGTTGTGTTGTGTTGTGGTTTGTCCCGGCGATGTTTTGATCTTGATGTGTATGGTGCAGGCCGGTTCCTGAGTGTTGCTTCCCTCTTGTCTTCGGTGCATGCCTCTTCTCCACTGCTGCGTACGTCTAAGGCCTCCATACACATATGTGTGTGCAGAGCGAGCTGCCTTGACTTCGTTGTTTGATACTCTACATCCGCTTCCTGCGTGTGGCACCCACGTCGCTGTAGTTTGCGGTTGGGGCTCCCTGTCTTTGTTCCTGGTTAGGGCACCTCGGTGAATGAAGGGAGCCCAATTCTCATGTGTGTAGACACACATACTCGTGTTGTTGCCAGCTTGGACTCCTAGGCTGCTGCTGCTTGTATATCGTAGGTACCTATGTCTTGTAATATGCTGCATCTGTGAGGATCCGAGTTTATCATTAGTGTGGACAGGATATGTTACCTCCGTGCTTGTTGATGTCCTGTTACTTCTGCATGGTCTTCTTGTGTGTGTAGTCGAGTAGTTGTTTGTCTTGTTCGTGGTCTTGTCTTGCATGTTGCAGAATCGAGGCTCCATGTCCATGTTGCAGTTTCTATGGCATATACTCTGCTGTTTTTGTTGTGTGCTCCCTGCTGCGTTTGTTGTCATGTCGTTTTGGAGCCACTTCAAGTTGTTGTAGTCTGGAGCGTCTTTGTAGGACCAGCTGTGTTGTTTCTGCAGTGGTTGTTGCTGTACTAATAGTTGTGTGTGCCTAAAGAATAATGTGCTTTGTGGCAATCTTATGGTGTGAAATCTAATAGTGTAAGCATGTTTTAAAACTAAGCAAGTAGAGAGGGTGAGGTTTGGAAGGAACGTACCTGTGAAGTGAGATCGGTGCTGTCTTGATCGTTGGTTCTTGTACAATGATTTGGACGTCATTGTATGTTGATAGGCATTATTCTTGTGATTTGATTGTATCCTTTGTGTGTGTCTTGTTGTGTCGTTTTGATGTACCTGTTTGTTAGAAAGGAAGTAATATGCAATGGAAAAAATGAGAACAACTGATAAGCAAGAGTGTGGTAAGGAGAAAATATCTGGTTGTCGTTTGTTGGGCAGCTTGAACTTGTGCAGCATCTTGTTGAATGAGGTCTGGTTCGGATGGTTCAAGTGTAGAGTGTGTAAGTACCTTTACCCTACTCAGATCTAGATCTTAGATATGGATCTTGCGGTGAAGGACGTGGATTGGTTGCTACTGACCTAGTCCAACACAGGGCCCGCTGCAGATCTTCCTCATAGATCATAACCTCCAGTTTCCAACAACCTTTTTGCAAGATCCAATCTAATTCTAATCCAATAAGCCCTATCCCAACACATGTATGTACTTCCCACACCTTTCAACAAATTTTGACACACACAAGTGGGCTTGCGAGTAAGGACCAGCACCTCTTACTGCCTTGTGGGACAGAATTTGTCTAACACTTTGAACCCTCCTCACCAGGAAATGCGGAGCTACTCAACACCCATCCCTCCGATCCTTGATGTAGGCATTGACAAACTACAATGATTTTTGTGAAGTAGGGTTGCGATGAAACATACCCGCTATGTAGATGATGTTCTACATAATCTATTACCTTTGTAAATTCTCCTAGTGCCTCATGGCCCACTTAGTTGTTAATGGGTTAAATACACAAAAAAACATCATGTTGCAAACCAAATGTGGCTTTTCATACCCTAAAGGATTAAGTTATGCTCCTCCATGACCAACAGATTAAGCAATGTGCATATAGGGAGAACCCAAATGATAGTTCATTTATTTTTCAGTAATAGCCGATCGGATTACAATTTTAACCAAGTGATTTCATATTTTTTTCAATAAAAATTGAATTAATTATGAATTTTCAAAATGTGCTGCCATGTTTGGCCCATTTTTGCCACTAGGTACCCCTTCATTACCGCCGACCAAAAGTTAGGGTCTTGACCAATAGTAAGCCTTAATTTGGAGCTGAGAAAGAGTAAATGGGTGGCTATGGGTGGATATGGAGTGGAATTGGGACCAAATATAGAGTGGCGGTGATAGGAAGGTGGCAGTGATTGGCACGACTACCTTAATATGATTGAACACATATTTTGCATCTTTGGTCTATTCCGTGTAATTCAGTCTCATATTTTGTCCAATTCCATATACCATTAGTTTACATTGGAGCTCAAAAAATGGCCCCTCAAACTTGCACAATACACATTACCGACACTCATTTTAGACTCACTCATCTCAATCTTCAAAATCCAACACTTGTACTTTTCATCCCCCATCACATGCTCCACCCAACTTGCTAAATTTTACTCAACTTTCGAAAGAGACAAAATCTTCAGCTCACTAGAGAACGCCTTTGACCACAAATGGATTGGAAATAGTATTGCACATCCACACAGTATAGAAGAAACACAAAAAGCAATAATTTGGGCAAGACTTGCGGCTAAAAATGATCCAAACTCTACTTCCACTCTTATCATCACACCAGACTATAACTCTACACCATAGCTCTATTCGAGGCACACATGGTACCATATGAAGAACCCACCATACCATCCGAATTATCAAATAAACCAACACAATACCATAAAAATAATATGCATTCACCATCAGAATAATAACATTGGTACCTCGGAACAACTTGCCACACTTACCTCCATAACAAATAATCTCAACATAAGCCAAATATATACAAAAATAGCTCCACCAATACCTCCCCAAATTCCAATGAACCATATTAAAAATGGCCCCATCTTAAATTTGCACACACAACACAAACCCACCTTGCTACACCACCCCCTCTCCCCACATATAGTGACAATACCGCCTTTAAATTTACCCCCGCATATAGTTACTATACAGATGGTTCCTTCAAAGAACCAACATAAATGAGCTCGGAACATTAGCATAGAGAAAAAGTTGGATGTGGCATATACAACTCAACCAAAGAAATAAAAATATCCAAAAGACTCTACGAACTTCAAAATATCCTTAGAGCAGAAATGATGGCCCTCCATAAAACCCTCCAAATTATCACTACACAATATGCTAATGAACCCGCACACATCTTTACAGATTGTATAAACGTATTATATCTATTAAACACACAAATAATACACCCTACCCTCCATAATAACCACCCCAGCCAAGCCATACTAACATCGATGGTTCATATGTTACAAAATTGCACACAAACTACAATACTCTATAAAGTTAAAGCACATGTCAATATAAAACGAAACGAACAAGCGGATAAACTAGCCAAAGATGGACTAGATAAATCCCATAGAAATGCCAAGCACTCGCATGAATGTGCCCACGCTACTCCACACTACTTCCAAAGAGAAAGTTGGTCCTCTATAGAAGACACCCCGGACAAAGGCCCCATCAGATTTTTCGATAAACACCTCAAAAAACATGATTTAATTAACAACCTCGATCTAATCTCAGAAAATTTCTCCAACATTGATAAATGGACTGGTAATAACAACATTGATAATGAACTCTCTTCAAACTTGTGGAAAAATCCCACAATCACAGACTCACAAAAAGCATGAATCATCAAATTTTGTACTGGACAATACATGGAAAATGCCTGCAAACAACTTTTCTATGGGATAGTAAGATTTCCATCCATAACATGCCCAATATGTGCATTCACGAACCCACACACATGGCTGCACGTACTCTTCAAATGTCAAAACCATGATATACACTCCCTAATCGTCAAAAGGCACAAAAGGCGATATGGGAAATCCGTTAACTAATCATATCCTTAAATAAATCACAATGCTTTATACTTATGAACGCCGGAACCTTTAACAACAAACCACAAGAAAACATAGTCTCGTTATGGCTACTTCCATGCACATTCGGAATTCAAAGATGTCATTGTAATGCTAGATTTAAACTAGACATACTATGCGTTAAAAGATTACAATATGAAGATCCCCTCTCCAAACCACATTAATTCAAACCTCACTATCCAATTTATTAAATTCACATATTGTAATGACAAATTTTCTCCAAAAGCAATTGAAATAAAATTAATAAATACCAACGACTTATTAATGACATTACATCCCTTGGATGGAAAGTTGACCCCCTTATTATCATTGCCGCTGGAGCTAGAGCTACCACCTTTATCCCATCTATGAAAAGCCTTGAAAAAACATACAGTATCTCCACTAATCCAATTAAAAATACATTCAAAAAAATTAACACCATTGCTATCCTACATGCAATGTCCATACTTCTACGTAAACGCAAACTAGAAAATAACCAACCTCTCCTTGATTTACATGATACACCTTAAAACCTCTCAAAACATACAATTAAACTCTACAAATTACTTCTTGGAATGGAGCCTTTTGGCTCTAGATGGTCCTTGGTTATTGGTTATTGGCTATTGGTTCTTGGTTACATAGTCACTAGTGTCTACCCTTGAGAGGGGGGAGTAGTTCCATGCTACTAAACCTATGTCTAGTGGACATGGATTTAGTGGTGGAATGAACAGACACTTTATTCACTTCGGCCTCCTCATAGACCGGAGTTCTTCTTCTTGGAGCTCAATTTTTAAGCATGTGAAATTCAATTAACTCAATTAGGGGCGCTTTACACTATGGACCAGGAGGATTGACCAAGAGAAATCATTTAGTTTCATGGTCACGGCTCTTGGTCTAAAGCCGTGACCATGAAAAATGAAGAATCATTTTTTGAGTGTCTTGGTCACTTCTCATAGTGTAAAGTGGATTTGGACCGAGACAAGTATGTGCTGATTTTTTTAATGTATATCTAAAAAGGGCGGATTTGGAGTTTACCTCGTCATTCACTCTCTCACCCTCCCCTTCTTCCTCCTTGTTTCCACCTTCCCTCTTTTATTCTTCTCTTTTCTTCTCTTCTCTTGAAATTTGAACAACTAGGGTTGTAATGGAGGAGAGGGGGAGGGAGCTTGTGTTGATGCTAGGATTGTATATGTGCTTGCACATGCTTGTTTCACACGTTGTGAGCATGCAAGCATTGATTTTACAAGGAGAGTGGGAGAAGTTGGCAATTTTCAGCATATTTTTGGAGCGAACGGAAAGAAGAATACGGAGCATTTGGAGTTTTGCAAGACAAGATGGATTTACGGATCGATTATTGTTGGGATCATACACTCAAGGGCAATTTAAGGTTAGAACCCAAGTTGAACTTCCTACTTTCAGATTTCTTTGTAAGAAGTTAAGGCCATTTTTGCAAAAACAAGATACACCTTTCAGGAATTCAATTTCTGTGGAAATTAGAATTGCAATTTTGTTGACAAGGCTAGGATCTGGCAATGGACAATTGCTTGTAGGGGATTTATATGGGGTTGCTGAATGTACAGTTTTAAAAATTGTGAGAGAATTTTGTAAACCTATTAGACAACATTTATAAAAAATATTTGTTCAAATGCCTAGTGAATTGCAGTGTAGGATTTTAGCTAAAGAGTTTGAAGCTCTTCATGGCATTCCATACGTTGTAGGCGCAATAGATGGGTCGCATATCGCAGTATTGGCGCCAATTGTTGGTGGAGAAGATTATTATTGCCGGAAGTCGTTCCATTAAGCTGTTCTTCAAGGAATCGTTGATGTCAAATGTAGGTTTTGGGATTACGAGTTTGGTTGGGCCGGTAGTCTTCATGATTGGGTTGTTTTTCAAGTTACAAAAATTGGAAGAGCTTCTATGTAGGGGAAATTGCATCCGTACTAGTTGATAGGGGATGCAACATATCTCGTTAGATCGTGGATGTACTGTCCATTATAGGGAGGAAAAATTGAACTAATACAAATCCATGGAAATTGGAATTTCATTCAATCTTCAACCCGAATGTGTGTAGGGAGGGCATTTGGAATTTTAAAAGGGAGATGGAGAATTATCATGAAGAATTGTGAAGTACCATTGAAGATGGTACCGGATATTGTCTCGACATGCATTGTGATGCACAATTTGTGCATCACAATGAAAGATGGATTCAACGTGGGCTGGATTACAGAAGCTGAGGAACACCTACGAAAAAGAATAGATAGTGGTGATTTAAGAGAAGGTCAAGAATTGCGTTGTGAAAGGGCATCAATTGACGAAGTGAAGAATAGAATTTTGAACAGAGATGATTTTATGGCAACAAATGAAGTGAACGATGAAAAGATTGAAGCATTCTATTGAAGGAGAATGAATGGGCTGAAGACTTGCTTCGTGAAGCTACAACAATGCACGAAGTTCTAGCAAAAAGTCTATGGCATTACAAGATCCGGAAGGAGTCAAATCTAGTATTTTCTGGTAGTAGTTTTGATTCCATGGAAGAATAGCTAAAATCTCTTTAGAAGTGCTGCAAAATTACGGTCTATATTTTTTAACAAATCTATAGGCTATTGGAAGGTGGAAATCAAATTGGTAGAATTGCCTACCACTTGCTGCAAAAGCCCTTCAATTTTGTCTTAACTCTTCTTTTTCTTCTCTTGTGTATTTGGTGCTATGGAAGGGTTGAATTCTGCCAATTCTTGACTCATAGGTGGTGAAGAAGTCGTTCCAAACGTGTCGTCTCCTTCCATATCACTTGCCGGAATTTGGTTGTAAACACTTGCACGTTTACTATTCCATATGTCCATCTCTTCAAACCAACGACATTCTTGTTTTCAATCCGTCCCCAAAATTTCATCCACCCTCTTGTCATTTCGGTATTTGGTCAAAATAGTTTTGTACCTCTTCTTACAAGATAGCCATGTTCGGTTGAATCCTTGGATTCCCGCAACCATTTGGACTTGTAACTTCACCCATGCATTCATACCTACAATACATGAAAAAAAATAGGAGAATTATGGCAAAAAAAACAAGCTCAAAAGGGGTGAAAAGGCAACTTGAATGAAAATTCCAGCAAAGAGATTAGGATAGTTTTTAGTACAATTAACACTCCAAAAACATCTTGGACATCAAAAAGGTTGTGGTGGAGTGATAGCTATGGGAGGAATCTAATTTCTCTCTGGAGACCGGGGTTCAAATCCCCATGCGCGCGAGGAGATGGTAGGGCCACAAAATTAAACCCTCAAAGCCTCCGCGACAACATCCACCATTGTTTTGGGGGGAGGGGGGCATGGGCATGCGCTTAAGGCCAAGGCCTTCTACGGCCCACATACGTCGGCATTCGCTACAAAAATTTCAACGTTTTGCAAAAAAAATTTAAAAATTTCATACCTTGATTGTTTGTTGTTCTTGCAAATTCCTCGTCCACCTCTTATTGCAATCAAGGTTTTGACTTCGTAATCCTTCCATTTTGTAGGAGTTGCATCCTCCTCATCCAGTTCTTCAAGTTGAATCACGGTTGCCTTCGCCTTTTTCTTCGATTTTTCCTTCACGGCTTTAGGGTTTTTTTTTCTTGGACCACCTCTCTTCTTTGTAGGCACTTCAGACACCTTTCTTGCACCTACCTCTTGTTTCACATTCAAAATCTCCTTTCCTCTTATGAACTCACTATGTGGGATTTGGGTGCCAATCTCTTTTAATTCTCTTTCACTATGAGGGAGTCTTTTCAAAAAAGTTGTAGAAGTAGGAAGAAATGCACTAGGATGCAAATCAAGCAAATTCGGCCCATGTTGAAATTGCACTTGAGCAATTCTAGATGGTACGTTATTGGAAGGCAAAGATGATGGTGTTGCAAATTTCATCCATTTGAAGTTTTGGGACCATGTGTGCACTTCTCTTACACTCCTATAGTCTCAAAAAAACGATGTCAAAAAATAGAGTTCCAACGTCCTACAGTAATATGGAAAAATTACAGGAAAAAAATAATTAAAAAATAATAATAAAATTTGATTTTCAGCCAATCACTGATTTTCAGCTCCACGGCCTCCTTATTTTTTGTCGAGCCAACCTCTTTGCCTTGACTCGACAAAAAACCAGTTGGACCAAGAAACATTATCCACTCAGCAGAAAATAACATATTAAGGTAACCTCGAACTCCGTGGTCAATCTCCTCTTTTCAAGGTAGTGTGAAGCAAACTTGGATCGCGATGACTTCCTTGGTCAATCACAAATTTTAGAGAGCCGTGGTCAATCTCCATGGTCCGTAGTGTAAAGCGCCCCTTAGAATATTGAATATGATACATTTGTTGTTGTTAAAATTTGGAGAACTATTGTTTCCATCTTTGGAAGGTGATTAAATTATTCACCTTCCAACTTAATGGCCACTACTTTATAGAAGAGGTCCTTGAGAGTTTAGATATTCACCAACACATACATTGTTTCTTTAAAAAAACAAATTTGAAAGGTTAATAGTCTTCTATTGTGATGAATATGGTATTTACAATATCTCGAACTATAAAGAAATAAGTTATCAAAGTAACCTTGAAAGTAGAAGGGATGACTCCTTACGTCACCACTTACTTAATAATTTTATAATGGTAACAATGAGTACATGAAGAAGTTGGTTTGGTTTAGGATAGAACTATCAATTAATTGTTAAAGAATTTGGCATACTGTGGGAAAACTTTAGCTTTTTTGGGTGGGACCTAAAAATATTGATTGCCATACTACTCATGCGTTTCATTGGTGCAAAAGAAGAGAGCTTGCAATTGCTTATTTTTTATTCTTTTTACTATACGTAGTGGTCACATTTGGCACCTTCATATCAAACCGATTATTTTCCAAACCACAGTAGTTTTGGACACAATAGATATCACCTAGGCATCACACGAGTAATACCTTGACATTACATAGGTATCACCTAGGCAAATCTCTTATAATTTCCAAAAAACTGGTCATTCTCCATTGTGAATTAATTATATACAAAGGGACGTGAATACATAAGTTATATTTAAACCTTGCCATTATATTACCTTCTTGTTTTCTTTTCTAGTGAAACTATTTGGATTACTCTAGACCTACTTGGGTCATACTTTGCAAAAAAAGAAAATTGAAATCAAATAGCTTAATATTCTTGGGAAGGAAATTTTCTAAAAAAATTCAAAGTTTTACAAATTTTTAAAAGCTTCTTGAATAGACATCTTGGGTTTTTATAGGTATATGAGCCTATTTTGAATGTTATATGTTCACATGTTGGAATTAAAAATATATACTAGGGTTGTTGAATGGAGATCTTGACTAAAAATGAATTATTCAAGAAATGAGTATTAAATTTGTCCTTGACATTTGTTTAGTGATACTAATATTTTGGAATCTGAAATTCTAGGCTACACTTCCCTATACTCCAAAAGGTTGTACACTTTGCTTTCCTCCATCTAATCTAGCTTCCAAATCTCCAGACGGTTGAGGCAGTAACGATCTACAATGTGAAAAAAGTGAACAATGAAATGTCTCTTCGTGTAGATGCTGTGGAGCGGAGTCCATGAAATCATGAAACATTTCAGGCCCCGTGCAAGGCCTCGTCGTCAAAGGGTAAACTCGTGGACGAAGTCTGTCGGGTCTCCGTCGTCGACGACCGAAGCCCTAAACCTCACTCGTGCCATTCTGCATTGCGCGGTGCACCGACGAGCTGTGCGTCAGTTTGTCGCGGGGGCTGCATGCTTTGTGCTGCTGTGTTGCTCTGCGGTCTTCCAGCGTCGTCAGCGGTGGGCCGGCTGCTGAGTCCCCTCTCGATTCCACTCCTATCCCGCCCCCTTCCTGGTCGCCTCGTTCGCCATCCCTCACCATGAGCGGGGGCACGCCGCGCGCCGTGGCGCTGCTGCAGAACGTTGCGCGTGCGGGCATTGCGCTGGCCTTGGGCGGCAGTCTGCTCAACTCCTCGCTCTACACTGTTGATGGCGGCCACCGCGCCGTGCTCTTCGATCGTTTTCGCGGCATTCTGGACGAGACCTCCGACGAGGGTACGCACTTCTTGATTCCCATCTTGCAGAAGCCCTACATCTTCGATGTGCGCACGCGGCCCCGCAACATCACCACCGTCACGGGCACCAAGGATTTGCAGATGGTCAACTTGACGCTCCGTGTGCTGTCCAAGCCGGACCCGTCCCAGCTGCCGCACATCTTCAAAACCCTTGGCACCGATTACGATGATCGCGTGCTGCCTTCCATTGGCAATGAAGTTCTCAAGGCCGTGGTCGCCCAGTTCAACGCGGACCAGCTGTTGACGGAGCGCCCTTTCGTCTCCGCGCTGGTGCGCGATGCGCTCATCAAGCGCGCCAAGGACTTCAATCTTCTCTTGGACGACGTGGCCATCACGCATTTGTCGTACGGCGCAGAGTTCTCCCGCGCCGTGGAGCAGAAACAAGTTGCGCAGCAGGAGGCGGAGCGCTCCAAGTTCGTGGTGATGAAGGCGGACCAGGAGCGGCGGGCTGCCATTGTGCGCGCTGAGGGAGAGAGCGAGGCTGCGAAACTGATCTCCGATGCCACTGCCAACGCTGGTGGCGGCCTCATTGAGCTTCGTCGAATTGAGGCGTCCCGGGAAATTGCTGCTACGCTTGCCAAGAGCCGGAATGTGGTTTACTTGCCTTCTGGAAACAACATGTTGCTGGGCATCAATCCGTCCATGTCGGGCTCCTCGTAATAGCCAGGTTTGCCCTGAGGCGTTTCTTTGACCTGCTTTGGGTTTTTCGTGGACCACCGGAGAGAGAATTTGAGAGAATGAGGATCAGAAAGCAGATGCCCACTTTGCTGCACAATTTTGCTGTTGCATGGGGTCAACTTGTCCTGTTCATCGGCAACGCAGCAAATCATTGTCTGCTAGGGTTCGGGAGCTCCCTTGAAGTTTGATGTATAGTCCATACCTGAGAATTACGAGTTGTAGTCTGCGGATTGGGATTTGTTACCAGAGAAGAAACGGCTGGATCTCACAAGTTGTCTGGTTCTTTTCATAAGCAAACTACTTTGTAGCTTGTGCCCCGTGGGTTTTTCTCTAGAATTTTGTGATGGTGATATGGAAGACGAAGTAGTGTGCATGTGTGCAATTGAGACTTTGGGGCTGTTGACATCGTTGCCAGTATTCTCTTCCCTCGCAGTGCATGTGAGTCTAGGATCGGATTTGTCTGCCTTTAATGACCTTCATCCTTGATGTTTAAATAGGACCTTGGTCGTTACAGATAGACATTGCTTTCAGATTTTGGCATGGGTGATGTATTTAGGGAGAATGATCATCTGGGTGAGGGAGTTTTTAGAATGTCTACCATGTAACAAGTATGGTGTAGAAGTTTGATCTAGGTGCTTGCCAGTTTGGACTTAAGAGTCAGCTGATTTTGCGAGGAGTTCATAACCTAATTTTTTTCGCAGCTCCTGGTGAGAATTTGCATTTTCACCTGGTGACAGCTTGGCTTGTGATAGCAAGCATTCTTATAATCCGATTGTTGAGTAGCTCATGCGATCTTCTAGCAATCAGCTAATTGTCTCGAATATGATGTACGTTGTATATGCTAACCCGAGATGTTATTATTCAGAACTTTGGCTCCAATTCCATTCCCTAAAGTATTATGCAGCCTGTTGGCTTTCAGTCTCTTTCACCAACAATTTCTCTGGGGTTGCAACACAGAAAATGGCTCGGCTCAGCTAGAATCCTACTACTTCGATGTGAATTTGGAAGAATTTGTGTTTCATAAGTCGGCCAGCCTACAGGGCAATAGCGGGAATATGTGTTCCGAACTTGCTATAATGATTGTTAGAGTAACTTCAGTAGGTATAAATAAGTCACAGAATAGTTGCCAATGATGGACTGTATGGAAGGCTAATTTCATGTGAATGGTGTACAATTTTTGACCTGCTCTCCCTCTGCCCTCCGAGCGAGCTCGTTTGTACTGCACCCTAGTAGATTTGTGAGGGCGACAGCCCATCCCTTTTCAAGCTATGTTCTCTGGAAAAAGAATTCTCAGGCTTCTGAGTATGTGACGAGTGGGATGGTTGTCTTGGAAGTGAAGCTGTCGTAGCGTATGACTCAAGTATGATGCCATCGGAAGCCTCTACACTGCTAAATTTACTACCGTGGGTCAATCTTGCCCTTCACCTGGCCCCTGTCGTCGACGATCCCATATGCAATGTCACGGAGGGAATCGGATGATGGCTCCCCCATGTGGCTCATATCGATAGAGAACGTACTGCTTGGCATGTCCTTCATCGAGCCAGACATGGATGATCTTGTAATTCGCCAAATGTCTTCAAGTTCACGCACAATGTCTACCATCCCGGGTCGTGCTTCACTCTCGTTCTGACAGCAAGACAATGCTAGCTTCAGCAGTGGCTCCAGCCCTTGCTTCGAGGGGTACGTACCCATCTGCGGATCAGCAATGGACATGATGTCTCCTGTTTCCATCGCTCGGTTCACCTGCACATACATGCATGGCGGACCAAAGGATTCAGTACTAATAATATTACCGCATTTGTCAGAAACTTGGACTCATGTAATTAGTTCCGAGCTCTGCGTGTTGACGATCTTACCTCTCGAACAATGTTCTTGCCGTAAGCGATAGGGAACATTCCTGTGATAATTTCCAACAACACGACGCCAAAACTGTAGACGTCTGTCTTGTCTGTCAATTTCTGAGTCAAAAAATACTCGGGATCTAGGTAGCCCTGCATCATCATCGCATCCAAAAGTTGTTCACTCGTTAAAAACCAATGACCTGGGATGGAAATAAGTTAATGCGAACATTGGACTCAAGAATGAAATAGCCGCCACGGATCACACTACCAATCTATGTCGTCACATGAGGATCTGGAGCTAGCATCTAAGATGACGTAGGACTCACCGGGGTTCCCTTGACGATGGTGGACACATGCTGTGGGATGGCGCCGTAGAGATCAGGCGTGGGAGCCAGCTTCGACAGCCCGAAATCTGCCACCTTGGCGTTCATGCGCTCATCCAAAAGAATGTTGCTGGCCTTGATGTCCCTGTGGAAAATGGGCGGATCCGCCTCTGTATGCAAGTACAAGATGCCCCGCGCCGTCCCCAGGGCTATGTGCAGCCTGCTTGCAAACCCCAGGACCTCCGTTGCTGCGTACGTGCAGACATCAATCAGTAACGGTGAGCACAAGTGATTCCAATTACTGATCGACTTAACAATCCATAAACTATACCATGCTGCAGATCATGCACCGTAACACCTCTAACACCTCATCAGCTACTAGCTACAAACTAGTTCCAAGAAGAAGGTTCGCGAGCAGGAACGTACGAATCAGATGGTCCCGTAGCGTGCCGCCAGCCATGAACTCGTACACAAGCATCTGCATGAGACCCACATTCTTTATTTGTGCACATCACTTATTCTCTCTGAAAAACATCTGAACTGCAGAAATTGGACAGTACTGTGCCATGGTCGTCCCGACAGCCTATTCGTGAAAGTAGAAAGTAGATCAATCAATCTTGGTGGTCACATGTTAGTGTACCTGTTCTCCGCGATCGTTGCAGAACCCCAATAACTGCACATGTCATGTCAGCCATTTAATTAATTTCCACGGCATCAATAATCCACCTCAACGTCAGTCTGTGAACAAATTAATTTGGTAAAAAAATAAATCGTCCTTGAAGTGGAATATTCATGAACTCCCAAATTGAAATTAAAAATTACATTCAATTCCCGTTTCATCACAAATCAGACGTACGTGGGCAAACTGATTGATTACGTTTCCGTACCTGCACTAGATTTCGATGATGAACTCGACTCAAGAGCTCGATCTCGGTGTAGAACTGGGTGGCGCCTTGCATGGAGCCCTCCTGCGCGCGCTTGATGGCCACCACGGCACCGTCCGCAAGCACGCCCTTGTACACCTTGCCGTAGCCACCCTGTCCCAGCTCATGGTCCACATCGAAAGCGTTCGTGGCCCGCGCCAAGTCCGCGAATGTGAACGCCTTCACACCCTTGATATTGATCCCGGGCGGAAGCGACATTTTACCTGCATGCATGCACGGATGTGCGGATCAGCAACATGTACACAAGTCACCAGCATTAATCGATGTTAGTATGATCCCACCATGCACGAACTTTCGGACGTTTGTTTCAATCATAGAGTCAGTAGTGCAGCCACAGTGCAAATTTTTTTACCGTAGAGTTTGGAACGGGAGAATTTGGCATGGCGCTTGCGCAGGAGCATCGCCGTTATAAGAGCCGTCAGAGCCGCGGCTGCTGCCACCGCGCCCACTACGATGCCCACCACAGCTCCCGTGCTCAGCCCCTTCCCCT
Organism: Bryoerythrophyllum caledonicum; assembly: GCA_963971425.1. Lineage (NCBI taxonomy): Eukaryota > Viridiplantae > Streptophyta > Bryopsida > Pottiales > Pottiaceae > Bryoerythrophyllum > Bryoerythrophyllum caledonicum. The sequence goes on from OZ020523.1 coordinate 24,452,982, forward strand.
TCGTGCTGGACGACGCTGCATGATTCACCACGTGCGTACATGTTAGTAAGCACGAGGTGATGGATCCCGGAACACTAGTTCTGAACATTATCTAGAACCAGACGTAAAAATTGTATAGTAATTAATATATAATGTCGAGCGCGGCGGTGGTGGCATACCGGTACCGAAAGCAAGGAAGTCGTAGGGGCCAACGATGGACAGGGACCACTCGTCTCCGGCGGAGACTCTCCAGCTGGCGAACAGCGTGAACAGATTGTCAAACTCCTGCTGCGAGAAGGAGGAGTTGGTGGCCGGGAACACGAGCAGCGTGATGTCCTGCGCATACAAGTTGGGCAAGCGCGTGGCGGTTCTCACGTGCACCTGCCACTGCGCGACACTCAGGGCGCGCGCCGTCAGCCCTTCGATGTAGGCCACGTAGCTGTCCATATACGTGAAACTGGGGCTCTTGAGGCGGATGTTCACGATGATGGGCACCGCGCACCCACATGTGCCATTGGGACCCCGCGCCACCGTCACTTCCGGGGACCCGCACGCGCTGCACGCCGCCGCCGCATTCTGATTGGGCACCACGGTCCCGTTCACTTGCAGCACCGACTGCGTGGGCCCGCACACCAGCAGCTGCGTCGTCTGTGGCACGATGGCCACATTACTGCTGCTCCCGCACATCCGCGGGTTGCCTGTCAACCTTGTCATCCACACACCACGTACCACCGTATATAGCATGTTATGATCCTCATTCAACAACTGTAGTAGTACTCACTTTCAAAGCTGCATAAAATCTCATTCATAATCTGTGTATATTTGATAAGCACTATTTATGCGCAGACAAATCAGATGCACGCTTACCACAATTTCTTGTTTTGGCGAAACGCAACATCTGAGGTCGCCGCATCCCAGCCTGTGAAATTATTGTTCTGAAAGTCACTGATACACCACCACATACCACACAGACATCTAATAGTGAGACGTGTGACATCTAATAGTTGCGCGGCTGCTTGATCAGAAAACCATTCCTACTGATCATGATTCTGCGTGCTCTAAGTGAACTTGGTAAATTTTGCAGTCGGCTATAATCATGCAACCTTAAATCCCACATTAGCATCTGAAATTAATCAACTGGACATAGCAGGTTACGTAGAATCTCTAACCCTTGCAGCCGAGTCTAATGAAAAACTTTTCACGAGACTGGCGTTGCCAGTTCTAGGTCTACAGTTCGAGATTAGAAAACTCACAGGACGACAATCGTCGATGAGTTGGTGAGGCTTGTCCCATTTCCAAAGGCTGGAATGATACCAGTGAGCTTGTTGTTGGACACATCTCTGCGCCCAATACATTATAGTATCGTTGTCCGTTTCCAACCAAATCAGTAAAAATGATTTCCCATTGATCTCTCGGCTATTTACAGGAGTGAGCAAACACCACGAGCAAACACCACGGGCGGACACGTGAATTGTTAATTGCTTACAGGTTCTGGATATCATTGAGGGCAGCGTATTCTGCTGGAATGTTTCCCTCTAGTTGGTTGTTGCTGAAAGCCCTGAAAGTTTGCGAATCAAAAATATCAGTTTGATCCACGTCACATAACAATTAATTCTCACAGGGCGCCCGTAGAGCCCTTTCCCCCCTACAAAATGGAAACAAAACGTAACCTTACCACGCAGTTGACCACCTCAATTGAATTTAAATCAAAGTGGGGGAAGGTTGTACATCTCTGTACGAGGCTTATACATCCAAAAAAACATACGTTGACGCTAGTGACGTATACCAATGGATTTTAACTACTAGTCACTGCTTTTGCTGCAGATAGATCACAGAGGTTCAACGTGGCTTACAAGGTAATCATGTGGGAGGAGATATTGGAAGGTAACGCTCCTGTGAGGTTGTTGTAGCTCATGTCTCTGTGCAGGCACCCAAACATTCTACTCAGAATTCGTGAACTTGACGGCCGGTGTAACTAAATGATCTCTCGTAAATAGAACATGGTTTCGTACGAAGGAGAAGAAATCTCTTTTAACTACTCAACTAATTCCATTTATACTTACATGAAAGTCAGATTTGGCATGGAACCCAGCTCGGGCACCGTTTGTGTCATTGAACAATTCCGCAAACTCCTGAAAGAAATAGGTTGGACCAAACCAAGGACGTCAGACTCATAAAATTCTACAGAGATCAAAGCATCCAGAAAAATACAGGGGGGGGGGGGGGGGGGGATGAATTGATTGAAAAACTTACAGCTTCAAGAGTGAAGGGATCCCAGCCCATGACAGGGGTAAAGGGGTACCAATAGGATTGTTATCCAATTGTCTGCAAAAAAGCATGAAACCACACCTGGATTATGCAAGCCTGGGCGATCAAATCCTTCTATGAATAAATAAAACTGACTCTGCCATGATTATTACATAGAAATAGATCTTGGTAGATAGTGAGATATGACCAGAAAAACATACATGATGGTCAGTCTCGTGATATTTGCCAGAGTTGAAGGAAGAGGGCCAATAATTTGGTTGTGATCCAGTATCAGATGGTTGAGACTTCTACATCTGCTCAGGTCTTCCGGAATGGTGCCATTCAAGGTATTGTTGTTCATATGCCTGCATCGAAATCAGAGAATAACATGCTTCGTGAATCAACATTTCGGCAGAGCTCCATGGAAGTTTAAAGACTTCAACCATACGTGATTTCAATCCAACTTGAAGAGGTTGATACGTGGAATTTAATTCAGGTAGGTTGGCAATACATACAAGTGTCTCACTAGCGTCAAGTTTCCAAACTGTGGAGGTATGCTTCCAGAGAGCCGGTTGACGTCAATCTGAAACCGGGTCATCTTTGTCAGGTTTCCAAGCTCTGGCGGCAGCTCACCCGTCAATTCATTGTTGTTCACCAGGCTGAAAATAATTTCCAATCAGAGATTCACATCAAATTCAACATTCAAGACGGAACATATATGTCTAGCAAAAATTGGCCTTATAAATGTAAACTGTCACAGCAATACGCGCTAAACATCTGTAATATTATGATCTGAGCTCAGGTGAACTTTCGAAAAGTCTCGAGGAGCAAGAAATGTAGCTTACAAGAGTCTTAGATTTCCGAATTTTCCGAGAGTTGGTGGGATCTGGCCCGTCAAGCCATTGTTCATCACATTCCTGTCATTGAAATTTTCACACATCACATTCAGCTGGTGTTGCATGCACTTCCACAATTTCTGACCACATAGAAGTTAACAAAAGTGTGGTGACTGGACTAAGACTAGATGTCTGTCGTTTCCGTACGTGAGTCGAACAGTATTACATTAGCCGCGGTCCAAGTATGATCTATCCCCTAAACCCTAAACCATAGCAGGAGCAGAATGAATGCATTGAATCAGATGCTGAAATTTGAGTAGATATATGGCTCACAGTCGTTCGAGGCGTGTTAAGTTTCCAAGGTCTGCCACCAGCGTTCCTCGTAGGTTGAAATTCATAGCTCGTCTGCAATAATAGTGTTGCAAAAACCATGTCCAATTAGTCGGCAGTGTTCAATTTCATATCTATTGTCACCTTATTGAATTAACACAGCCCCGGTCATTCTGGTAATATTATATCGAGGGAAGTTGTTAAAGTTTTAAAATATGAAAATAAAATATCAAAGTTTATTAACTAGGGGGGGCATACATTTCTGTAACATGTGAAACATTGGTGATTTGATCCTGTGTGCAATGAATTCCGGCCCACGACGGTGAGTCGCAAGGATCATTTCCTGTCCAGCTCCTTAAACTCTTGCCTAGATCCGGCTGGGCCTTCTTGAACGCCAACAGCGCCGCCGCTACACGGACACCATCAGGACAACAGTAATCCAGGATCAGTCAATCTCCTTTGGCCATCACATATCATAGCCTTCACACATCAACCCTGCCAGTGCCCTTGGATATCATCTAGTAGGTCCAGTTACTACTCAAGCAATTACACAATCATTACTCAGATTCTATCCGAACAGTTGAAATTTCAACTAGTCAAGAGTCAAGCTAGCTGGCTGCCGGATCCACATTCATAGGGTTCGAATTAATTGGCAAACTTAAATATCATGCTCTCCGCGAAATAAATACTGTACGGTGTGCGACCAGGAAAATATACTAGGAAAATTATTATGAATGGATTGATCGAACGAAAGTCTGCAGTTTAGAACTGCAGCGTCTTACTCTCCACAGGATCCGACACGGCTACGATTCCAGACACCATGGACATGGCGACCAGGCTCATGGTGAGCACAGCACCCACCAACGCCCCCACTAGAGACGACAACGACGAGGTCGTCTGCTTCCACGCCATCTAGCTCCTCGCTCCACCTCCAATCAACCTCAGCCTTTAATATGCCAAAAATTCTGTTGCCAGTACTCACACTCTTTGCTACAGTGGCCCAAATCCTGAATCCAATTATCTACCCTGATACTTGAACAATTACTGCAAATATGGTTTCCAAACTTCACCAGGAAATATGGTTCCCAAACTTCACCAGGAAATAATAGCCACCACCCCAGGACGTCATGCGAAAAAGGCTGTCACTCGAGGGATCCGGCGCGTGAATTAGGAGAATCAATCGATGGGTACTAGGAGCCTATAGTGTATGACCCCGGAGCCCGGCTTGAAGAGAATTCAGGCACGAAGCTCCGTCAGAATTTGAGGACAAGACTGAGCCTGAGGTAGAAACGAGGGTGAGGATAGGCGGATGCAAATCAACGTCCTCGGTACTACAGATCTGGTAGGCCAACGAGTACTGGTAGTACAGCTCGTATAGAGTCGAAAGCACAAAGCGCAGCACCGACGTGCAAGGGGACTCGAAGAACAAGAAAGACCGGGGGTAGAGGTACATGCACAGAAAACAGCAACAGCGAACAGTAGACTGGAGGAACTCCGAGCCATGAATGAGGCAAAGCGTGGCTGCCAGGGTCGGGACTGTGGGATGCGGTGGTCAACACGAGGGCTTGCGTGCAGCGTGAGAAAATCGGGGCAGGTGCAAAAGATCAAGCAGTGCACAAGTCACACGGAACTTGCAGTGCTCGGGGAGCCCGCCAGGCATCATGAAGAAGTAAAAATATAAAGCCCCCGGGCCACGAGCAAAAGATGTTAACAATCATAAGTCGTCAACGAAGTCATGACAAGAGCCCGAAGTTGGTCCCTTGAGCCAGTCACGCCAATTGGACGGACAACGGGGGCTGACGAAGCTACTCGCGCACGCGCTACATCGTCCTCCTTCCTGGTCTCCTTCGATCCTCCCGCCCCAGGCCTTCCCGTCATGACCGTGGCTTTCTAGTCGACGCGACAGCCTTCCTATGGCTCCATTCTTCGAGATTCTCCCCCGTGGATCCCCATTCCCAACTTTCTTCCGCTCTTGCTATCGCTTTAGACTTCCATGACGAACATTATAATTTTTTACAAGAAAATCAATGCCCAATCTTATCTCATTTCCCTGGTCCCACCTGGCCCCCTACGTCCTTCCCGAAACTGACACTACAATCCCAGGTTTTGTTCCCCTATTTACTCGTGGCCACAATTTCACTCTAGATAAATCTTTCTGCCAACTACGAAGATATTGGTATTTCAGTACTTATTTAGCACAATTTCCGTAGATGAAGTTTACAAAAAAACTTGATGAAGAGTAACAAAAAACTTGATGAAGAGTAACAAAAAACTTGATGAAGAGTAACAAAAAACTTGATGAAGAGTAACAAAAAACTTGATGAAGAGTAACAAAAAACTTGATGAAGAATAACAAAAGGTTTGCAATAATATGTATGCAGTAAGGGCTGCTTCACACTATGCCCAAGTTGAGTGACTGTCCGTCAAAATGAGTGGCCAAACTATGGCGAGAGGCCAAACTTTTTTGCCAAAAAAATACATTGAATAATATAGATTGAAGGTTTGGCCGGTCGTGGTGTGAAGCCTCAAAGGCCAAGTCCAAAGTCCAAACCCCATATCATTACGCCAAAAAAAATCAGCCAAAAATTTCGGCCTCTTTCATCTAACGATCTAGATCTTGTAAATTTTTTGTTATTTTATTAAAAAATTCGACAGACTCTTGATTGTAGATTGGGTCTGCTATAATGAGCAACCCAAGTTTTGCTCGAGAGGCTGTTGCTTTGGCACCAAAACAACCCAAAAGTGATGCCATGTAGGACAACGGCCTTTGGAGTTTGGGCACAAGTGTGAAGGGCCAACGTCCGGACTTTGGCCATTCATGATTCTAGCAATCTCATTGGTAGGAATCAACAGCCATTGGACTTGGCCACCAAGTATGAAGGGGCCTAACCCCTGAGTGATAAAAGTCCCAATGTTGTCTTTGCAAATCTTGGGCACGTTCCCATGCTTGCAACATATATTTATAATTCTTGAAATTTTGTACAATTGTATGCAAGTTGACAAGAGGTATGTGGGGAATAAAAATATGGGCACATATAGATTTGCAAATCCACGTCGGGCAACTCCAAGATTTCTACTAAGACATGATTCTTTTTCATGTAAGATTTTTAATACTAGCAAATGATATTATTTCCTTTTATATTTTCCACAAACATTTCTTGTCTTGACTCTTTAGTGAAAAATGTATTTTCACACCAAGTCAAACATTTTCACACATTGTCGGGCAAGGTTCCTAAAAAATAGTTTCTTCTATTCCACTCTCCACATAAAACTTAGAGATCTAAATTACAGTTTTTTTTTTTTTTTTTCCTTAGTCTACATGATGTGGTGGCATACTACATATTGACTATTTGGATTATCATTCTAAAACATATCAAGTTCACCAAGATTAAAATGTGAATTGGAATTTTATTGAACCTCCACTCCTTGCACAATTTTATTGAATATGTTGCATCCCTTCTCTACCTCTATACATTGGTGTACAAGGAACTAATAATTATGCTTAACATGAGGGTAATGAATTTAAATCTTCTGTGGAGCAAAAAACTTGACACCAAGTGAGGTCAAAGTTTGTTGATTCGCTCAATGCAAGGAAGAAAATGAACCGTATTGTCTACTTCAAACACTATAATCTTTTAGTCTATGAGGCCAAATTTTTTATGAAATTTTGTGAGTATGTTAGTTACTAAACTTTACTTGAGATCCTACAGTTAAAAGTAGAAATAAAAGTTTTTGATTCCTTCCTTATCCATTGCACTAGAATCAAATTTTTGCATATTTTTTAAGTTCCAAAAGTGGTTTATACGATATGAAGTTACACTTTTAATCAAGATTGGCACGTGCCATTACTTGACTTGTTGGGACCAATACCATTGATGAGGCAATGATGTGTAGATTTTATGTAGGTTTCATAAACCACCTTTATAAAATGTTGAGACTAACTCCTAAAAATTGTAGACAATTTCTCAACAAAAACACTACAAAATTGTTGAGTCTAGAGCAATGAGTATGGAAGGAAACAAAAACTTTAATTCAAAATTTTGATTATAGGATCTCAACTAATTGTTAGGGACAAAACCTCTCAAACCTTCTAAGTACTTTTACCTTACTTTTACTTTAGAACACTATTTACTTTTTCTTTACTTTAGGTTACATTACCCTACGCTATGGTCACTTTCGTACATAATTAATTCAAAATGGGGACTTGTCCAACATTTTGGAAATTTGAAGAGATTTGGCTAGGCGATACCTATGTAATACCAAGGTGACACCCGTGCAAGATCTATGTGATACTTGTGCAATACCTATGTGATACTTGTGCAATACCTATGTGATATCCATTGTGTCAAACCAATGTGACAAAAAATAAATAATGCCTTCGGCATTTGCCTGCCGAAACTAACCTTAGGCTGTAGCGTACGGGTATATATAGGAGTCAAGGCTGAAGAATTCTTCAGTCTCAACAACGCATCTCTTGGAGCCTTTGCTCACCTCTCTTTGTGTTGTTCGTGTATTCATCTTGTTAATCCAAGTTCATACCAATTCATTTGAGTTCTTCTAGTTTTCAGAGTTCATGTCAAGTATTCTTGCATCCCTGGCACTAGTACCTATTAAGTCACATATTGATAATATTTCATGAACTTTGACCACACCGGGATTCTTTGATTGAAAGATTATAGTGTTAAAGTAGAAAACACAATTCATTTTTTTCCCCGCACTAAGTGGATTGGTGGAATTTGACTTCACTTGGTGTCAAAAATTTGCACTACACAAAGTCTAAATGCATTACATCATGTTAACCCCTTCAAGCCAAATTTGAGCTATTCTAGTCTAGGAGAATCTATGTGTATTCTAGATCATGCATAATGACATCTACCAAATGAGCACATCCCAACATAAAATCTACAATTCCATTTCACAAAAATCATTGTAGCTCCCTGATTTTTGCGCTAATTGTTGTGGCAATGGTCTCAATAGATGCTAATCTTGCTCCAACTCTATGTCATGGTTTAAATTTTCCTTTGAGGTGGCTTGTAGTGCTTGCTTCAAAGATTCTAGTGCCAAAATAATCCATATATGGTTGTTCAATTGTTACCATATAAAGGGTAAAACATGATATCATTTCCTTGTACAACAATGTTTAAATGTAGAGAATGGATGTAGCATATTCAAGAGAATTGTGTGAGGAATGGAGGTTCAAAATTGCCAAGTCAAGTTTGTTTATTCTTTTAAAGTTCACATGTTTCAGAATGATAATCCGAATGGTTGATAAGAATTTTTACACCACATATTTTTATTTAAAAAATTAAAAGTAAAAAACATATAGATCTTAATGTTATAAGTGAAAAAGAAGAAGTTTTTTTGGTACCTTGCCCAACAATGTGTGAGAATATTTGAGTTGGAATAAAATGCTACATGTCACTAAAGACAATAATAATTGTTTTTTGACAATATGAAAGAATATTATATTACTTGCTAGTTTGAAAATCTCACATTTAATAAAATGCCATTGAAAAAGTTTTTGGAGTTGCCTGACGTGCCCACACTCGAGAAGTTTTACTTTAAAATGGGATAACTTTTGTTTCCGTAAATCCAATGAGAATAAAATATAAATTCCCATGTGGTTCTTGTGTTCTTGTATCTTTGAACAAATTATCAAGAATTGTAAATATAAATTGCAACCATGAGAATATGCTTGCTATTTGCCAAAACCCATCTTAGGACTTTTGACATTTTATCCTTTAAAGACAATGGTTGAATCTAGTCATTAACAAAATCTGTAGGAGTCATAGATTACGCTGATTAAATCTATGACCCTCATAGACTTGGTTTGCTACTAGATTTGACCATTGTCCTTAAAGGATTAAGGGCTAATATACATTTAACCACCTTTAGATCATACAATTGAGGACTTATGTTTTAAATCCTATAGGACCAAGTGTTCGTTTGGGGGACAAAAGTTTTCACTTTAACTACAATCATCTTTCAATCCATATAATCAACATTCTTGATTTTTTACCACATCACCTCATATAAGTTTAGAAGAAAATTCAACACTTACACTATCAAAAAGTTATGAGTTGATCTTGGCAATTTTAAATAATTGGATTATAGATTCGTCAAAAATGCATTGCCGGTTTAAAGTTCAAAACACGGTTTAGTAATAGTACTTTCCAAAGAAATCCACCAACATACCATTAAATTCATACAATAGGCCTCCTATCCACACATCCATAACATCTCGTCTCTAAATTTCCCAATACATGCCGAAGTTGAATATCTTATGTGCATGTGGCAAAGCGCAATAGTATTATGCCCCGATTCCACCTGATTAGACCAAGTGAGGAACAACTGCCAATCCCAACCAAATCCAAAGGAAACAGTACATATTGCGATGGCAAAATCCAGCGACTTCGTAGATAGCCGTTTATTGAACGTGGACCTGCCAGTCCCGGATCGGCCTCAAAATCTCCTTGCACCTTCCAGAGAGTGCACAATCTAGGTTTCGATATGCACCTTCTAGAGAGTGCAGGGTTCGGGGTTTCGATATGTACATGTGACAAAGATGGACACACTTACCATTCGGATCGGAGGCGAGGCGAGATGGGGTCGTTTTAGGCGTGGCATTTGCAGGGTCGTTGGAAGTGGGCGTGCGCACGCTTGATAGACACAGACATGAGCTGCGGCAGCGGAGGAGTGGAAAACCGAGTCGCTGCTAGAGCGCAACCAGGCCCAGTCATGCCACGTTTCATTGGAGACGTTGGTTCATGAAGCAAGGTGTCCGTGAGGGCAAGGAGTGTGTGGAGAACTACGGGATTATGCGTTGCTCCACCAGCCTGGGCGGGGATGTTGCGCTTCTTATTATTTACAATTTCGTGCTCGTTAAGACTGCACAGTTCTTGTCCGAGGGCAATGAGCTCCTGCTTGACTCGATCATAAGGTCCGGATCCATTGGCAAGCTTGTGTTGTGGCACTATACACACACTGTTCACACGGAGCAGCTTGACCCTTAAACGCTGAAGCAACCAAAATGTAGCTTCTCGGATGACATTTCGAGGATGATTGTTGCTGAAAACGGTCGTTTTTCATCCAAATTTTTCTGTGAGTTTAAGATGTTCTTGCACACTATAAGTTGAATAGAAGCATGGTGGAGTGGATTGATGTTTTGAGAATAAAGAGGAAGTGCATGCGACAGAAGGGGATTTTGTGGACCTCCTATGGCCGTGCATAAACTTTATATTGCGTGTATAGCCGTGTTGAGATGACCGCCTTTGTTGTTGGGCAATGGGCGGTGAAGAAAAAATTTCAAGATGGGTAGGGGGCAGTGAGCCACGTCACAAACGGTGGGCAATTCCTAGTGGTAGGAAATGCTGCGGTTACAACATTGACGGCTATGATAGCTATGACGGCTTCACTTGCACAAACAACCTAAAATTACTTGCGATCATAAAAGCACAATGTAGATCTCAGTAGAGTGAATCTATACCTCCACTTCTTGCACAACACGCAAATCAAAGGTGCATTCTGAAACGGTTGGAGTGAATGCAAATGTAATTAAAAATGCAAAAGAAATGTATAAATGCAACTACAAATGGACAAAATGCCTATTCGATTACAAATGTAGGTAGAATGATTTTAACAAATGCAAGTGCAATTACGTTGTGCAATTAGAGTACATGATTTTAGGATCATAGAAGTACCTTAGCCGAAATGCAAATGCAATTAGGCTGCACTTAGACCGATTACTATATACGATGTCATTTCTAGTTCACAATTTCTAGCACACAATTTCTAGTACACGATGTTAGTTCTAGTTGACAATTTCTAGCACTCATTTTTAGAATCTAATCACGGTACCTTAGCCTGAAATCTTCAGATGCTGTTTCTTTCTCCAAATCCTGCAAGTCTGCTTGCACTAGCTTGAGTTCCTTCATTCTTAGACAACTCCTCCTCCATCGCGCCACTTGTTTTTGATAGCACCTCGCATTGCAAGCTCATATACAGAATTTCAGCATCGTTCTTGTTGTCACGCACGATCCAGGCCTCTACAGGCTCAACTTGCACGCTCACATCGCCTCTCTGACCGAAACAAGAGGAAAGACTACTGTTACAAACCACAGGAGGGGTGTCTTGGTAAAACTTTGGATAAGTTTAACAACGAACTCACTTGTGTATAGAAGTTTGTGTGGTTGAGGGTTTTGTACCTGGAATGAAGATGGCTCATACTATCGCACGAGCATCTTCTCAGCTCGCGTTGAGGTTGATGACCGTGGTGGTGTTGCTAATCAAGGTGTTTTTAGCCATCTTCATTCCATGAAGACCTGATGTCTGGCATCACAGCCTGGAGCGCATTGGAGATGCGACCTGCGGAATTGCTAGAGGAGAGGCTGGCGCTTGTGTAGTGATCCCGCGCTTGTGCTCTATCGTGCCCGTGGCAAGCGCTCCTTTTATAATGGAGTCAAACTTGTTATCAGACATTGTGAGAAAACGTCCACATCCAGGTAAACATGTCCCCCTTCCTCTACCACTTGAAGTAGTTCGCATTCAAAGATCTATGCTATATGAAAGGAATGACCAAGACAATGAAGATATAGAGGATTGGACACTTGCACACGTTCTGAAATCCTACATAGACCTAGAAACCCTAGAAAAACGACTCCTCTTTCAATTTTCCAATGGTGAAGAAGTAAAAGTACCTGATGGAGTTGCTCTCTATTGTTCAAGTGAAATGCATTTCTCCTTCACGAAAGAAGCTGAAACTAATTTGGAGGCTATACCTTATGGTGGACATACATCATCTGAGGAGGTTGGTAGCAATAGCAATGATGGCAGTGTGTTAGGGATCCATTCATATCGACGCTCTTACATCATGAACCAAGGTTTCTTACAGGATATTCTTTAGTAATATTCATAAGTAAACAAGATGACAAGTGAGAGGGAAGGCCTCCTCTCACTTGCTATAAGGAAGACACCACAACCATTCTAACTACCTCTTTGCTAAGCACTAGTAAGTCCAGACGAGTGTCTACTCGTAACATAGTAATAGCAATGGCAACAAAGAAAGAAGCACTCCAACCTCGGACACAGACAACACTCAATTAGACTCAGAGAAGCTCTCTTTTGAAAACCCAAGGCACAAACGTCGCGATAGCAATAGACCTTCTACTTTGGACTTAGAACGCACAGTATCAGATGAATCACAAGAATAGGACCTTCTACTTGCTCGACAGCGGCCTGTGCGGCCTCCACGGCACGGACTGTATGTGGAGCGCAGCCGTCCCCCACGGCACGGACTGTATTCGGGGCGTAGCCGTCCTCCACGGCACGGATTGTTACTACGTTCTAGCCGTTCTCAGCCAAACCTCCAGCCAGTTCATGGAGGCGCATAGAGTTTGGGTCAGAGATGGAAGGAGATTGGGGAGCTTTATGGATATAGGGGAGGTCTAGGGAGCCTAGGTCAACATGGAGGAAGGGAGCTCAAGGGAGATTGGGAATGTCCAGGGAGTCCACATGGGGCCGTTTCATGACAAGAACGGGGAGTATTGCCTAGGGAAGTAACTTCAATGAAAGGGGTGGAAAGTAGAGTAACTCCTATGGAAGGGGTAGTTACTCCAATGGATCTAAGAGAGGGAGTTATTGGTGGCATGACCACAACCATGTCAATAAGAGAGGATGAGAATCCTAGCAGGATGACAAGGTCAGGTCAAAAATTTGGATCTTCAAAATCCAGAAAGGTAATTGATATTATGGAAGTACAATATGCCCCAGAAACTTGGACTCAAGAAAGCAGCACTTATATAAGTGATCCACTACAATTCTCTGGACCGGATGTAGGTTGTACTATTCTATATGGAAGACTACCTTCGCTACTAGGGATTTTTGAGAAATTATGGACCAAAAAAATTATGCGCAAGATTGTCACGGAAACCAATCGATATGCTTCTCAACTATTAGACAAAGCAAGCAATACAAGGCGAGGAAATGCATGGATTCTTCTATGTTACACAGAGCTTTGTGCCTATATTGCTATTACTATGTACATGGCATTAAAACGCCTTCCACACAAAAGGCTACATTGGGCTCAATCTGAACCTCTATTTTATTGTCCTATCATTTTATCATTGATGGGAAGGAACTGCTTTGAAGCAATTTCTTGTTGTCTACATGTGGCCAATCCATCAAGATATGAGCACGATCGGAATAGCCCTCAGCATGATAAGTTGTATAAAGTAAGGTGGTTGTTAGATGATGTAAAGACGAATTTTAAGTCTTATGGAATCCAAATGTACAAATTACGGTTGAAGAATCTATGATCCGCTATAAAGGTGTATATTGCCCTATAAGGCAATACATGCCCAAAAACCAGAGAGATTTGGAATGAAGGTTTGGGCCCTTACTAATGCTGTTAATAAATATGTGTGGTCTTTTGACATTTACTGCGGTAAAACTCAGGGTGTAAATGACAAGGGGCTATATTTAGAAGGTGCACCATAGGCAAAAGGTCATGCAATGTTGGGGGAAAAAGTGGTATTGAAGCTCACTAGGGATTTACAAGATAGAGGTCACATTGTCACAACTGATAATTTCTTTAATTCAGTACCTTTGTTTTTAGGGTTGAAAGAAAGGGCATTTTGGCAACTGGGACTTTGAAGGCTGATAGAAAGTACACTCCCAGATTTTTATGGAGCAAAACACATGTCAAGAATTCTGAACAAGGATGGCTAGATTGGCGAATGCATATATCTCGAGAGATTTGTTGTGCGATGTGGATGGATAAAACATCAGTAATACTCCTTTCTACTCATGCAGAGCCCATATCACCTATTGGAACAAGACATACAGTTTCATGTTGGTGCAAAGGTGAAAGAAAAAGAGTGAAAACGGGACCCATGCACTTGCAGTACCAACAAATCATGAGAGGCGTTGATACAACTGACCAACTTAGAGGAGTATATATGTGTATCACTAGTAGCAAAAAGTGGTGGCATCGATTGTTCTCCTATTGTTTGAACACAATCCTTGTCAATGCTTGGATTGTACATTGTGAATTGAGTTATAAGTTTTTGGTTGATCCCATGACTCATATGGCATTCCATTTGCAATTGGCAAATGATTTATGTGCTGCTTGGAAGAAGAAAAAAGGATGTCTCTTAATGTTTGCTCCAGACGTTCCGAGGACTCATGGAATGCTGAATATGGGAAAGACACGCCGATTATGTAAAGTTTGTAAAAAAATCCAAACAAATACCATGTGTCCTTCATGTAATGATGCCTACATGTGCAAGAATACATGTTATTGGGTGGCGCACTGGTGCTAAATAAGTAGAAGTAGATGTAGTTATGTTCAAGCCAACAATAGATTACAAATGGGATTGACAATTTGTAAATTGTTATTCAATTCAATTTGTATAGTATGGATTCAAAACCTTTGTGGATCATCTATATTATTTTGCATCAAACGTATGAGACTATTTATTTTCACGCAAGATTGTTCCAGTGACGAATTGCATTTGCATTTTCAATTAGTATAGAATTGAAACTATGACCAATTGTAAATCTAAACTAATTGAATATGAATAAAATCACCTATTACATCTAGTCCATTTTGTAGATTTTAATAGATATAACTTCAAGTTTCTTAACTAATTTAATCTTTAAAATACAATTTCCCTTGGAGGACAATTTTTATTTTGAACAGGTTCTCATGATCTCAATTGCGATCACAAATTACTGAATTTTCTTATAAAGATGCAACATAGTAATATCTTTTTGGGAATGTAATTGCTTTTTACACCCAACCTTTAAAAAACGATTATGCTATTCTAAGTGCAAAAGTAAAGACTTTGGTTAGCTCTAAAGACTAGGTTCTAAATACTAGGTTCCTATTGATACTAAATATATATTATCTATATATATATTTATTTTTTAATTTATTTTTTGAATTTTTTTTTAAATTCTTTGATATTGTGCAATAAATCTTGCCTTTAGAGTGAAAAATCAATCTAGCCCAAGTCAAATATTTTCACTTATTATTGGGCAAGGTACCAAAAAAACTTCTACTTTCCACATAAAATTTGTGATAATTTTTTTCCTTCTTGTTCCCACTACAAGATGTGGTGTAACCTTGTAATTGATTGTTTGGATTCTAACTCCAATATATATTTGGATCACAATAACATAAAATGTGTAATGGCAATTTTGAACCTCCACTCCTTCCACCATATTTTTAATCCCTAAAAGACCAAGACATTTCCCCCTCAAAATCTCTCCAAAACTACCATTTTCAGCGCATTCAACACGAAATGATAAAAAAATGTTTTTTAAAAAAAATTTAACCATAGGATCTTGTATTAGAATTGTATGAAAGTTGAGTGGTGAAAATTTTGGAAAGTTTGACCGCACGGATTGAAAGATATTAGCCTTTAAAGTGAGACAGAATCTCTTTTCGAGGTCATACTAAACACCTTCAACAAACTTTGACCACCTTCTATGGAAAATTTTTAGCACTACGGGCCATGAATTTATTATGTTAACTTGAAAAAGATCATGTTAGGCACATGTACACCAAATTTTAGAAGTAGAAGAAGTGCAGAAGATGTCCTAAAAAACCCTGCAATGCAACTATGTGCTGAGAATCAACAATACACTTTATATTTTGCATAAATCATATCCTTCTCAAATTTTTTGAAATTCACAAATCCGTACAGTAGATGCAAAGATCTCAATTTCTTTTCCAAGAGGACATTTTCTTTCTTTTAAATGGACAAAAACTCGAATTTCTATTGAATTTAGAAGTTAATTAAGTTGGTGATTGTATTTGTGATATGTTGCACTAAACTGCTGCACTATTTGTATATGTAAGTAAAAATAAATTGTAACTTTTGAACCGTAAGTCGAAATTCTACGAAATATGTGTCTATGTAAAGCTAATCAAAAGTTGTCCATTCAAGAAAAAAATCTCAAAAAATAATGCGTAGAATTGAGAAAGTGGTACCTTACCCAAACTCAAAATGTCCCCCATGGGACTTTGGTTCTTTAGGGGTTAAATATGCTCCACTTTTTTTCTACCACTAAAAATTAGTGTGCAAGGAAAGAATATCGTGTTACACATGATTAAATAAAGTTTAGACCTTGTGTATTGCAAGAAATTGACACCAAGTAAAGTCAAAGTCTATTGAACCTCTCAAAAGAACAAGTTTCTCTACTTTGAACACTATAATCTTTCAATCCATGAGATTGAAGTGTATGAAATTTTGTGAGCGTGTTATTGAAGAAGTCTTCGGATATAATTTTATTGTTAACACAATGTTCAAAAGTTTTGAAGTGTTTTTAGTGTGAAAATTGTGAAGGATATCTAGGGCTAAATGGCAGTGTTAAGAGGAGATCAATGAAAATGGCATTAATATTTGGACGGTTGAATGTAAGAAAATGGAAAATAGAGAAAGTAGCAAGAAAAAAAGTTCTACGTATAAAAGTTTATAAGTATTTTAAGTATAAGTAGCAGCGAGAACTTAAGCGCTTCTTGCGCTTATTTATCTTAAATTAACACTAAAAAACATTCATATGCATTAAAGCTACAAACTTAAGAAACATTGATAAAAAACAATAATAAATAATAATATATTTACATCTTTTTTATTTATTTTCTATTTTATATCTTTATAAAGATAAGTAAATTTTACAAAATATGACTTCTATTAGTTTATTTAAAATTTACAAAATATTAACGATTTCATATATTTTAAATTATGTACACATAAAAAATTATTCATAAGTATTAGAATATAAATGTTAGTATATAAATATTTACATATACATGTTATTATATAAATGGTATAATAAATGGTTTAACTTGTAAATATATTCATATTTTTCTAGAATATTATTCTATTATCGTATTATCATATATTATTATATATAAACATGCAACTATAACCCTTAATGATGAAAATATGATAAAACAACATGATTGCTTATGGCAGTGGATAAATCACATTTGCAATACAAACACGCAATTAAGCAATTATGCACTTGGCCAAGTGCACTGGTTGCTGGTAGAAAGCCGCAAGTTATTTGCTCATAACTTTTTTTTAAATCAAAATTTGGCAAAAGTTTAGTATGTTTTTTGTCAGATTTTTTTGGTGTTTGTCGTGTCATACCTTGGCATCTTCATGTTCATATCAGTAATATATTTTTTTACATTTTCTACCTTTTTTTAGAAAATATATGATATCTAATCTAGTTTACAAATCCTGCTACAAAATTATAATCATGTGCCCAAAGAGATTATAAATTTGTTATGAGTTATTATAGGATTTTAGAGTAGTGCACTACAAATACAATGTGTGAGAGATACAAAAATATATATGCAATTTCCTAAGACAGTGTAAAGTACCTCACTGTATTTTATAATGCAAAAACATACATAATCAAGCAATTCCACACTATTGCTGAGGAATTCTAAAATCAAACATATCATATGGACCACCCAATATATAAATATATATCACCCACCGAACGATAGATACATCTCAAACTGCGTTATACTAACGTACTTGTCACCTAAACTGCGTGCATGCTCTACTCTAGTATATAGCTCCAGGGCTCAGAGCTCATCTTCTCGCGGAACAACTCCCTCCACGTGTCCAATGGCGCTACCTACCATAGTGGACAGTTCATGATCCTACACTGAACGATCTCCCACATCTTCGATGCCAATAGACGCACACTCAACATATCGGTAATTGCTAGGAACACCCTCCTACGTATGCCTTACCCTATCATCATTGTAGAAAAAGCCATCCTTTGGATTGAAGGACATCTCTCGCTCTAACGAGAAGGCCCCCTGAAATGCAATGATGTCCTCGGATACGCTAGATCTTGGAACGGAAGGCAAACCTCGTTCGGTATCACTCTGAGTACCTCCGAACGTCTCTTGTGTCTCCGATACAGGCTCTGATTAAGAAGGCATCGAAGGCTGTGGAATCCTCCTCTGCACCGAAAAAATTTCCAATGAATCTAATTCTTCTTCCTCCATCTCCAGCCTAGGACCATCAAATGTACGCCCCCCTCCTGCCCCTGCCGCCAAACCAACATCCACTACACCGGTATCTTGCATCCTCTCTGTAGGTGTTGCAGACGTCTCCCCTGAAGTATCTCCCACCGCCCGCTGCGTAGATGGAATCCTCTCTCCTGGAGGAGACTGGTTCACTCCATCTTCATCGGCGTCTGAACTACTGCGAGATGAGAAATCTTCAGTGGTACCTGAACGTGGCAATCTCTCATGTAAACCACCCCCATCCTCATTGGCGTCTTCATTCCTCACTCCACCAACCGCCTGTTCGGTCTCAAGTACGATGTTGCAACCAGTACTTGTTCCACCAGTCCTGACCAACAGTTGTCCTTGAAAATTGTCAGACAACTCATTATATTGGAATGAAACTCTGTCTGTACAATCGTCAATGATGAAAACCTTAGATCCCTGGAAATCTCCTTCAAGGATTGTGGGAATGGCCATAGACATGTTACACGCCACTAAACCCCAACTACGGGGCAAGTATGAGCCCACTAGTCTTGCCAGTTCTGATGGAGATCTCTCAAGTGAATCAACTTCAAAGGGTTGGCGTGCCTCACTCCAGTGATCCAAGAAAACAAGAGGAAGTGGAACATCTCCAGAAACATAGTTCCGGCCAGGAGATATACCCACAGAGTGCTGCATACAAATCACAACATCGCCAATCGGTTGTACTACTTGCTCCAGACGCCCATTCTCTGTAAAATCGAGAGCATAGGGATTAACCGAGTTTGAATCAAATGCCCAACATCCACGTCACATAGTACATCCCTCTGGAAGCTTCACCTTCGTGAAAAACTCTTCGTTGGCGTACACGGCCGTTGATAACGAGAAGATGACATTCCATTGTTCAATATTTGCCATCCATAATGCCAACTGTGCAAAAATTGCGGATAACTCAGCATCTCCCCAATGACCATCTCCATGCCTCCCACCACCACGTCGACAATCAATCACCCACAAACATGATTTCACCAACTCTATGTAGTCGATGCGGAATAACCCTCTTCTACACCGAACCGGAAGAAGATTCTTTGTGTCCCTCTGGCCTAGCCTCTTGGCTTCCATCTGCCAATCCCCGTTAGCAATAGCTTGTCCTCCCACATCCACGGATAGTCCAATGTATCCACGCCCCCCTGCTGCAATGTCACCATACTGAAACCTGATGGAAGGGGGGATGAGGTAGCCTATGTCTTCCAGTTTAGACACCTTTCCCCGCACAGGAGCAGTCCAAGCTTTTTTCGTGGTAGCATTCAAAAGCTTCCCAAAGGTATCAAGTTGTGCGTTACTCCTCGGAAAATACTTCCCTACACGGATACGAAAGAACTCCTTCATGGAATCAGGTGTACTTTCCTTGTTCTCGACCATCAACCAACGGATGGAATTGAGCACAGCTTCTCGTCTCTGATATCGGTCAATAACACCGGTAATCGTACGAGGATGTGGATTCTTGTCTTTTACACCGTCAAAGTAATATACTTGACGAGATCTTACTCCATCCTACGTCACCGGCTTCGCTGCAGCAAACTTTGCCAACTAAAGATAATATGGAATCGGAACCCTACCTGACGGCTTCAACCAATTCTGGGTCATCTCCTTTCTTGTTGGTCGTACGTCCACATTTGGATCCAACTCTTTCTTCCTCGCCATGTCCTTCCACTTGTCCTCTTCCTCCTTGCTGTAAAAGAGAATGCCGTCTTCGTAGTCCTTGCATACTTGAATGATAGCTTCGAAGTAGTCATTGCTTGGATTTCATGCATGATTAGCCAGATCCTCCATGTTTTTGGCCAACCTCTTCACCGTGACAACTCCATCTCCCTTGGGCAACTTATGCACTACACTTGCCGCACTCACCAAAGCAACTGCCCTGCGTGCATCGTCCGCACGTAGTGTGCTATCAGGTCTCCCGTATAGATCCGAAATCTGACGGATCTTCCTCAAATCCTCCTCCATGGTAGAATATGACTGTCTCTGGAACTCCGTCACGTTGATACGCGCAGACTTCTCAATGTAAAAGCGACGATCATCATACACCACAAAAGAAGCCTCCCGCCGCTCAAACGTGTCCAGATACTCGTTTAAAGGCATAGTACCATCTCTCCACTGCTGTTGTGCAACCTTACAAGCTGCTACTATGTGTTGCCCATCCACCGGTTCCCAAATGATATGATCTTGAAGCCAAGAATACTAGCATCTCATAGCACACTATGCAGAAGCACTCCCGTCTACAATGAACATGCGCTCAAACTCTCGTGCGATACCTACCAATGGAAATGACAGCTCTTCCTTCTCAACGACACCATCATCGGTGGTAGTATGCACGATGTATCTGATCCGTCGAAGTACCAATCTACTCACCCGAGTCGCGGATTCTGGGTCTCTTAAGCGATTAAATACTTCTCTGACCCTCTTCTGTGATAAAACCCAGTGGTTTGTTTCCGGATTCTCCGTAGAGACAATGCGGTCTATGTGTGCCTTAAACACAAAATTCCCCCACATTGATCCTTTCGCAATCTCCTCTGTTGTAGGCACTGGTGCTTTTAAATACATTGGAGTTGGAAAGATCCTGTGGTATCTCCGCATTGTCTTCAAAATCCTCTGATATACTGTTTGGAAGGTTGTGAAAATATTCTTCCTCCGGCGCCATGGCTGAAAAATCAGCTAAATCTCCCGGTGTCGATATAGAGGCCCTACGATGACCATCAGACTTCCCGAGCCCCGACCTAGGAATCCTGCCACCCGATCTTGCACTTCTCCCAATCATCCTCCTCCTACTTGGATCCAAACTTGATGGGCCTTCTTTTGAACCAGAAGCTACATCACTATCAACACGCCGTGGCCTCTTCGTATGACGTCTACTCGTTAATGGAGGATTCGGTAATGTCTGTACCTCAGAAGTTGTGGTGGGATGTTGGCCTCCACTTCCTCTCCCCCCCTCCGGTGGTCGCCAATCCAGTTGCAACGGCTCAACAAGAATTCGATAAACTTATGTTTCTTCCGGTTCCGCTGGTGGGGCTTGAGTTGTCGCACGTGATGGGTCCTTCTCCCGAAATGCTTCATATCTAATATGTTCCTCCATAATCTTCTTAGCCTTCAGCACCATCTCCGGTGATAACGCTAAACAGGCTAAGACGTTGTTGTGTCTAGCAGTTCGTACCGCAAGAGAGATGTTCAACCAAAACGTCTGCAATGATTTGAGGAATTTCACCTGACTTGGATTTTGAGGAAGAAGATTCAAAGGGACAGATGCAAGAAGCAACTTCTTCGAAAGAGAAGTCTTCACCTCCGATTGACCTGGACCCACTGCGCAAGTAACGTATACCATATCATCACGTCGAAGAGTGATTGCTTCGATTTTGCCAAAACTCTTCCCCAACGCCGATGTACGCTTCCCCAGCTCAAAGGGATAATCTGTCACCCATAAGAAGGCGCTCGACTCATCGACTTCCGGGATCCACCAGCCGTGGCTCTCTCAGATTCTATCAATATTTGGTGGTGACATAACGCAACACTCAAAAAACCTGTATATCATTACAAAACGATAGTCACTATTAGTATGGAATAAGATTCATCTTTCATATATAGATTTTTTCACAAAGGCATGACAATTACATTAATAGATGATCATTTCACATGAATAGAAATGTGTATTGATTTAGGGTAAGACCTTGATTTTAGGGACAATTGTTTTAATATATTACACTTTTTTCCTATATGCAAAAATTTGTGTACGTAGAACCAATACTATGGATAATTTGAAAGTTTAATATGTTAAGGAACAAAATGCATTATCTAAATCCTTCTAGAAACACTTCAAAGTTGTTCATCTTTATTGAAGACGAACTATTGAAAAATTAATCCACTTCCATCTCCAACCCTAAATTCCCATTCAGTACTACTTCTCTTCCATTAAACACCCTTCATGTACTTGAAAAAATGTATGAACAAATAACGAATATCATGTTTAACCCCAAAGGTACCGTGACGATTTCAAAAATAAACTTCAAAATCCTTGGTTCTAGTGCAATGTATAAAAGAAAAAAACATCAACTTTTATCTCTACTTTTGACCGTAGGATCTAAATTAAAACTTGTTAAATAGCCCATTCACAAAATTCCATCAACTTTGACCGCCTGGATCGAAAGATTATAGTGTTTGAAACAAAACAAATGGTTCATTTTATTCCCTATGTTTACTGGATCAAAAGACTTTGACTTCACTTCGTGTCAAATTTTTGCACTCCACAAGATCTAAATCCAATATCAACGTATTAAGCATGATCCTTTTAGTTTTGGTGAAATAGCATATTAATCCAAGTCAATCATTTTCACACATTGTCACACATTTTTGGCCAAGGTACCAAAAAATCTTCTACATTTCCACATAAAACTTTGAGATCTTCATATGATTTACTTTTGATTTTTCCTTCGGCATTATGTGTTGTAACCCACCTTATTGACCATTTGGATTCTCATTTAAAACAATATCAAGTGCACAAAAATATATAACGCGAATTGAGATTTTTTAAACCTCCACTCATTGCGCGATTTTTTTGAATATGCTACACTCTTTATCTACCTCTGAAATTTGGTATGTAAGGAACTAACATCATGCCTAACATTATGGTAATTTATTGAGACCTTTTTTAGTGCAAAAATTCGACACCAATTGAAGTCAAAGTCTGCTGATCCAATAAACGCAGGGAAGAAAATGAACATTTTCTCTACTTCAAACATTATAATCTTTCAATCCGTGCGGTGAAACTTTTTGAAATTTTTAAAGTATATTACTTAATAAGTCGTTAATGAGATCCTACGGTTAAAACTACAAAAAAAATCTTTATTTTTTCTTCCTTGCTAATTGCACAAAAACAAGCAATTTTAACGATTTTTGGTTGAGATATTCTCCACATCATTTATGGACCAAGGTACTGTGGGTATCAATAGTGAGGGTATCACCACCAGGGTATGACTTCCTTAGTACCAATACCCGGTTATCATCAAGGTATCAACTTAGGGTGTCAACTTAGGGTTTCGGATGTGGGTTTTGTATTTTTGGGTATCAATGACGGATATCAATGCA
This sequence comes from Bryoerythrophyllum caledonicum, assembly GCA_963971425.1. Classification (NCBI taxonomy): domain Eukaryota; kingdom Viridiplantae; phylum Streptophyta; class Bryopsida; order Pottiales; family Pottiaceae; genus Bryoerythrophyllum; species Bryoerythrophyllum caledonicum. The sequence goes on from OZ020523.1 coordinate 24,476,529, forward strand.
TTGCAGCTTTTGGTAGTCGTATGAGGGGTGTGCGCGCGCACACCCCAGGCAGTAGTTGTGAGGGAGGCTGAGTGTGAGAGCCTAGGGTTTGGAGAGAGACTGTGGGAGTCTAAAACTCCTACTTGGTCGCCCCTACCAAAAAAATTAGTTAAAATAGGATTTTTAGTATTAGTTAAGTAGAAAAATAGTTAGTATTGTGTGAAATTAGATTAGATAGCGAATAGAGAAAATAGGAAAATGCTTAAGTAGTTAATTAGGTTTATAGTGGTGATAAAACCAGGTCTTAAAATCACTAATTTAAGTCCCGGGAAACGATTTCAAAAGAGTCCCGGGAGATATCCCGGGACGTAAGTCTAAAATCACCACTTAAATCTAAATTAACTAGTTGAGTTTAGAAGGTAGTTAGAAGTAGTTGAGTTCTTCTAGATGCTAATTCTTGTTTGAATTAGTAGTAGTCGTAGAGAATAGAAAAGAAAAGACAAAAAAGAAAAAGATAAAAGAAAAAGAAAAAGAAAAGAAAAAATTCCAAAATAAATAAATAAATAAATAAATAAAATACATACCCGGGTATCAACCCGGGTATCAACTAGCCCGGGTACCAACCCGGGTATCAACTAGCCCGGGTACCAACCCGGGTATGGGCTGATACCCGGATACCCGGGTATCACCCGGGCAGCAACCCGGGTATCTCCAGCCGTCATGGTCGACCTCTCTCTCCCCAAAATTTGCCTCTCCTCTCCAGAAACTCTTCCCCCCTCCAGAATTCTTCTCTCTCTCCCCCTCCTTCTCTAAAATCTCCCCTGCCCTCAAATTTTCTCCTCTATCTCCCTATCTAGTTCTCTCTCTTTCATAGGTTCTCCCTCTCTCTCTATTTAGTCTTTGTTTGGAGTTGAGGTTTGAAGAAGTAGTTGAAGAAGTGCAAAGAAGGAGATACAACTAGGGTTTCAAGAAGAGGAGGTTTCAAGAGGAGGTAGCACAAGAGGTTTGAAGAAGAAGTGCACGGGCTAGGTTTTGGTAAAGGAGGTGCGCGGACTAGGGTTTGGTGGAAGAGGTGCGCGAGCTAAGGTTTGGTGGAAGAGGTGCGCGAGCTAAGGTTTGGTGGAAGAGGTGCGCGAGCTAGGGTTTGGTGAAGATTCTAGGGTTTGCGGAAGTGGAGGAGATTTGTGGCCGAAGCGAGAAGATAAAAGAGACAAAAGAAGGAGGTTGCGGGTGCAACAACAAAGGTGACTCTTGCCTATGTTGGGTTTCTTTTATTTATGCAAAATTCTTGTTTGTGAGTCTTTTCCTCTCTTGTCTACCAGGGTGACTCCCCCGGTAACATCCTCCCCGGTCTAGAGAAAAAGTTCCCCCGGGGACTTCATCTAGACCTCATTGTATTGTTTACATGTGTAGTTGTTGTCAATTGTCCTAGCCTTGTGGCAAGTTGTTATCTTAAGTTGTCTCCCTCCTCCTATTACTTTAGGTCTTGTCTACAATTCCTATCTTTTTCCCGGTCTTCCCGGTCAACCGGGAAGAACCTCTTTCTAAGTCCTTGTCTCCAAAGTCCTCTCCTCGTTACGATTATATGTGACCTTGTGTTGTTAGTATGTTACTAGATGTGTGAGACACCCATATCCACATATTCTAGCAAAGTGTTCCGGAGTTGTCTACCGGCTGACCGGTAGACTTGTGTTTCCGGACCGGACCGGAGTTTGTGACAAGTTAATAGGGAGATTAGTGGAAGTACAGGCATTTTGAGGATTTTATCTACCCGGAACAACATGGCTCTCCGATGAGTTAGGTGGATTCTCCATCCTCTAAGGGTGGGGCTTGAAGGTCTATGAGAGAAAAAGAAGCCTCCCGGTAACTTCTACCGGGAAGGAACCGGTAGACCTCCCTTCCTCAACCCCGGAGTCCTTGGTGGAGTCCTCTGCGGCCATACTAATCGAGCTTAAAGAAACTCCGCATGTATCTATAGATACACCCAACCTTCCGGTGGATACCGCCACTCCACCGGTAGACCTCCCGGTTGAGACATCCGACCTCCCGGGGGATTCTCTTGACCATATTGGTACTTCCAGACGTGGTGACAATCTCTATACGTCTCAACCGGAAGAGTCTTCTGGTTGAGTCTTTGTTATATGTTATGTGTTGATTTACCTCACCGGTTGGTGAGATGTCGTTTTAAGTTGCTAGAATTACACACTAGGGTGAGAGTAGTGATGTCGATGGGGCCCCATTGCGCACCCGGTCACTACCACTTGAGTGGTTTCTCCGGCTACTTATTTTTGTTAGGAAAAGGTTCACCGGTCCCGGGACCACCGAACCGAGAGTCTTCCGGTCTACCGGTCTTCCAGTTTACCGGTCTACCGGTAATCCGCCGGTGACTAGGCTACCCTAGATTTTAGGATCTAGATGCCGTTTTGTCTTTTAGTGGAGCTACTTTTGGAGGGTAGCTATTGACTTTAGTGCACCTCCTAGATGCCGTTTTGTCCTTTTGCGGTCTAGTTTTGGAGCGTTGCTATTGACTTTAGTGCACTCTTTAGATGCCATTTCCACCTTTTGGGAATCTTGTTTTGGAGGGTAGCTAGTGGCCTTTGTGTACTTAAGGGCCTTGGGCTCTTGTGTTATATACTCTTCTCTTTGTTGATCTCCTCGTGTCTTGCCTTCATTGCTTGTGTCTAGAGTCTTTGTTGAGCTTGCGTGAGTAGACCGGGAGAGGGTTGAATCCTCCTAGTGTGTCTTTGTTAGGTGTGCAAGGTTGTGACTTGTTGTGTGTTAAGTGATTGAGTGTGAGTAGAGACATCCCGAGGGGCTAGGATATTTGGGTTAGATAGGTAGAGTGAGGTCCGGGATGTGTGCTCTAGACTTTTCATCGGTGGGACCGGGAAGAATTGCTTTATCGGATGGGATCCGAAAAGCCCACGGCTATTTATGATAGCCTCCCTTAAGTGGGAAGTGTTCGGATTGGTGGGGAGTAGGGGGTGACATCCCTCTTCTCTCGGTACACCGGGAGACATCCCGGCTAAGCCTGAGTCCGGAGAATACCGGGATTATTACCCTTGCAGTGGATGAGTTCCGACGATCCCCATGGAAGGTTGTTTTGCTCATATGATTTGCTTAGTACTAACTTGTTGTGAGTCTTGTATCTTCTTGCTTTGATTCATTGGGTGTGGTTGTAGTTGGAACCCGGGCTTGCGTGACCGGTTTACCGGAACAAGTTCCCGGTAGATTGTAAAGATCGGTGAACTGGCTACGACCTTTATAACTCTTTCAAGGTGTAGGGTTAGATTGTGGATATTGTGGCCTCTGGACTGCGAGAACGGAGGGCAGTGGCTTTCCGGGCACTGTAAAAACTTACCGGAAATCTACTTTGACGCTCAACAGACTTTAACTGAAACACATATGGTTACTTGTTACCGGTTACTAAGGTACCGGAGAAGCCATCCTCCGGGATGTGCCGAGGTACTATGTGTGATTTGTTGTTAAGATTTAAAGAGTTTGATGCACGATAAAAATCCCTGGAAACGATCTGGTAAGGTGGGCTTGCTTAAAGTTAATTTCGGTTAATTTTGAGAATAACGAACCACTAGACTACGACAGAGACATTGAAGGTATGGGAGAGAGGGGAATGGAGGGGGAGTGTGAGAGAATATGAGGGTGGGAGGGAGCTGCCGCAGCTAGGGTTTGGGTGGGAGGAGAATGTGAGCGTGCGAGAGTGTTTGGGTGGGAGGAGAATGGAAGGCGAATGTGAGGACAATGTGGGTGGGTTTAGGTGTAAGAAATGAGGGTTTGGGTGTAAGAAAGGAGGTCGTGTGTGTAAAAAATGGGTGGGTGAGGGAGGCCAGCCTCCGCGGTAGGCCGCCTGACCTGCAGGCCGCCTCGGCACAGGTTGGCCGGCAGGCCGCCCGGGCACAAGCCCGCAGGCTGCCTAGGCGCCGGCCATGGCCGCCCTGAGCAAGCCATGGCCGCCATGGCCATGGCCGTGGGCTCTATCTACTGCACGAGTTGTGTGGAGGCCAGCGTTGCGTCAAAGAAGGGTAGGTGGGATGGAAGTGAAGATGAAGGATGTTTTGGAGGACGTATTTGGAGATGAAGGATGGAGCTACAGGTGGAGGGTGTGCGCGCGCACACCTCTAGTCTACGAGCTTCACGGGATCGTCTAGGACTCTATGGGAACGCGGCCACTAGGGTTTGACTTTTTAGGGTTTGGGTTATTGGTTGCGGCGGCTAGGGTTTGGGTTTTTGGTTGCGGCGGCTAGGGTTTGAGTTAGGTTGGTAGTTTTTTCTACATGGCTGCTAGGATTTAGCTTTGTGGGCTGGTGTGCATAGCTGCAGTCACAGATTAATTGTCATACTATGGACTACCTCACCGTTTCAGTTCTCAGTGGTTTTGAAGCTAACATTTCAGTACTATACTGTGGGCTGCACTCAGTAGTTAATGGCTATTATCATGTGTAAATACTGGACTTCTAATGGATTTGAAATTTTAGAGATATTGAAGTTGGTGTATTTGTTTCTGTGATCAATGATTGATATTGCCTCACCTCATTCTGACCTATACTTTGAGTTTCCTAGTTGTGATTCTGCAATGAGACAGAGTTAGAGAAGCTTACCAAGCTCGCGTGATTTGCCTTGAAGCTCCACTTGCCTCCTCCAATCTACACACCACACAAAGCTAACTGTAATTAGTAAATGAACTAATGAAGACACTTGGTTTTGAT
>OZ020523.1:24481431-24569466 GCA_963971425.1 Bryoerythrophyllum caledonicum
ACTTAAAATTTTGAAAAGAGCTATTTTTAATGGTTCGGCTCTACGGTTTTATTTTACTATATGATGCGTTATATGTCATCCTTTTTACTGTTGGAATTCTCAGTTTATGGCAAATTAGGTACACCACAAAAATAAATAAATATATATATATCATAATAGTATTTGAACCCCAATCCCTTCCACAATGTTTTTGAATATTTTGCACCCTTCATATTTCACTTTGATTTTTCTTGCAAGGACCTAACATTGTATATCAAATTTTTGCACAAAATTTGATTCTAATCTAAAGCATGAAATTTACATCACAAGAATTCAAAAGGAGATGATCCTTAAAATACATGGAAGTGAAAAAGAATCTTGTTTTTTGCTTCAAAATATATAATCTCTCAATCCATACCATCAACTTTCATGAAATTTTGAAAGCATGTTATTCTAAATGTGAGGGTTAAAGTAGAGCTTCAAGCTTTTTTTTCCCCTCATTTCTTTTTGCACAAAGTAAATGTACATTCTAAAGTAAACGTGCATTTTAATGAGAAATACTCAGAATTTTAGGGGTTCACCTTGCAAAAAAAAACTTAATGATAATGTATCGAATAGGAAAGTTTTTCCAACTTATATGAGATGATGTGGTCAAAAATTCGTGAAATTTAACCACTTCAATTGAAAGATGATCCCAGTGAAGGTAAACATAATAAACCTTTTAAAGTACACTTAGGCTTGCGGGGTTAAACTTATGTGATGCAAGAGTAAGATGAGTTAAGATTCTTGTTACAGATGTTGCCAATAGTTTTTCAACAATAACTATTATTGTGGTCTTTCTGAGGAAAACAATAAAAATAATTATTCTAAATAATCATTGTTTTTTCCTTGAACACATAATCTATTTAAATCAATAGTAGTAGCATAATAGGTGCAAGAGTGATATTCCATACTACACGTTTATCGATATGCAATTCAAGCATGAATATATACAAATTTTGATGGTGGTTGGTTCTCGAAATATATCTTGCTTAATATGTAAATTTCGGAATACATGCCACTGCCATACCTAACTATGGAAGATCTAGCCATTACCTTTTGCCACTACGACTACACCCGTACCTTTTAATAAAATGCGGGACTATTAATTCTATTATGGCATTCTAAGAATAAAAAAGTGGTCCACATGCAATGATTTAAGCTTATGAGCTCAACCTTGTAGTCTATTTCTAAGTTTTGAGATCTCTATCATAAGTGCTTTTTGAGGGCTTTCATGCTCTTATTTTTGATATGTTCATTCCAAGATGGTATGGCAACAGTCCATTGGATAACTAATGGATGCGTAAATGCGGATTAACTTTTTCAATGGAGTACTTCATCCATTTAGAAGTCATTGGTTCTTTGTCGGATTCTCAGATGCCATACCATTTCGAAATTGGCAATATAAATTAATAATGTCAAGAGCATTGTGTATTAGAAATATGGCTTTCATATGAACAAAGAAGTCAGATTCTGCCGGTCCAACACTTCATCTTTTAACTTCTATGCTCTTTTTTTTTTATTCCAAGTGTGTTTAGAAAGTTCAACCTTGGTTCAAACCCCCAACTTCCAATTCTATTTGGAACACAAATATTGCCACCCCAAAATTGTGTAGAGTTTGGGAATATTTGAAGACATTGCTAATGTAATTACATTGTTTGTAGAACATTATGGACATTATGATTTTGGAAAGTATCATTTAACACTTGCACCTCTCTCCAAGTTCCAAATTTACTACATACATCCTTGCCAAAATAATTACTCCTTTCAAATTCTATGGTTGGAAACGTTGGAATGTATAAAAATTTCTCATTCCACACATCCACTTATACTTAAAAATAAGCAATCAAATTTATTTAGAAACAAGTAACATAAAATGTATACTTTTTGTTTACATTGACATGGCCGCAATGTGGAAAAAAACATCCTCTAGGAGATCTTAAAAATGACCTTGATCAATCGACTCAAGGCCAGTCGGTCGGCACTTGGTGGTCGACCGCCATGCCATCCGCTCCTAGAGCTTGGCAAACGGTCACCAAGCCACCAAGCCTCAAATTTCAGCAACTTCCTTCCCTCTCCTCCACTTCTCTCTACTCTTTGGCAAGACGGAAGCGGTTTGGAATATTATTTTTTTGGGTAGATAGACATTGCGTGTGCACTCAAAATTAGGAGAAGAGTCACGTTCATTATTAGTCAGAAGAATGTCTCAAAGATATTATGCGAATATATATGAATATTCCATTTCAAATATCCTATGCACTTGGAAACATATGAAGAATAGAACTTGTGAATAGTAGTTTCACTTAAAATAGACTATACAAGAAATCTAGATTCATTTTTCTCCTTTACCAACCATAAGCCTATTAGAATGGCCGTCTCCCGCCGTCCGTCTCTGGCATTTGGGTGCTTCCCTCCGTTGTCCGCCTCTTCAACTGCCACTTGTCACTACACGAGGGTTTGCGCTCCGGACTCTATGGCCGACCGCCGCTCGGTCGGACGCTTGGCTGTCTGACCCACCGATTGCCTGGCCGTCCACACGGATTTTTTGGCCATAACTCCCTCATTCTAGGGAGTTTTTGAACGTGTAATATACCATCCAAAGCGTCTTGAAAATGCTCTTCTAACGGTATATAGCGCGCAGCGAACGCCTAAGGGCCGTCCGCACGGCGGTCGGCCCTCACCCGTCCGCGCGGTTTGACTCCCTAGCCGTCCGCACGGGTTTTTTGGCCATAACTCCCTCAGTTTTTGGGATTTTTTGAACGTGTAATATACCATTCAAAGCGTCTTGAAAATGCGCTTCTAACTGTATATAGCACGCAGCGGACGCCTAAGGGCCGTCCGCACGGTTCACTGCCTAGCCGTCCGCACGGGTTTTTTTGGCCATGACTCCCTCAGTTTTGGGAGTTTTTGAACGTGTAATATACCATTCATAGCGTCTTGAAAATTCGCTTCCAACGGTATATAGTGCCGTAGCGGACGTCCAAGGGCCGTCCGCACAGTGGACGGCCGAGCGCCGACCGCCATTCGGACAACTAGGCGACGGCTGACGGCCGACCGCCATTCGGACGGCCGGGCCGATGGCTGTCGGACGGCCAACCCCTCATTGTCCATTTGGATAGTCGGGTGGACGGCCAACTGTCGACCGCCATTCGGACGGCCGAGCGCCGACCGCAATTTGGACGGCCGAGCGCAATTCGGACGGCCTAGCGGTCGGCACCGACCGACCACCGAGCGGTCATGGCGGGCGGACGGCGGGGCGGACGCCACTGACCGACCACCGGGCGGTCGCGACATGCGGACGGAGGGTGGTCGCATCTGACGGCCGAGCGGTCGGCCGAGGCTGTGGACGGTATTTACCCCGGGTAAATTGACAAAACTCTTTATGTCTCCGGACGTCTGATAGGGCCGATGACGTCCTTCGTCCTGACGTCCGGACGTCAGCGATGTCGAGCGTCCTGACAACTTTGGACTAGGGCAACCAACATTCTTAGTGCGAGAAATGTTTGGATATGTTTGAAGAGGCCGCGTTCTTCCGAGGAGCCGACGGTGCTGGGAAAAACTTCTTCCAGTTCGTAATAAGACAATCAAAGATGTTGTGTTGGCAAAGAAGTGGACGGTAAGTCTATTGTATCTACTTGATTCGGCTTCAATATAAAATTATATGCTCTCGAATTGCTAGAATTTTCAATATGGTTGATTCAACTCAAATTGAGATAAAGTAAATGATTTTCTCAAAATGTGAAGCTGTTGATTCCTTGTAGGAGTTTCATAACGTTATGAAATACGCTTCACCCTCATCGATGTCAAAAAGTCCTAATGTGTATTGATCAAGAAGAATCATGCACATATTTGTATCCACAATGAGATCAAGATCATTACCGCATTAGTTGAGGTCCATGGTCTATGGAAAAAGGTCATATCTAGTTAATCGCAGAGTTTGTTGATTGATCTTGAATCTTTGCTGGCATTCAAGATCCGAAAGAGTTGGGATCAACAGAAAGAAGGAGTCGTTAGTCACGATTTTTTCAAGTGTTTGAACAATGTCACCGTATCCAATCTCAAGAAATTGGTGTTACACCTCTTGAATTAAACGCCAGATAGAAAACTTCCTCATTTCAAGGTGACCATCAAGAAGGTCCATGGGGTTCTCGTCAACTGCTACAGTACAAAAGAATGGTTTAAGCGCAACGAAAGGAAACAGACGGTCAAGAAGTTCTTGTATTTCGATAAGCGCAATCTAGGATTCTTTTACAACGATGGTTACTATCGGAAGACAAGTGGAAGACTTTCAAGAAAAACTAGGAAGTGATGAAGGCCACCAAACTGGTCGTTCTTAGTGTTCCAAGGGAGAAATTCTTTTTGTAGGTGAAGATGCCTGCAAACAAGAACAAGAATTGTCGTGAGCTTTCACCCTATGTTGCAAAATTCTTTAAAGTCTTCCTCAAAAGCAAGGACAAGTACAAGAAGTCGGAGGCTCGGGCATCCTAGAGACCTTGTAACACAGAGGATGAAATGTTGTCTCCTTAGACGAACAAAATGTAGGACGACGCTATGAAGGACTGCCTGAAGCTGGCGGTAATTGACTTTCGGAACATTCCCGGAGTCATCAATAAACATACCGCTCCTATAAGAACTCCATACTTCGTTGAGTTATTAGAAATGCTCAAGGAGCTTAGTGAGCCGTGTTTCACGGATCCTGAGGTCTGGCTGTGGATTTTCGGTGACCGAGAGGTCGACAACGATCTCATGATACTAATTAGAGTTGAAGACTTCAGAGGAGTGTACACGTTGCACTTCTTTCAGTACATCCCGGTTCCACTTGAACGGCTAGAAAACCTCCCCGCAAGCTCAACACGAGCAATCGTTTCGGCGAATCTGATCTGTGTGGTAAAGGGAGGGGCCAGGATCAAGCTGGAACAATAACATTACACTAAAAAAATAGTCTGTAGATAATGGGGATACAGTTCCAGTTTATTGTACCTTTACGGGTGCATTTGTCTCTCATGAATATTGGACTCCATTGGTTGAAATCTGGTCATATCATCCTCGCATGCATCAAATAGATGAAGAGATTAAATGGATGATGGCGGGCATTGCGACTAGGTTGGAAAAAATATCAATATATAAATAGAATAAGTGTCAATACATGTAATAAGGTTAAGGATTTAAGATTATCACTAATTTTATACTTAATGTAAGTGGTGGAAATAATTTTCTCTACAATAAAGTTGGTCAAACATAAAAATCAATTTCAAATTTCAAACAATAAACTAGGTCATTATTTTAAATTTCATAAACTATAAGAACAAAATTTTAATTCGAATTGAATCATAATATGAAAGAAAAATTATGCTCTAATATGAAAGAAAATCTATAATATTATTGAAGGTATTAAAAGTACAATAAAAAATCTTGTAGTTAAGCATACAAGAGGCTTGTGCTTTTTGCTACGATTTTATTTTTTTGTTGTCACTATATTTTTGAGTTATAGTACACGATGTTCTGATTTGGTATCAAAATGAATTTATAGTAAATAGAGACATGATTCTTCTTTTTTCTTAGTTTAAAAATGAATATTTTTAAATCAGATAAACAAAATGGCATAAAAGTCACGCAATTTTTAAGGATTTGAGGGTTTGAGTTACTAATCCGGAGCCGTAACCACCTCTTTTTTATTTAGATTTTCCATCAACATGAGATCTCCTGCAAAGAGATATTATATAAGTTGCTTTGGTTTTTGTTATACTCTATTGTATCAAAAATTTTAATACCATAAATCTCTTAAAAAATGACATACCCCGTCCGTAGCTAAGACCGGTCAGTGCGAGCATTGATGCACAGAAGGTAGATGTATCGAACTTCATCCGATACCAACCGCTCCAATTCAGCAATTTTGTGAGATTCTGATGCCGTATTAACACGCTAGTGGACCTACGATCGTCGTGAACCATTCAGAAATCTTCGATCTCGAGTACACAATCATCTGGATATTTGAGGACTTCCAATATGTCGCGTATAGAGGACATGTTGTGCTTGATGAGCGGACGAAGCTATCTTGCGTGCGGTGAGGTGTGAGCGGTGAGCGGTGAGGCATGAGCGGTGAGCGGTGCGACGTGAGCGGTGAGGCATGAGCGGTGAACGGTGAGCGGTAAGAAAAAAGTTGGTAAAAAGTTTTTGAAAATTGTCACTTTTTACTATATAAAAGTTACTTTTTTACGACACGAAAGTAATTATTTTACTATACGATAGTAATCAGAGTACAGGAAATGAGATTCATGTTACGAAAAATAATCTAAAATAAGGATTCGAAGACGGCCTTATGACCGAGAAAAGAGGAAGATAATTTCACGTACATGACCGCGGACAGAAACTGTGAAAACAAACAAAAAAGAGGGAAAAAAATGTAAGTAAAAATAGAGAGAAAAAAGTGACAAAAGGATAAAAATAAAGTGAAAAAGAATTACAAAAAACTGAAGACTTAAAAAGTGGATATTTTTTTTGTCAAAAAGACATTGAGCGATTCAAGAACAGTTCAAATTCTTGCCAATAGAGCGGTGGCCCTGTAGTCTCACCGTCTCTTACATGTTATAAAAAATAAGTACATGGGTTACTTCGTGAAATCAAACACTAGGTGCAACCCTCTTTCTGAAGCAAGACTTCGAAAACACGCTTAATCTCGTTGAAGCTAAAACTAGGGGCGTGTACACAGGCATCCACCTCTGGATCTAGCTCAGAAATAATGGTGAACATAAAATAAAGGTGTTTGTAGTAACACCATTGAGGACGTCTGCCAAGAGACTTACTAGACATCTCTTTGAATGATAGGCAGTCACAACTAGGAAATTGACTGATAGAGAGCATGTAGTTTGAAACCTTGGTAATGGATTTGGACTCGAACGACAGAATGCAGTCGAAGGCGGGATCAGGGAGCATAAGAAGGTTACTAACTTTTCCAAGGACGGAAATCGCAGACGCGCAGGTGTTCCGATGTCTTGTGATTAGGGCCTTGAGATTCCGACGGATGTTCTTGCCAAATCTTCGCTTCGGATGCTCATATGAGTGAACCGGAGTTGGAACAGATTTCAAGTCAAACACTACACCATCCTGAGAGAACAATTTACGGGGAGAGAGCATTACGCGCTCGACGAGACGAAAACCAGCATTTCCAAGACGTAGAATCTCGGCCTTCGTAAAGGACATGCCAGCTTTAACCGGCCAAACGTCAGGGACCAGTGGCATAGAAATAACCCAGTCCCTCTTCGATCCCATCACACAGCGATGGATGTCATCGTTACAAAAGAAAAACTACATCCTCTCTAGCCTTGTCTTCTTATAGTTCTTCATCATGCCACTATAGGTCGGTGCGGCAATACTCTTGTTGTTCTGTACAATTCAAGCAGTACACTTCTTCTTCGTGCCAGCCTGTTGTGCAAAACAGGCTTTTGCAAATGTCCTAGGCAGCCTTGCAATATGCCATTTGCTTTCATCGCACGCAGTCTCCAGAACACCCAAAATATTAGCAACCTTTACTGAAGTTCCTGTTTGAGGCAGACTGGCCTGGTTGGATGGTTCTTCCGCAACTGTTGAATAAACACACTTGTCACTAGTAAGGTCCACGGTAATTTGTGAAGACGCCTTAGTCGTGACTCTAGGGTGTGAAACGCTGATTTTGTCTGGACGATGAGAATCAAACTCAAATCCAGGAGGTAGGTCTGGCTTCCGTTTCACGGACAAGTAGACTTCCTCTCCTTCCAAATGCGGAGGGCGAGTGCAAAATTCAGCAGCGCCAGACATATTAGAGAAAGCCTCATGAAGTGCTTTGGAGTTCCCCGAACGTTGAGCAATGCGATGAGCAGCACAAAGACGAAGCTCTTCTTTCCCAGGCCCTTGCCCTCCTCGCTCTCCTTTCGAGAATTGATAGCAAGCCACGACTTGCATGAAGGCTCGAACCATGTCATCAACAGTGGCAACGTACAAATCGTTTCCACGTTTTCCCGACTGCTGCAACCACTTATTGTCGACAGTTTCAGCTAAATTGCATGATGGCATTTCAGCCAATTCAGAATCCGTCAGTTCCTGCACACCTCAATCAAGAAATTTTGATGAATGTATTTGGAAAATAGAAACGTAAAATATAGACTGCGTCCAATCCAGTACAACAAGATGACGAAGGAAGACAACAAACGAAGAAGTTCTCTCAAAATTGAGTTTAGCTAAAAGAAAGGGAAGAATATGTGAGTCACTAACAACGATAGGAAGGTGTGCCGGCAGCGGCACACCCATATTCCAAGCCAGACACCGGTCCAATATTTTTAAAAAAAGGAAACTGAACACTGGAGCTCCAGAGGAAATTGGAAGTCTACTAAGAACGACTGTTCTAAGTGATATAATCACCAAGAGATGGGACAGAATTTCAATAATCAGTTGAAAGGACTCTAAATTGACGCAATGCACATGCTTAATCTGTATTGCCGCTGGCGGCAGTGAAGAATTGTGGGCTCAATGAAGTCAGGATACGTGTGCCTTCACGGGCAGATACTTCTGCATGAAGCTCAACAATGCTATATGAATGAGAGGAAGTTGGTATACCGGTGGCGGCATACCAAAAGAGTGGTACAGTTTTCACTTTCAAGATCTACACAGCAAGGGTGTGCGGCTAACGGCACACCTTCTTAGGCAACAAGATCCAGACTGCCATTACAACGGTGCCCAAATATGTAACTAACTTGCTATTAAAAAAATAAACTACAGCAATTATAATATGGATGTGTGATGAATGAAAAAAGTACTTACCGATACCATAAACCACCACGCTTTGATCGCCAAATACTTGGCTTCAGCTTCCTCCATTGTCTTTGCATCTTTGTATAGCTTGCATAGCTGACGATGTTGCTCTAGAAATTCAACTCTAATGTCTGCCTTTGTGTGCTTTTCAAGGGATTGAGTCCAGTGAAATAGACACGTTTTCTCTCGATTGTCCATCGGTACTGATGCATCTCCGCTACCGTAAAGAATGCGGACTGTATTCCAGTTGGCCTGAGCGCTATCAGCCATGAATCCCTTGAATGAAACTGTCGAAACATCGTGTCGCGCAGCAACAGCATTCAAGTTCTTCCAAAACACTAGCTGGGCTTTGACGTCTTCGGATTGCATGTCACATACGGCAATCGTCATCACACGGTAGTAGGTTGAGTCGTACACATGACAACCCATCGTGGTCCATCCCTTTACTCGTTTGACATTGTCAAACATGATCCAAGATTCTTCAAGGTCCCCTCCGGGTTGCATTCGCTTTCCAAGATCTACGCCGCTCTAGGGACCGACTTCTACCATCTTAAACACAAATACTTTGTCCGAATCAGCGCCTTGCCCAGGAAATCTATTCTCCTGTACAAAAGCCCAGTTGCTTGATCCCCGAAGTTTAGTGATGCTATCCATTACACCAAAGCGTCGTAAATATCAGAAAGTTGTAACCTCGTTTCGGATACTAGGAGATGTCATCTGCTCAAATTTCTCCAGGACCGGCACTAATTCCTCTAATACTAGTGGCTTCTGTGATACTCCCTCTGAACACAACAGTAGCTCACCAAGAAACTCCTTACTTGCTTCCAAAATAATGGAAGAGTTTGTGGCAGTTGGGGTCCGCTCTACTTGCTCAGAGATGAGGGTCTTCAACTTCATGGTGGAATCCGGACAAGTGCCTAATTTAACAGGATGCTCATGTGTTCCAATATGGACACATACACGGGACATGGTGTCCTTCCCCAACACATAGTAAATTTTTGCTGGGCAAGTTGTTAAGCAGGTAGGCGAAACTCGGCAAAGTTTACACACAACTGTTGAACCAGGAGGAGAATCCCTACCGACCCCAAATATAGATGACGACGTGCCCTCCCATTCGGTCTCATTAACATTTGACGCTCTCTGCTTCTGCTCCAAGTATTCGCATTGAGGGTTGCGACATTGCAAATGTCCCAAACATGAAGATGTCCTGAAGGTCAGGTTAGAATCATTCGCAATGTGAGAGGTCACGGTTCTTGTCCAACTATGACCATCATGCTTCCTATCCATACCCATGAACGATCCAGCCTGAGATGAGGCAATTCCATTCCCAATCGGTGGAAGCTCAAATAGGACATCTCCATTAAAGGCTGCAGGAAGGAAGTCAACCTTCTCGACTCTAAGGGAATCGAAGTCTAACTTGGTTAAAACAGATTTTGATCTGGATCGATACCGAAGAGTACGTAGACAATCGATTGTAGTAGAAAATTGAACAGGATTCGGAATCACCGCGGATTTGGATATTGGAGGCAGAGAGGAAGTGGGAGCCGCAGCCGAAACCATGGCTGGAAGTGACGTTTTCTTCTAGGATTCAGAGGGACTGAAACCTAGACTGTCACTGTTGGAGTCATCGCTAAGGATGTGAATGAGATTCTCTACCGGTTCTAATTTCACTCTCTGCATCAAAGGTGTCACCTGAGTTGTAGTGGTAGACAACTTGGGAGTTAAGGAAACTGAAGGAGAATCATCAAGAACCTCCTTAGGACCATACACTTTGTACTTCCCACATCGAAGTGACCAGACTACAACGTTGTTTCGATTAGAAGAGGACTGAGCTACAATGTGTGTGAGCTCTCCTGTAAACTTGTCGAATTCCTCTTTCTCAACATTCAAAGACCCCTCACTGATATGGAAACGCTGACTCAATTGAAGGGAAGTAGCAGTCGCGATTTCCTCAGAATTAGTAGGGAAACAGATTAGGACGCATTCACTATCTCCACGAATTACGACGAAACCAGCCTCATGACCCGCCGCGGAAGCCATTCTAAGCACAGAACTAGGCTGCAAATGATGAGAATCTAGATGGAACAAGGGGTTGTCCTTTTACTGAATGGAAGGTGAAGCATGGAACGTTCTAATCCTGATGTGCTTAGAATTAATGCTTTAGCTAGATTTCGGCGGTTTGTGCCAAATAACATCTCTTGCGGACATGCGTGCATTCCAAGGCACCAAATTAGATGGCGGTGATGGAAATTCAAGAGTAACTGATATCATAATGATAAAATTGGCGACTAGCCAAGCTTAAAAATATGATTAAAGGTCAGACCAAATCACAGGATATAAGTACGCTCAACAGAAATGATTTGATTTCAAGTCGAGAATTGATACAGTACATTTCTGGTTTTGGAATTAAAAATGGATATGACAATGGCATTTAATTTATGGGTGCACTACAAAAAACAGTAACTGGCGGTTAGGCCACATTATAGCCAATTGAATAACTCAATAGAAATGGCTATGGCGGTTCGATGCAATTATGCATGCAGGAGGCGCCACTAGGGCGTGACAGAAAGCAATGAGTAGCACTATTAAATGAAGTTGTAAAAAGTCACCATACAGTGACACAGCTTATGTCTACTCAAGCATGGCACAAAAAAAGAATCCAATATACATTGAGTACCAAGGCTAATCTTTGCCGATGAGTCTCTTGCTATTATGAAAAGACAAAAGCAAAAGCTCTATTTTAGTGATCGTAAAACATTGATGAGAAGTAGAGAAGTGCGAGGCATATCGATGGAAAAGTCTAAGAATTCCTTCTCTGAAACTACCAAAAAATTAGAGTTTGATGGAGTTCAGATTGTTGCTGATAGGGAGAGAAGTACTAGGCTAACTGTAATTCCTGAATGCTTCGCTGGAAGTCGTCATTGCCCGGAGGATAGAGATGAACTTCCTCATGTGCAAATGCTCAAAGGGACCCCATTTGAACCGGACGTGAGAGAAATGACAGCTAACTGAGGTACTTGAGAGGATTGGCCTTGGTGATATTTGTGAGCTGTAAATTCGTGATGAACATGTGGTTAGGTATTAGTTGTGAGTGAATTAGGTTTTTGTATGAAGATGAACTCCTTCGAGAGCGAGTCTGCGAAACACTAGCGATTCTGATTTAGGGTATTCTCGTTTGAAGTAGATGATCTCGGCTTGGAGACCGAGTTAGCGAATAGGGTGCGATTGTGGTGTAGGTTATAATCGATTGAAGTTGTTTCTCAGGGTTCGTAGTTCCCACTCCTACATTCCTCCTGCTGGACTTTCAAGGATAGGTCAAGTTATCTGGGTGCACTTGAATTGCTTCTACGGGACCTGACCTAAATGTATATGTAGAGATGCAATCGTCTTCCAACGTTTGATTGTGCATTGTCTTGCTGTTTACTAATCAGGAAGTGGGTGTTGCAGGAGAGAGCAAAGGGCGGGAGGAAGGGCTCGGCACATCGTCGAAGATGGACGGCAGCGAAACAAACCTGGCACCGAGACCCTCAGGTGTGATGTCGCTAGCTTTTTGTTGTTTCGCAACTGCGTAAAGGTTTCGGGAATTCGCGGAGAAGACCACGACGATGTGGTATTGTAGACAGAAATGCGTTGGGTTTCTGTAGACTGATTGGTTTCGAGAATTTGCGGGGAGGGGAACCACGGTGTTGAACGGTATGATGCGATTAGGGTTTAGGGATTAGGCGGAGTTGGGATCCGAAGGATTGTGAAATCGTAGACTGGATTCATGATCAGAGATATGGAAGAGGAATGCCGAGATTTAATGGAACAGGGATTTAGGGTATAATTATTCGGTTTGGGAGAGAAAAGAGTAGAGCAGGATCGAGATTGGTGTCACGGCAGGAGCTGCATTAGCGAGGAGGTTGTCCACGTTGATTCGGCGTTGGCTAATGGAAGAACGGCATCTGCACACTTGTGATATTAGGTGTTCGTGTTTATTTTCCTGCTCCCGGTGGACGATGTCACGACGCCAGCAACGCAACGGCATAGACTCTTTGATTAAATATTTGCTACGCATATTTAGCTTATTTTCAAGCACTTGCACAATCTGAATTCATTCATCTATCATTTCACTTGTTTCATTGCATTGTAGGCACGAGAAGCCAATCTGATGCGTCGCTTCGAGTAGAGGATGCTGATACCAATATGGAGGCAAACACATCCTTTAACTCTGCTGTACAAGTATCAGGTAAACTGATATTTTCGTGTGCATCAAATTATGGATTCACGTGTGGTATCACTAACGTACATCCTTGTTGCGGCAGGGAATTCACCCGTTTCAGAACTCAATGAAGATGGGGGGGAGAATGTGGATATTGATGACGATTCAATATCTGATCGAAGGTCCTCAGAACTACTATCGGCTGCAGAACTAGAGAAGCAGATGGATGATCTGGTTTTGAAGGAAACTGTGAATACGACTGCACTGCTGGATGGTCTTCGATTTCAGCCAAAAGAGAAATCGAAGCTTGACATCCCTTGTGCCGGATGATTGGATTGCCTATCGTTCGACCGTACCTGAAAAACGATGTGATGGGTCTTGGATCCAATTTTTTGAAGAATGGATACATGGAAGGCTCAGGTGTTTTCTACGTTGCGACTGAGAATCATGAGGGGAAGACTGTTGAAGTCACAGAGGATATTGTGAAGAGTTGCAGTCCGGCTTGGGCTGCGGCAAACGAGTCGTTCGAGCAGAGATTGAATGCGGATCCAGACCTGCGAGTGTTTTCAAGGAAGATGTTTCATGTCTGGGATGGCAATCATCGGCTTTAGGCATGGCATCCAATCATAAATCGCGACCACGGTGAAGATCCGAGCTGGCATTTCGCGGTGGAGTCTATTCTACTGAATGTAAATGGATATGTTCCAGTTCTTCTATCTGCGCTGCATCAAGTAAATTGGTAAGATTTCATGCTGTCCATTGCTTATACAACATTATAAAAGTATGTATATTAATGCTTTAGGATCAATATTTGCAGGCGAAACCACAAGTCCTTCGTGACAACAAACCTTGTTCACAAGCTCTACCGCATTCAGGGAATGGCTGGGCAACCATTGAGTTATTTCGAGAAGCTTGTCTCGAAGTCGGAAATCGAAGCAACTGAAGCGAAGCAGAATTTTGTGAAGAGGATATGATACACTCTGACATTGAAGTCCTTGAACTATGTCCTCTATCAGGTATGCTCTTCGCTTCATTTGCATTGTCCAATATTTTAGAATCACATTTATCTATATTCGATGATACATAGCGCCACTGACAGGACTCCAGCCGGACACACCTATACCTTTTGTTACGATGTGTGTGCACAGGGAGGTGTGCCGCTGGCGGCACACCTTCCTCTCCACACTCCATGTTCACTTTAAGTGCACACGGGGTGTGCAAAGGGAGGTGTGCCGCCAGCGGCACACCGCCTCGGCAAGTTGCATTTCATTGGAATTATCACCTACTCTTCCAAATCAGTTTTGTACTATGGGACTCAGCTCTTGATGATAGTTTTCTTCATTTCTTCAAGTTTGTGCTTGACCATTTACCCATCTTTCTGCAGCAAGAGATCAGTGAAGCAGCATCCGTGGCTCAGAGAAAGTTTGCAGAGCAATTCCCGGATCCCACTAAGTGGACTTCTACTAATGCTCAGGACTTCGTCAGAAAAGCCGTTGAGAAGATGAAGGGTTCTACTCTCTCTGAGCTCCGAAAGCAGGTTCTAGTTACAGATCCCAAGCACACTCCAGCATTCCTTGCTCAAGTGAAGTTGCACTACGAGGCTCATAATGACGACGCAGAGATGATCCAGGAGAAGCTCTCCATGCTTGCGACATTTGCCATGGATCCCGCTATGAAAGTCAAATGGCTCCAGCGTTGGAACAGAGATGGAAATCTAAGAGAATCTCTTAGATTTCCAAAGGTGAAATATCCTGACAGTGAGTTCCCTTATTGGCTTCACCGAGCTACGTGCTGGGCTCAGGTACCCAATCTACACACTTTCACTATTTTTGTTTAAAAGTAGTCATTCCTAATCCGTGAACTGGTTATTGCAGCTGTCAACTGAAGCTGAACGTCTCTTGGAAGGATCGTTGCTGGATATTGGAATAGATGTGAATTACGACCCTGAGATTGGCGATCCAGTCATGCGAATTTCGGACTACATCGAGGAGAAGCGGATTCAGCTCTGGGACACAATATTTTATCGAGAGTTCAACGTGGACAAGGGCGTTCACAAGAACTATGACGCAACCGATCAGTTCGGGTTCCCTTTAGCATTGCGTCGAACCTTATACAGGTACTTCAAGTTTATCCTCATGCCGGCAAAGGTAGTGACTCGGAACCCCCCATTCTTCGCATCATACCTGGATCCAAAGAACCCCTCGACGATGATATCTGAGGATATCAAAGTTGATTGGGGTCCTCAACATTGGGAGCGCTGCGGATGGTATCTGGACTGCCCTGTCCAGAAACCACCTCATTTTGACATTACATTGCGAGATCGCATTCAGCCAGAGTTCATTGGAGTCGACTCAGATGCAGATGCAGTTCCAGTGCCAACTCGAGGAAAGGGTAAGGGCAAAGCTGCCACAAAGAAGTCGCGTGGATCTTCATCTCGAGACTCTGAAGTCAAGGTTGTTCCCTTAGCAATCACTGCGACCGACTCTGCTCCATTGGTGTCGGACTGCTTTCCAGATGTCCAACCTCCTTCGGATATTCAGGGCTCTCCTCCTCAGCCCTCCAATGCTGTGAAGAGAAAGGCGTTTCATGGCGCCTTCTCTCCTCCGACCTCCTCGGCTCCAAAGATGGGAATAAGAGCCGAGCTATCATCTCTTCAAGAGATGATGAATGGTGGGAAAGATCACCCCTGCATGGCTCGACTCAATGAGTTTATGTTGAAGGTAAAGCCTCGCCTTTTTTTCCCCTACCGTATGATATGCTTCAAATCATGTAGTGCCTCACTTGCGGCATCCAGATTTTATTCCTCCACTCAGTCTAATATTTATCAGTTCGTGTTCTTGAAGGTTTGTCTTCCCACACCGACCTCGTCCCGCAGCGCAATATGTCCCCACCGTGGATTTGATCTTATTCTCGGGGACATTCCTGAAGGCCTCTGGGTTCCCACAATTTCTCGGGATGCAAAAGACATTCCCTCTTGGAATGTCTATGCTGAACCGGTTGTAGAGGCCCTCTTTGAATTTTCTGATTCATTTCTTCATGACGATGGTGGTATTCTGGTTATCATTCCAGAGTCTGTGCAAATCCGCACCGACGTCCGGTCATACGCGGCAGCCTACGATTTTAAGTTACTTCGCAAGTGGTGGGGCGTTAACGAATTACTGTTGGCATTGCCTATGGATCCATCAAAGAAGGTGAGGAATTATTTATCATTGATACTGCTTCATATTTCATTTTCTATTTCACCTAGTTCTTTTAATTGGCCTTGTTTTTTAATTTCAGACCCACCGGTTTTATATCCACCTCTACGTGAGGAACGCATTGCCAATGGAGTCATTCACATACGTTGTGAATACTCAACTTTCCAAGACTGGTTGAGGAGTGGAAGAGACCGACGTCCTTCTCAATCACAACGACACCGCTTCCCAGACCATGCGTGGTAATGTTCCATGGCGGGCTGGTCGAGAGAAGGGCATCATTTTCTTCTAGATGTTGTTCGAGTCCCTAACGAAGCCAGGCACTGTGATCTTTGATGCATTTGCATCTACAGGTAATGCTTCACCATATATAGCCTCTGATCGATTCTCATCGTGTACTATACAATGATCCAGTATTCATATCTCATCCTCTCTGATCCTGTAGGAAACTCTCTTCGCGCGTGTCGCGCTGCTGGTCGGCATTTCGTGGGTTTCAAATCCGATAAGGCTTTATTCGACGCAGTGTTGAAGCCACTATTTATGCCCAAGCCTCCGAGATCCACTTCCGTTCCGCCCGCCGCGGTTGACCTTACCATTGATGAAGAGCCCCCTATCCGCAAGATCGCCAAGAAAAACCGCTTGAGTAAGTAAGTCACAGCATTTAGTTTTTCTTCTGTTCTTTTCAGAATCCCTTATTTATTTTTGGTGTCTCATTTTGTTTCAGATTGATGGAGTTGGCTAAATCACCGGAGAGGGACTTCCTACTACCTTCGTATGCTGCCGAAGCTGCAAATCTGATGTCACACGTAGTGTCCCCATCATGTGCATCCACTTCCTCTACTTCACGTTTTAGTTTTATAGATTTTCTTGATATCGAGGCATTAGAGGATACCGACATTTTTCCTTCGTCGTCGGATGGTTATTGTAACTCCTCTTCCTAAGTGATGACTAAGTGCTACCTTTGTCTTTTCATCAATTTCTGTTCTGAAAATTTTTGTCCCTACATTGAATCCCGCATGCATGACTCTGAATTCTATCTTCAGGTGATTGGCCTTGAATGTGAGTTTTATCTGTTGAATTGGGTCATGCAAAATTGGTCTGAGGGGAGCTACTTCGAGTATATACTTATTACGGTGTGTTTCTGGAACTAATGGACTGGATGAAGCTAATTTCTGTTCGGTTGGTGGAGTTTGCAGCCAATCTTTTTGATAACCCTCTGATATCCGTTTTTTTAACGGATATCATAGGAGTTTTGCTGGTTGTCATCATATACTGAATTTCCGATTCCATTTTTGGGCCTTCCTAAAACGGACAAAGTCTACGGATATAGGGTTCCCTCTGACCTCTTCTTTTTAGTCATTATAAAGTAATTATTATACTTCTCTTCGGGATTACCATTTAATCCCTATATTATAGGATTTTAGGTCTTTTTTATTTCACTTTCAGTTACTTTTTGGATCTATATGCACCTCAAAGTTTTTACCCCTAACCGCTCACCGCGCACGGCTCACCACAATCCGCTCACCGCTCACCGCTCACCGCTCACTGCTCACAAGATAGCATTCCCCCTTGATGAGCCACAGGTTCGATGCATAGTCGTCATTCGCCGTCATCCGAGCGATCCTGTAATACGTGCTACTGATTCTCCTCTTCAACTTCATCGTCGTGGAATCCCTCCCGCCGATCTCAATCTCCTGACCTCCAACAGTTACACAAAGGGAGGAAACACAGTTCCATGGCTCCAGCAAGAACGGCCCAGGGTCGTCACGGATGTGACCCTTCACATCTCGTGGTGATTCCTTTACACATGTCGTATCAGAAATTAATGCTCGAAATGCGAGGCGATGGTGACTATGGGATTATATGATTACCATCAGACAGGGAAACGAAGAAATCAATTCACAAAGAACAATGTACCCTTATCCAAGAATACCGACAGTCTTCGTCATCTTCGGCCTCAAGATATCGCTCGTACTCATAAAAAATGGACGGCGCGTTGGCATTTAGGGGCGACGTGAGTTGAAATATTCAAATCGCATCCACATGCACATGTTCTAGCCTACCTAACTCGACGATGGTTCAGAATACCTACTTCTAACAAATCCTTGAACTGCCTCTTGGTCTTGCCTTTTTCATGCGATCGGATTTTTCGTACCATAATCTTGCATACTTTATAATAATACTCGTCGGTTGTAGGTGCGCTCAGCAGCGCCCGATGAGCATTCACGTGAACGTGTGTCTCAGTGTCCCAGACCCTGAACGACGGGGAACTTCTTCATGCACTCGAGACACAACAAATCTTCTTCTTTGATCCTCACATTTAAATCCTGTATGCGGGACAATGGATCAATGAATGCCACGTGATGAATGATACGATGAAGTTACTCTACAGATATTCCTTCTACGACGCTTGCTGCTAGACAAGGACCGTCAAAAACATCTAGACATGTGAATTGACAAAAAAAATCTTTGGGACAAAAATATCATACTCGGCGGAGTCATCCGAAAAGAAGACAATGTATCTGATAGGGTACTTACTATTCTCGGTGTTGGTGCATGATTCAGATATAGCTACGGATCAAATAGTGACTGGAATGGCGAGTATGTAAAGAAGTTTTTTGCTGAATGAACAAACTCTCACTGCTGTCCTACACACATGTAGAGCCAAAATATCAATGTTGTTAATTTTTTTTAAATTAGAGCTTAAAAGTAATAGAAACAACTTCAAAGGAATAAATTAGAAGTAAGAGTAAAAATACAAATAAAAATAAATAAAAACGACTAAAGTAAATAGAAAATAGAATTAGGAAGGTGTGAAGAAAAGACACAACTCCAAATGATATGAAAAGGTTTTGAAATTAAATCAAAAGGGTGATAGGAAAAGATATTAGATAGGTGGTGCCTTTTCATAATAAAATAGTATTAGTGAATAGAATTTTATAATGAATTCACTACATTAGAAGAAATTATGTGAGTCCTAACTTGGATTAGAGCTAGTAAAGAATTCTTACATATGGTTGTAAGAAATTTGTTGAAATATATTTATTTGTTGAATTATATGTAAGTCTAAAAAGTGTTAGCTACATAATTACATTTATTGTGTGTAATTAGATCATGTATAATCGGACACATGAGGTAAAGAATTAAATTCAAAATTGTGAATTGTGGAAGTTAAATTAGAAGGAGAATTGCAGTGAGATTACAAAATTCACTAAAAAAGAATTTATAATAAATAAATAAAATTAGTGAATTTTGGAAGTAAAATTGGTTGGAGTAGTAATTGAATATCTACAGTATCAATTTGTGAGAAAAATTTTAAATTAGAAAAATAAAATAAAATAAAAATATAAACAAAAAACATGCAAGACAATTGATGCATAGAAGTGAAGCAAAATTGATTGCAATCGGAAATGAAATTAATTCTAAATTGCACATAATTAATTTCAATAAAAAATGAATTATGCATACATGCATGGTGGAATGCATGTAATGAACTAATGGTTGTTTGAAGTTTGTGATTTAGACTTATCGGAATTGGAATTAATGAGAATTTGGGTTTCAATTACGAATGCAATACTAATTTGAGACTCAATAATTCCGGTTATTAATGTTTGATCAACGTATGGGTGAGTCGATTACATAAATGTGGAAATTTCATTGACTTGTGAGTCAAGTAATTAAATTGTAAATTTTAGATCAAGAGTCTAGTTGTGTCTAAAATTAACCTATAGATTAGCTAAGAAGTAGAATTGATTAGTCTCATATTTCAAGAATATCCTTAGAAAGTGTGATAATATGCGAAGGATAATAGTGTAGTAAATAAGTTTGAATTAAATAAAGGAATAAAAGTTTGTTATTAAGAAGTATTCAAAGTATAGGAAGTCCAATCAAAATAGATATTAGTACAACTAGTTAATTGGGCTAATAGTTAGACTTAACACTTTGAACTTTAAAGAATAGAAAGAACTTTAAAGAATTATTACTTGTGTGTTGGTCTAAGCATTAAGTAGTGGGAGTAAGTATTTGGTTGTAGAATGATTTGGCTTAAGGTGACTTGTGTGTTGTTTGAGCTTTAACTTATCGTTTGAAGGTGTGATGGTGGGAAGTATAATGTGAATACATAAGGAAGCTTAGAGCTTATTGCTAGAGGTTAGATTGTGATTGTTAACTTGAATTAATTAATGAACTGGCAATGAATACGCAAATGGATAGAATCCATTTACCCATGAGGGTATAGGTCAAAAGTCGTTGGGCACTTCACAGATTAATGACAATGAGCAAGGCTCATGTCATTCTTTCACAAGCTTGTTGGGATAAGAATAATAAGTACAAAACCTTAAGAGTGTAGGCTATAGACACACTTTTACCTTCAAAAACCTTAAAACAAACAACATTGACACATTTATTAGTGGAATTAGAGACAACTACCTTAAGATTGGACGCCAGATCATCCCCTAGAACGAACCTAGCTTTGGGTGTATCCTGGGTGTTTTGTAAGTTGACCCAAGTTTAAAACCTTACATTTTGGCGACCATGCTGGGGATGGTACTGTCAAGTTTTAAGTAGCTAAAATTTAGAAAAGTTGTCGTCACTAAAGTTAATTACTTAAGTAAACTATATTGGCATTAAGTTTTGTGGGAATTAACAACCTTTGGAATTACTGATAAAAAATAAAATAATAATAATAAAAATAAAAATCATAAGCCAAACCACTATTAATGAGTAAAGACATGTTGTTACGATATGTCGACTTTTCCATGGGAGATTTATGAAGAAGCTTTGAGTGACTTCTTCAGTGGTCCATATTTGTTTAGCGCCCTTTATCGTGTCTATAGAAGTGCGTATTACGGACAAGGGTTCCAGTTTTATGGGGCTCACCTAAAAATTGATAAATCATTTCAAGAAAATTTTGAACAACTACCCTTAGAAATTAAACAAGTAGTTTTAAACAAAGTGTGAAATAAAGGCAAAGGTTTTAGTGAAGTGATTGTTAAGAAAAAGACCTTATACTTAAAATATCAACTACACTATTTTTTTGCCCAATATGGCAGATTAAAACTATAGACACAACCATTAATTTATAAAGGTATTGGGGCTTGGAACGGATACAAGTTTAATAGGGAAATTTATATCTTTGTTTATAGTAAACAGAACTTTGAAAGCAAAGTATTCTTTCCCGACTTCTTATCTAAAGATCTAGAAGACCCCGTAAGCGTAGCCTTTGATTTGTTATGTATTTGAAAAATGAGTTCCTCGAATGAAACTTTTAAGGAGCAACAAACAAGGTTAAGAAGATCATTAACAAATTATTCTAAAATCCAATACAATGAGTATAAATTATTTAGACTTTTGGGGGCAGAAATATAACACATTAGAAAAAACAACCAACATTCTATTGATAGGAAAAAAATCATCAATAACTTCTTACAAAAATTCAATTACGTGAGAGAATTAATAATAGAACCAGTGTCACGAGAATTTAAGATAGAACAATTTACACTAACTAGTTGGCGTCAATATTGTTTCATAAATGGAGCAAATGAGAAAAATTGAACGCCTAGATTCTAAAAGTGAAAAAAATGAATCCCTTAAATTCTTGTATGCAAGAATAGATTACTACCAAACTTTTAGAAGTTATAACAGGAAATATTCGGAAATAGTAGAAACTGAAATAGATAGATTAATTGAACAGGCATAAAAGTGGTTGAGTGAACTTGAGATAGGGGAATTATTGACATATTTGGGTTACCCTATAAAAAAAAAAGAATGAACAGAACCTATCTATGGAAGCTCTCCACCTTTGCTCAAGTTAAAACTCTTTGCAGTTTCTTAATACCAAACAAATATCCCAATGACAAAATGAGTCAAGAGAGTGATCCTCTATGTACCCCAATTAATGGTGGAAAAATAATTAGAAGATTAATAAACTCAATTTGTATGTACCACAATATAGATCCTTACGACGGGGAATATTTAAAGATGGCTGAAAATGAGATAGATCTTTTAATAGGTATAGCCAGTGAATGGTTGGGAGAAAATGAAATGGGAGCCTTATTAACTATGTATAAGTATCCTAGAAATATCCAATGGGAAGTTGAGGGAATGAACTTAACGGAAGAAGCGTGGTACCTCTGTTTAAATTAATATACTCAACATTTTTTGAACAATTAACTGGGAGAGTTAAATGTTTCAAATCTTTATGGCACCTACCAATGTCAGATAGGGGTAAAGGAAAAATTGACGTACAAAGGCTAGAAAGAGCTGAGCGTTACAAGAAAATGATAGCAAGAACGGAGAGACTTATATTGTTAGCAATAAATCCAACCTTTAATAATACACCTTCACCTACACATGCAGAGGTTAAGTTGCCAACAACAAACCTAGAATTCTCTCAACAAGATACAGAAGTTCAAGTTCTTCCTAACTCACTCAAGCTCACTTTAACAACTAAAGGACTTACCTCAAAAAGTTTTAGAGTAAGGATACGGAAAAAAGAAAAATACTACATCTCACAATCGGGTAATTCTAGTCCAAAGAAGTCAATACTAGAAACCTTCAGTGATCAATCCAGTTCAAAGTCTAGTTACTTAGAATTCGGGAGATAGGATATACGTCAGATAGTGGTTTAATAATTCAACCTAAAGAGGAAGAACAATCCTTCAGAACTCCATTTAGCAATTATATCCACAGCTCAAAGTGTTTTAGAGGATGGTAGTTCTTCCCATCAAACTAAGTTTAAGACTCCATATCCAAAATCCTTTAATCAAAGGCTAGGTTTTAGAATTAAAGAAGAAATAAGGGATATTCCTAACTTTACTAATGAGGAAGCAGTTGCTTCTCTAGAAAAGTTCATTCAAGAAGTAAGAACAAAAAGTGTTGAAGGCTCTATATAATTAGATGAAAAAGAGAAGAAATTCCGTCAAAGTATAGTAGATGTTTTTAGACACTCCCTTGAACCAACAACACTAGATTTTTATGCACAAAAAGTGATAGATCAATCAAGTGTAGATGGAGAAGAAGTACGGTCTAGTAGTTTAAAAGAAGGTGTACTTAACAGTAAGGATAGTGATAGTATACCACGGGGTAGTAAAGCTGATAAGTATAGTACAAGTGACGAAGAACAAAGTGAATCTTCTTCATCAAATTCACCTAGATGGTCACTAA
Organism: Bryoerythrophyllum caledonicum; assembly: GCA_963971425.1. NCBI lineage: Eukaryota > Viridiplantae > Streptophyta > Bryopsida > Pottiales > Pottiaceae > Bryoerythrophyllum > Bryoerythrophyllum caledonicum. The sequence goes on from OZ020523.1 coordinate 24,504,793, forward strand.
CTCCTAGAATACCACCCCATCCAATTAATTTTCTTTCCTCATCTTCTTATGAGGAATCAGCACCTTCAACTCCACCTACTCCCGAGGGGCCTGCAGAAAATCCATTTGTTATGGCTTATTATAGAATGTTAACATTGCCCCTTTTCCTATCTTTTATGGAGATGTAGGGGAAGATCCAGATTCCTACTTGGAACGATTTCAAGTAGTAGCAACAACAAATAATTTGGCTGCCGATAAATATATCACTAGTTTTCCTGGTAATTTACTAGGGGGAAGCTCAAAAGTGGTATGCAGCTTTAAATCCTAGACCAGCACATTGGGAAGCTTCAAAAGACTCCTTTTTAGCTAGGTTTAAACCTCAGTCCTACCATAATACTTTCTTTTTCTTTCATGGTTTGAACTTCTCTTGTTATCATGATGTTAGACATTTGTTTTAGAATTCCATCTATATTGGGTCTACTATTTGTAAATGTCTGTTTTTTGTTAAGGTAATCCTCTTAATAAGTAGGACTTGCTTTTTTCGTGCCAGTTTTCCTCTTGTTTGCTCTGTGATTGCACTATTTAATACTGTATCTGTTTTGAAAAATTTATATCTACACTTCGTAATTTGTTCTAAATGGCTTTTGTGAGCGTTCTTAAATGCGCAATTGTTTATTTTGCTCTATTTTGATTACTATGAGTAATTAATAGTTAGCTTTAGTACTAGTTTAGACAAAGTAGCCCCTATAGACCTTTAATTAGGCTAATCCATCATTTGGGGGTTCTTAGCAAAGCCATTTAAGTAGACATAGAAGTAGAAAATTTAATAGCAAGTATGGTGTTTAGTAGGACTATTTTTTGGCATAGAGTGGTAATCCGATGTGAGCCAAAAAAGTTGTGTGTGGCCTAGGATTTGGTAGGATCAATTTTTGAAGTTGTGTGCGGCCGATGGATCTAGTGGAATTCAGCTTAAAATAGAATTTTAGGGGTAATATTTCTTGGTGGGAATGGGGTACTAAAAGGCCTAGAAACGACCCCTGGTGGTCCCCTTTAAGGCGAAATTTTTTTGGGACTTAAAAAAAACAACAATCGCTTATTAGCCTGGCCTGTCCAGTCCAACAAGCTGTCGGGCTGTTTTTGGATTATGGTCGTATCTAGCCAAATCTCTAGCGTGTTTTGGGGAAGGGTGGTTTTTATTACCAAAACCGGCGGTTAGGTGATGTTCAGCTGTCAACTCTGGTCAAAGGATAAGTTTTAATTATTTTGAGGAAGGGAGTCACGTTGGCTGCGGGGCTAAAAGGAGTTGTTTTTGAGAGGAGCCAGGGAGTTTTTTGGATGTATGCGGAGCTACTGTCCAATTTTGGCATCGGCCATAAGTTAAGAAGTTGTTAGTGGTTTTTTAGGCGGAGTTGCTATCCAGTTTAGGAGGCGTAAGCGTTCGCAGCACCTACCTTTGGGATGAAGTCGATGAGGATGAATCCCTCCACTGTCGCCCCGTAGATCCCGAACCTAGGTTTTACCGAACCTATGGATAGGGTATTGACAGGGCCTGAACCCAAACCCTCCCTCTTTGTTCACCCTCCCTCCCTCATTCTCTCGCTCTCCCTGCTCGGTGAGGGTGGCTCTGGCTGCTGCTCTCTCGCTCTCCCTTTCTGGTGCTCTCGCGCAGGCTCTCCGATCTCCACTTTCTGGTGCTCTCTCGCTCTCCCTGTGTAGCAAGGATTTGCTCTTGCTGCTGCTCTCTCGCTCTCCCTGCTCTTGAGATCCACTCTTGCTGGTGCTCTCTCGCTCTCCCTGTGTAGAACTCCGAAAACCTTGAAGAGAAACTGTCTCTCACACGTCCGTGTAGTGTGTCTCGAGATCATTCGTGTGGTGTTGTTCATCACAGATTCAAGGTTTTAGGGTCGTGACATCTTCTGTGATCTTCCGCCACAGTATTGTTGTGGAGGAGCAAGTGCACACAAACCTCAAGGGTCGGATCCAGGTTGTGTCAAGCGTGGCGTCGAGCGTGGAGTCAAGCGTGGTGTCGAAGTATCTCACAGCGCGCGCAACGATTTTAGAGCATGGATCGGCGTCTTGTGAGTCGGCTCGGTGTGAGAGCATAGTTGGGGGACTGACTTTGGGTTTGTGCTCCCAGTGTAGAACTCCGAAAACCGTGATGCTTTGCGGAGCCTGCCTTCTCTGGAGTACCACAAGCACTGTTGAGGTCGAGATTGGTAACTCATCGAGTATTTCTAGGTTTATTTTCATTCTCTTGATCGTGCTTGATTTCAGATCTAAGTTACCGAATTGTATGTTCTGCATCACAGTTTCTCGGAATTCGAGACCTCTCGCAGTTGGTAGGGTTTTGTCTCGAGTGAGGACGAGGATCGAGGATTGCCAGCTCCGTCTGTAAGGAGATCGGAGAGCCTGTGCGAGTGCGGTTCCGGAGAGCGCTTGGTTGCTGATTTTGGAGAATTTTCGCGTGAGTTCTTGGAGTTTGTCATTGATTCCACGGTCTTGTTGTTTATTTGTCTCTGAAGTTCGTGGTTGAGCTCTGAGAGGATTGCATTTTCTTTTTGTGGAGGTTGTAGCTTCTTTAGGATTTGGTCTTTAGGTGGATTTGCTGCGTCGAGCCAATTTTAAGCCATTGAAAGGATCGCATTTGCTGCTCTTCTGTCCAATTCGGTTCACTGTTCGGGTTTCGGTTTAGGGTTTGAAGGGATAGGGTATTGACAGCGATAGATTCTCGGTTTGGGGTTTGATCACAGGTGGAAATTTTTTTTTCTTAGAGCGTGAATATGGACAACATGGACGTTCTTTCTGCTTCAACTCTCATTGGTACGTCCCATTCCCGCTCTAGTGCTGTGATGCCGCATTTGTGGCATCACAGCTTTTTTTTTGGCTTCATTTTTCTTCATCGATACCCTACCCGTAAATTAATCGGACTTAAACGTTTTTTTTGGTCTACAGCCATGGTGGTCCAGGACCTACATGACGAAATGGAGATTCGGCAGGACATTACATCACCCTCCGATGAACAATTCCGGGTTGATTACCATGGCGGTGATCGTACTGGTTTAGAGTGTGGAGGCCCAATTGAAGATGAGGACGATGTTCTGCATCCTTTGACTGAAGATGTGGTGATACTAGATGTTGAAGGGAAAGTTATGAGCGTCCAGGATGTTCAAGAAATTCTTCATGTGGAGGAGGAGGTTGATGCGGAGGAGGAAGAGGAGGAGGAGGAAGACGAGGAGGAAGAAGAGGAGGACGACAAAGAGGAGGACGAAGACGAGGACAACGCGGATGGGGATGAGGACAACGAGGAGGACGACGATGTTGATGACGATGAGGATGGCGAGGATGAGGATGATATGGATGCCGCTTTTGATGGCCAGGGTGGTGAGATTTTTGTGTTGTTTCCTCCATCTCGCTAATGATTGCAGAACAAGAGGTTCTGATAGGGTATTGACAGGGCAATTTGTAATTAGGGTATCAATACCCTATCCTGGATTAAAAGTCCACGTATTTCCAGTACGTTGTACATTTTATAATGTTGTTCTGCAAGTACGTTGCAGAACAAACCTTCAATGAAGAACACATTTGTAATTCTTTTGGGAATTGAATTCCTTGCAAATCAAACTTTGTGTCGGTTTATTATTAAATCCACTCATGATTTCTCTTGGGTATTTGACATGAAGATTTCTTGACTTCTGCAGGGTTGGCTAAGGCAGGAGTAGCTTTTCGTGATGACACTACAAAAGTGTCATCATCTCGTGGACCATCAGTGCCCCAATGGCTTTGCCTTGTGGGCAAGGGCATTTGTCCCACCTTTCAATCCAAGCAAAAGTTGAAGCGTCACCTTTTGGTGACGCACAACTTTGGTAGTGTGGAGGCAGGTCGACCCGGGCGCCCCTCTTCCCAGCCATTGCGGCCACCGCGGACGACGCAAGAACAGAACAAGCGCTATAATGATGCTGCCAAGAGAAATCCACTCTCCGCTGAAGCCATTCGACTTGCGAAGACTCGGAGACGTTTAGAGGTTAGTGCTGCCGCGGCATGGGAGAAAAAGCGTGATGAGTTGAAGAATTTCAAGGTATCAAAGACCCCCCCACCCTTGGCCAAGTTGTTTATGGACCATACTCTCGAGTATTTTGGCATTGACAGTTGGGAGAGCGCTCCTATTTCACGGGGTGTATTTGGAAGATTTAAATCAAATCGTGAGGCACACAATTTGATTGTGAGCTCGCGGGAGAAATACATGGCTCCCTTGAGGGGGGGGTGGGACTTGGGCGGCAATTGGACAAAGCCTGCTAATGTTAAGAAAAGAAATTTAGCGTACCTCGCTTTAGCAAGATATGCTATGTCTCGTTGGAAGCATGCGGAGTAAGTCTCTATCTCAGTAATCAATTATCATTTTGTAAAATATGTATACTTGTAATTACATCTATCATCAATTCTTAATTATATGCCATTATGTGTATTTTTTCCAGGTGGGCAGACAAGACTAACAAGGTCAAGTATGTGAAGGAGAAGGTAGAAGCACAATTGGCCGTCAGGGCCGCGTTCTAGTGGTTATCGTGAGGTGATGTTCTGTGTTATATTAAATCAACCGTACTGGGATAGGGTATTGACAGGGATTTTGGGTTGCGGATTGTAATACCCTATCCGGTATTATGGTTTCTTATATTCGGATTTTTGTAACTGGATTGGTAGGAGTATGATGGATTCTGTATGTGATTGATTGCTGCTATATGGCAAATCATTCTAATACAAAATGTTGAGAGAACTTTTTTGTAGTAGGACCAATGATGAGCAATTTACGCAATTGAACATATGAAGCGCATGAAGTTGAGACTTCAACAAGTATATTTCTATTTCTTATCCGTTTATGTTCACTTCAAAAAGGCATTTCACTGAATACGATATTCGACATTGAGGACTATTGACTACAAATTATATTATTTTGAATAAAGTTGCCACACATGAAACTATACATTGTCGGTGGCTCTCCTAGGACGCTTGTTGCGTGTCATCCGTTCAAACCAATCAGGTTGTCTAGCAATCTGATTAGGTAATCCATTGTCTACAATAGTGAAACTAGTATGCGGATGCAACCGGGCATTAGCACCATTGACGTTCAAGGTCCTCATTTTTGCCACAAGAAGTCTCAACTCAGCCATCCCATGCTCGGCTAAAGCAACCCCTCCTTCCATCATAACTTCCTCCATCTCCTTTGTGCCCTTCTTGAATTCACGCATGACTTTAGATAATCGTTCGGCGTCCGTATCCTCAAACGGAGTGACAGCCTCATCATTGTCCTCAGGCCATACTGGGTTTGGGTCCTCCCAATTTGGCCTCTCCGCTTCCGGACCTTCTTCAATAAAACCCCCATCGTCGTCTACATTTGCAAAAGGGTCAGTGGCATCGGGGATATTACAAGCCTCAAACATGGCAAGCACCCCACCCCTATTTGTCCCGTACCATGTACCACAAAATTCAATAATTGTATCCGTACTTATTCCAAACGTTAAGAGAATAGCAACTTGATGCTTGCAAAAATTCCCACGAATTGACCACTCGCAATTACAACAAGCATACTCAATGCAAAGAGAAGCTACCGAGTACCAAATTGTGTTGTCCACAGTGCTCTGCACTTGCCACATTGTACCATCCTCAGTGGGTGCATTGATATTCTCATCTTTGATCTCCTTTGCAGCAATGACACTCTTCTTCACAATCTCGGCAATGACTTTGTTCTTCACAAATCCAAGGTTCTTTAACTCCAATCGGTATTCATAGTGTCTCTCAACACTCTCAATCAACTTTACTATCATCCAATCCAAGCGTCGTCCTTGAGTACCCCGTCGATCCAATTTCAACCATCTCTTCAAAGCTCCATGGTATGATTCAATGTGTCCCGTTGTGTCCGCCCCACTATGTCGACGACGGCGTAAACCCTTCAACCACATCCCTATATGCAAGCAATATAAACTTATATAATTAGCATGTTTGATTATTACATAAGGAGGAAGTCAATTGTAGATACCCTAATGTTTGTTTTATGCTATATATCTGGAAAACAAATCAATGAGGACAAGGTAATTTTTTGTTTTGAGATAAGGTATTGACAGGGACTATTGATCAATCCCTGTCAATACCGTATCCAAACGTGCGGACAAACAAACACATATTGAGAAGGTAAAAAATATATACCAAATTGACAATAGTACATCCATATGTAGTCTTCAAATAACTTCCCGACATCCCCAACCGTGTCAAAGAGATCAACTACCGCTTCGGTTGCTCGTCCTATAAAATGTTCCTCACTCTCTTGGAAATTTATTGACATGTACATAATTTGTTTCATTCCATAGTATGCCAAATGTCGGGCATCCTCATGAGTCCTCATCTTTTCGTTGGCCCTGAGATTCCAATTCTTCAAAACATGCCATAAACACAAATAGATTCGGATGTTTGCTTCTTTCCACACGATCCTGCACAATAACATTCTCATAGATTACTAGTGAAAGAGATTTTAAACTATAAATCCGTTGCTTACAAAACAAAATCAGGACTCAAAAGTTATACACATAATTGGATAGAGGAACGTAGAATAACACATACTGTATTGCGTTATGAGTGGCATCATTATCATCAACCACAAAGCATGTTGGTGTAAAGGTGGGACATTGTTGTAGAAGTCGCTCCTTCATGGCCTTCATGAACATTGTGATGCAAGACTCTGTTTCACGATTGGTAATAACCCAAGCCGCCGGAAAACCACTACGGTGGTTGTCATACACAAGGAATGTGTACAAATAATATCGGACTCTAGATGTCCCAAATGTGCTATCCAACGAAATTGCGTTCTTATCACCAAAACGGACCATTACCTCAAGTTGATGGGGGGTTTGAATTCCCAAAATAAAAGGTTCTTGTTGGTCTTCTGGAATACCTGGAACTTCACCTGTCCATTGATTTATGAAGACAGATTTGCGATTTGATTCTATCCAAGATGAATCACTCTCCGTTTCACTATTGGCCCGCTTCCACTTTCCCTTTGCATGACATTTCTCGAGATTTTGAATGTTATCCATTGTCATGTAGTCATCTCTCCGCATTAATTCTCCATGGCACTTCCTTTCTTGCCAAACCCTCAAGTGCTCATCAAAAATCTGCTTTGTTGTGAATCCAGCATCAAGACGGTTCCAAATGAACACCTTTGCTGCCTCAGAGATTCGAGGGGCCACTCTTGATGCGCGTGAGTCAAAGCCCCTATCCCCTTCTCCATGCGCAACCGAGCCATCTAACCTTGTATGCTTCATATGATAGTAAGAAATTGTAGAAGCATCCCTTTCAATATATTCTTGCTTGATCGAGAAATTGGCCAAGCATCCACGCTTGTGATTGGCTCATATGTCTTTGTTGTCACGATGATCTTTGGGGCCATAGGAACACCTATAGCTGCAAATATGGCACCATAATATAAGTAATAGTGCGTGATGATACCGTGGACCATCAACAGAGGGAATATGGATGATGACCTCAACTAGAAGCATTACTCATTCATGATCACGTAACACTTAATCCATGGCAAAGGAGATAGTTGCAAAGAAAACACAATAATTAGAACGAAGATGGATAGTATGTCTTACTATCTGTGCCCCTTATGCATGTCCAACCTTGGCTTCGGATGGCCATCAACAATGCCACGTTCATTCTTCCACTTGTCCCACTCAATTCCATCTTGAAGTAAGCGCTCTCCAATGAGGAACTCTTCAATCCGTGATGTAGGAATCCGTGCCTGCTTGCAAGTCTTCACAATGCCTTTTCCTTTCCGCACACAATCTCTCCAAATCAAGTCATGATGAGAGAAGGGGGACTTTGGCGGATCTTGTATGGCCCATAATTGTGCCATATTGAAATCCTGAAACACCTCGAAAAAAAATATGCACGTCATGGAACAACGCGATTTTACATATTCTTCTGTCAGTACCCTATCTCAGTATAATGGTCGCAGTCTACGTCCATTGGTTGAAGTAGGCATAAATGGATTCTCACAATGCAAAGACAGTACCCTATCCACACTTATTGAAGATTTAGGATGATGGAACCGTTGAGAACAATAGACCATGAAACATAGTTCAAACCATGAAGTTTGTACTACTCCTAGTAAGGAAATCTTCAAAAAATTGATCAAAGTCGAACCCTAAAACCTGACAATACCCTATCATGTGGACCCGCAGAAAATTTGATATATTTGTGGAGAATGAAGCTACTTAAGCAATAAACAAAGCAAAGTTAGAGTAAGCATACATTACCTTGGAGTGCTCCTCAAGAAAGCATGGATGATTGAAAGAATAATGGACTCTCACAATGGTATTGAGGTGCACCACATTCCTCCAAAAGAAAGATGTAGAAGAGAACTTGGGGATGTTGTTCAAAAATTGAGATCCACTTTTTTAGGGAACTCATTCCTTGAAGGAGAACACCATGGAGATGTTCTAAGCAAAGTAGGTATTAAAATGCTGCATTTGTTTGAAGTTTTGAATAACATTGAAGTGCATTGAAGGGAATTGAACGAGTATATGTCTCTACTTAAAAAGATTGATTAGAATTTTCATTCTAATACACCTAATTAGTCCAGGATGGTACAAGAATTTCCAACAGTTTAACAAAGTTAACGCAAAAGAATATTGAACGAAATACGTGTAAGAGTATAAATAGCTCTATTTAAACTCTAAAGCAAAAGTGAACGGAGGGAAAAAAAGAAAGAAAAGGACTGAAGGAAATATGTGTAATAGTATATGTAATTTTAGTTTAACTGTAAAGTTGAGGTAATGGAGAAGAAAAGGAAAAAAAATAAATTTGTGGATTGAACGAAACAGGTGTAGGAGTATAAATAGATTGCTTAAAACTTATAAGTGAATGGAAGGAAACAAGGAAAATAAAAGGAAAAAGAAAAAATGAAAGAAAAAATTGAACGAAATACGTGTAGGAATATAATTAGTTTGCTTTAAATTTTAAAAAAAAGTGAATGGAGGGAAAAAAGAAAAATAAAAGGAAAAAGAAAAAATGGGAAAAAAAATTGAACGAAATACGTGTAGGAATATAATTAGTTTGCTTTAAATTTTAAAACAAAGTGAATGGAGGGAAAAAATAAAAATAAAAGGAAAAAGAGTAAAAGAAAAAAAAGATTGAACAAAATACGTGTCAAAGTATAAATGGTTATATTTCAATTTTATAGCAAAGTGAATGGAGGGAAAAAAGAAAAATAAAAGGACAAAGGGCAAAAGAAAAAAAGATGGAAAGAAAATCGTGTAAGAGTATAAATAGTTCTATTTAAAATTTGGTATATGAGAATGTGTCCAAAAAATTGAAGTGAAATAAATTAATTATAAGAACATGGATTTTATTATTCAAACTTAAAAACCTACTGAATGAAAAATCTGTATTCATAATAAAATGGAATACATTATATATAGATTATTAATTTATCTTTTATTAAAAAGTAGGTTTAAATATTTAGAGCGAGTTTGAAGTACTTTGCATTTACTAAAATTTAACATGAAGGTAGTGAGCATTATAATGAAAACCGCAAATTTGGAAATCGCACAGCCTCAATTTGGAACCCTAAAGTTGTAGTGTGTGAACAAGGAACCATAATATGTGATATTCTACAATCCTAAGCTTTTAACTGAACGTGGATAAAGATTGAACGGGATAGGGTATTGACAGCTCCATCACAACTCCCCTGTCAATACCCTATCCAAGTTTTTTAGCACAGATCTGACCCCACATTAGCGGTTTTATTTAATGTCGTGATGGCTAAATTAGAGTTTATTTTAAAAAATCCAAAATATCTATCCTTATTTGGGATTTTCAATATATAATTCATTATTTGGAGAATTTTGGAAGAATGGGGCATCTTCCATATATGCACATGCCACCTCAACTAGTAGATTTTAAATTATAAACCATATTTAGTGGACACAAGGGACACATGGGACACATGATCCACATGGGCGCCACCTACCTATCTTACATAATTGGAAAAGGGGGAGACAAGCACTTTCCCCCCATTTCCGCCCACAACCTACCTCCTTCCTTTTTTCTAAACGTAGGTTTGGAGATGGCTCCATCCCCATCTCATCCTTTAAAAAATTACTGCCACCTAGTTACTTAGGTGCTACGAACCGTTGCCCGTTTAGGAGTAGAGTTTAGTTAGAAGGAAAAAAGGGGGTTTGTGGGCTTTAGGAAGAGCTACTGCCCGATTAGGCAGTGGCTAAGTTTAGTGGGAAGTAGATAGTAAAATTGTGGATTAGTTTAGAACTATGGTGGAGCGGCTGAACACTAGGAGCTAGGAGCTGAAGACTAGGAGCTGAAGCAAGGAGTTTGAAGGTTGGAGGCTAAAAGCTAAATTTCCATTGTTGCCATTGCCCAATTTGGGTGGAGTGGTGTCCTTGTCTTAGTGAGCTTGTCATTTGGTTTCAAACGGGCTATTTTTGGCCGATCATAGCTTCTGGTCCTCTTGAAAGTCATCATTAGGAGTCGAACTTGAAAGATTTGACTAGTCTAACATAAAGAGGGAAGAATTTCAGTAAGGTTAGGCTCAAAAAACGTCAAATTCGGAGTCTTTTTGAGGAAGTTAGGGGGTTTCACACTAGGGGCCGAGCTCGAGGGGCTGAGCAATTCTAGCAATTTGATTGGCCTAGAGTTGAAAATCGACCCGTGGCCTTCACACTAGGGGCCAAGGCCCAAGGGCCGAAGGGCACCAAAATGCTTACATGGCAGCACTTTTTGAGAATTTTGGCGCCAATAGTTCGGCCCCTCGAGGAGAGTTTGGGTCCAACAAGAATAGAAACCCAAACTCTTGCCGAGGGGCCGAACATTTTCTCATTAAAATAATTTTAATAATTTTTTACAACTCCAAAACTCGGCCCCTCGGCATAGTTTGGTCTTCAATGGAGTTCGGCCCTTGGGCTTAGTGTGAAACGCCCCTTAGGACTAGGTCAAATTTACAAGGATTTAGCTTCTGGAAGGTTGCTGGAGGTACCAACGTAGGAATTTTTTTAGCAGAATTCCATCATGACTACTTGAATGCAAGGGATACATCCATCTACTTGCATGGTTCATAATTCTACACCTTTCATATTTTTGCCACATTCCCACGGATTTTAAGTCTCTTTTAAACTTGATGTTCAACTTATAAAAAAATAAATTAAAAAAAAATAAATAAATAAAATAAAAAATAAAAAATCTATATCTATAAAAGAATACAGGATGAAGAACGCGTCGAATGGATGAACGCGTCTAATGGATGAACGCGTCGAGCTTGGATGAAAAAGAAACACGTCGATGAAAAACTCTAAACGGTATAAGTTAAAAGCTAAAAGTTAGGGTTTTTGATAAAATGAAAAGCTAAAAGTTAGGGTTTTGGATAAAAGAACGGGGTGGGGATGGGGACGGGGAGGGGGACGGGGACAGGGACGGCGACGGGGGATGGGGGACGGGGGACAGGGGACGGGGGACAGGGGACGGGGGATGGGGGACAGGGGACAGGTGGCGGAAGATTGGGGACAAGGGGACAAGGACGGGGGGACGATGGATTGGAGGGAAAGGGCTAGGGGACGGGGAGGAGTGGACTCAACACAAAAAAATGTTGTGTCCGGAGGACACGGGTAACATTCTAGAATATATCTCTTAGAATTCAGGATGAGAAATCCGTCAAATGGATGAACGCGTAGATGAAAAAGGAGCGTCAAATGGATGAACGCATAGATGAAAAACATATTTGGATGAAAAGCTAAAAGTTAGAATTTCGGATAAAATGAAAAGCTAACAACTAGGGTTTTGGATAAAAGGACGGGATAAAAGTTAGGGTTTTGGATAAAATGAAAAGCTAAAAGTTAGGATTTTGGATAAAACAACGGGGCGGGGACAGGGATGGGGATGGGGACGGGGGATGGGGACAAGGGGACAAGGATGGGGGGGACGATGGATTGAAGAGGACATTTTTTGGACACAAAAAAATGTTGTGTCCGGAGGACACGGGTAACACTCTAGTCTATATCCTATATAATAAAAGAATTTAGGATGAACAATGCGTCGAATGGATGAATACGTCGACGGATGAACGATCCTTTTGGATGAAAAACTAAAAGTTTTGGATGAAAAACTAAAAGTTAGGATTTTGGATAAAATGAAAAGCTAAAAGTTAGGGTTTTGGATAAAAGGACGAGGCGGGGATGGGGATGGGGACGGGGACGGGGACGGGGACGGGGGGACGGGGGACAAGGGGACAAGGACGGGGGGACGGGGATGGAGGACGGGATGGAAAGGGCTAGGGGACGGGGAGGTAGGGACTTAATACAAAAAATTGTTGTGTCCGGAGGACACGGGTAACACTCTAATCTATATCTATAAAGGAATACAGGATGAAGAACACGTCAAGTGGATGAACACGTAGATGGATGAATGCGTCGGACTTGGATGAAAAAGTGGTGCGAAAGTTAAAAGCTAAAAGCTATAAACTAAATAAAAGCTAAAAGTTAGGGTTTTGGATAAAAGGACGGGGCGGGGACGGGGGACGGGGGACAAGAGGATAAGGATGGGGGGACGTTGGATTAGAGGGAAAGTGCTAGAGGACGGGGAGGTGTGGACTCAACACAAAAAAATATTGTGTCCGGAGGACACGGGTAACACTCTAGTCTGTAGCTATAAAAAAATTCAGGACGAAGAACTCGTCAAGTGGATGAACACGTAGATGGATGAACGCGTCGAGCTTGGATAAAAAGTGGTGCGAAAGTTAAAAGTTAAAAGCTAAAAACTGAATAAAAGCTAAAAGTTAGGGTTTTGGATAAAAGGATGGGACGGGGACGGGGACGGGGACGGGGGACGGGGGATAAGGGGACGGGGGATAAGGGGACAAGGATGGGGGGACGATGGATTGGAGGGAAAGGGCTAGGGGACGGGGAGGTGGGGACTCAATACAAAAAAATGTTGTATCCGGAGGACACGGGTAACACTCTAGTACAAATATATATATATATATATACATCTCTTATTATAAAAGAATCTTCCATGAAATGAGCGCGCCGAATGGATGAACACGTAGATGATAAATGAGCTCCGTGGATGAAAACATAACTTTTGGATGAAAATCTAAAAGTTAGGTTTTTGGATAAAATGAAAAGCTAAAAGCTAAAAGTTAGGGTTTTGGATAAAATGAAAAAGCTAAAAGCTAAAAGTTAGGGTTTTGGATAAAATGAAAAAGCTAAAGGCTAGGGTTTTGGATAAAATGAAAAGCTAAAAGCTAAAAGTTAGGGTTTTGGATAAAAGGACGGGGACGGGACAGGGACGGGGATGGGGATGGGGATGGGGACGGGGATGGGGACGGGGATGGGATGGGGGACGGGAGGGGACGGGGACGGGGGACGGGAGGGAAAGGGCTAGGGGACGCGGAGGTGGGGACTCAACACAAAAAAATGTTGTGTCCGGAGGACACGGGTAACACTCTAGTCTCTTATTGTAAGAGAATCTTGGATGAGAAATGAGCGCGCCGATGGATGAATGCGTAGATGAAAATCGAGCTCCATGGATGAAAACCGAACTTTTGGATGATAAACGAGCTTTTGGTCGCAGTTAGGGTTTGCTCCCCGAGCACGAGCACGAGCACGATCGGGAGTGCGAGGAGGTCCAGTAGCCCGACGGCGAAGACGCAGTAGAGTCCTTGACCAGGTTGGTGAAGAGAAGGTACATCGCGAGGAGGAGGCAGATGGCGTAGAGGAAGTTGAGGACAATCTGATCGACCGGTTCGACGGGCGCGCGCTGCTGGACATGATTCGGGAGTTCACGCGCGGGAGCCAGTTCCAGCAGCAGGAGCGGACGGAGGAGGAGGACGAGCTGGAGGTGATGGTGATCGAGAGCTCCGGAAGAGTCCAACTTACGATTCTTATCATCCCTTCTCCAGAAGGGATAGAGGCAGGTCCTTCTCGCTTTCCCCGCTGAATTCCAGGACGTACCGCGGCAGGAAGAGAAAAACCTCGGCCGGCACCGCTCCCACTTCCACAATCGAGTACATCACCGAGTTCGGAGTTGAGGGAGCTGAGCCGGGCCGGAGCTCAGCGCCAGTTTCCGAAGTGGACGTCCCGCTTCCGTCGAGGCGGATTCTAGAAGCGTTACACAGCGACCCTGCAGCGCTCGCTGTGACACCCTCAGTCTGGGGAGTAGTACCTCCACCGACTACAGAGTTTCATCTTCCTCCGCCTACGCAAAACTGAACAAAACTGAACAAGGTCGCCACCCCAGCTGCAGCTCAAAAAACGCCCTCGCAGCCAGCTCAAGAAACGCCGCAGGAGCGCTTGAAGCGCATCAGGAACAAACAGCTGAGCAAGCAGATCAAGAAGGATATCGTTTCCGAGGCCGGGAGTAATAGACTTCGGTTGCTCCATCGAGACTAATCGGTCTCAATAGATCCCTGTTTGGGCTTCTTCGGAGTAGGTTGTAGGTTGTAAGTCCTTCGGTGCAGTGAGTCTCTATTGTAGTGAGTCTCAGTATGGTACGAGAATCTTCTTCTTGATGCAGTTACAGGTGCGAGGAAGCCAGGGAAGTGGAGACAGGTTTGGATGATTCTGGCGACATGACCAAAACGCTTCAGAGCCTCGCCTTGCAAGGGAGCGTTCACTTTGCGATCACGAAGCTCAGATAGTCGCAAGTGCCGGAGCAGACATTGAGCCGATCGTGTCGATTGGTAGCTCATAGAGCTCTTCTTTCAAATCCACTTAGCGAGAAATTGTGAATTGTATGCTGTGATCCATGTTGGAGCTTTGCAAAGTACACACATGCACTTCGCAGTCTGTCTCCGAGGCTCATTTCTGAACCTATTCTGTGAGCCTTTCCTTTCGAAGGAGGCCGTTTCGTACTGAATCTTTTGTCTTTTTTGTTTCTCCAGCTGATTCGAAGGAGGCCGTTTCGTACTGAATCTTTTGTCTTTTTTTTTCTCCAGCTGATGTCATCGTGGTTTGTGCAAAAGCACGGCGACAAGTGAATTCACCGGAACGTCCACGGTGCCATCCTCATTGTCGTCTACACATCGTCGGGCATTCCAGGAATCAAACTCGGACGAGGATGGCGTCGTCGTCCGCATCGTCCACATCTCGCAGTTGTGGGCACTATGGCGTACACGTATGCATGATTCCACAATGCGAGCTGATCCCGGGTCAAGTACGGAGTCGTCTGCAGCCTGAGGAGTTTGATGAAGGGTTCTCAAGTTGGTGATGTTGGACCAAATGCTGTGAGTCCGGGTATGATGGTGAAGGTCGGGAAAGGGTTGGAGTCGATAGGAGACATGACGGCGACATGACGATATCTTTGGTGAGGTATCGCAGCGCGTTCACGTCCAACTTCATGATGCCAAAAACCCAAAAAACCTAGAAACCCTAAGACACAACGTTTCG
Source organism: Bryoerythrophyllum caledonicum (assembly GCA_963971425.1). Lineage (NCBI taxonomy): Eukaryota > Viridiplantae > Streptophyta > Bryopsida > Pottiales > Pottiaceae > Bryoerythrophyllum > Bryoerythrophyllum caledonicum. The sequence continues at coordinate 24,520,212 of OZ020523.1, forward strand.
TAAGACAAAAACAACAAAAATCAGGCACCGAAACGTATACGAACGAAGAATGTCCCTCGCTTCACCTGAACTTTAACCCAAATTCAGCTGCTCATGATAATCCTACTGAAAATGCATACTGATTCGTAACTAGCGAATGCATATTGATTAGTAATCCTGACCTAAAGTTCTTGCTCCCATGGTCGGTATAGCAGAATAGGCGCATGAATGCACAAACTTGACAAATGACTACTTTAAAGTCATTTGTATCCATCATCTTTGGTGACAAAGGGCACAAAATCATCATACGATGTCGAAACCTAAACCACACAAATTGAGAAACGGACACATCAAAAGAATTCCAGATCTACTACGAACTCACAATCAGAAAGGTGTCCTCTCGAATATCAAGGTCAACGAGTTGGGTAAGCTCCAACACCTTCAGCTCCTTTGTAAATGCAATCACATCTCATCCATCAACAATATGGTAACCGAAATCCCCAAAAACTCAACCCCAAACCTCCAACTAGAGCATCGACCCCCTGAAACCCTAATCTCAAACCTTGGAGATCGGTAATTCCTAACATGGCTCAGGTTGGAAAAAACAAATATTGCCAGGTAAGCATGACAAGAAAAACCACCAAAAATAAAAGGATGGGGCGGGGATGGGGAGGGGGATGGGGACAGGGGACGGGGACAGGGACGAGGATGGGGACGGGGACGGGGGACGGGGGACGGGGACGGGGGATGATGGATTGGAGGGAAAGGGCTAGGGGATGGGGAGGTGGGGACTCAACACAAAAAAATGTTGTGTGCGGAGGACACGGGTACCCCACTAGTATATCTATTAAAGAATACAGGATGATAAACACGTCGAATGGATGAACGCGTAGATGAAAAACGCTTTTGGATGAAAAGCTAAAAGTTAGGGTTTTGGATTAAATAAAAAGCTAAAAGTTAGGGTTTTGGATAAAATAAAAAGCTAAAAGTTAGGGTTTTGGATAAAATGAAAAGCTAAAAATTAGGGTTTTGGATAAAAGAACGGGGACGGGGACGGGGACGGAGGACAAGGGGACAAGGACAGGGGGGACGATGGATTGGAGGGAAAGGGCTAGGGGATCAAGAGGTGGGGACTCAACACAAAAAAATGTTGTGTTCGGAGGACACGGGTAACACTCTAGTATATATATATATATACTAGTGGGGTACCCGTGTCCTCCGGACACAACATTTTTTTGTGTTGAGTCACCACCTCCCCGTCCCCTAGCCCTTTCCCTCCAATCCATCGTCCCCCCGTCCCCCGTCCCCCGTCCCCCGTCCCCGTCCCCATCCCCGCCCCGTCCTTTTTTTTTGGTGGTTTTTCTTGTCATGCTGACCTGACAATATTTGTTTTTACTGAGGTTAGGAATTATTGATCTCCTATGGCCTCACATTCCCTAACCAAACATATCAAAAATTCTCTACATGAAAAGAGAGCCAGGCAGCCAGTGCAAGCTCAGAACTGAAGCAATCCTAAGTCCAAGGCTCTGCTACCATCAAAAGACCAAAATACGACTAACCTCAGATGTCAGTAGCTTCAGCCTTGCTACCAAAAAGAGCAAAAAAACAAATCAGAACTTCGTCACAGGAAGAGAGCCAGGCAATCACTACGAGTTCTAAAAATCAGATCAGGATTCCTCTACAGAAAGAGAGCCAGGCATTCACCAAACTGAAGCAATTGAGATGTAAACCTCAGCAATCATCACCATCACATGCGTGCAGTCCCTATTGCAATGTCATTTGAAGATCACATGCGTGCAGTCCCTGTTGCAATGTCATTTGAAGAAAGATATAGATGTCATAGCTTGACGCCCACGCGCACTTGTCCTTAATTTACCACCAAGCCAAACCTTAGGGTTTCATCATTCAACAATCCTGTTAGAAATCCATGAAAATCAGTTTCTCCGACTGGTTTTAGGGTTAGAATGGACGATTGCAGTACTCTAGATTGGTGGTTGATTAGGGTTTGAAGAATTCATGGCGATGGTGATGAAGAAGATGAGAGATAGTGATGGCGGTGCCATCGAGCTGCTGCCTCCGGTGATTCTGCAGGACATTCTGACTATGGGGCGGTTGGAGGCGGCGGACTTGGCGGCCTTGGACGTGTGCTCGTCCGTGTTCCGCAACGTTCCGTGCGGCGGATTCGCGTCCGTCACGGAGGCGGCTGCGCATCACTACTGTCAGGGCAACCAACTGTTCGCAAGGCTCGCCGCGAGCGCGCAGACGGAGCTTGTGGCGCGGTGCGAGGGCAAGCAGAAGCTCGTGCGTATGCTCGTCAAGCGCAAACCCTAACTACGCAAACCCTAACTGCTGGAGAAGTTGACCAAGGCGAGGTGTCCTCCAGCGTGAATGGAATCATGTCCGGGGTTTGGATCGCATTGCCTGCTCGATCGATCTGCTACGTCGCTGTAGAGACGGGCACAGCACTGCGTTCCCGACTGGCGCCCGCCGCGCTTCCCGAGGCGTTGTTGACGTCCACGCGACGTCCTCGCCAGCTGATCAGTATTGAACGCCCAAGCAACCTCGATGGAATCTATGGATGAGTTATGTTTTCATCCACGGAGCTCAATTTTCATCTACGCGTTCATCCATCGGCGCCCTCATTTCTCATCCTAAATTCTTTTATAATAAGACTAGTGGCATACCAGTGTCCTTTGGACACCTTTCTTGTTGGATAATTTTTGTTTGAGATCAAATCCAAATCCTAATGAAAGGACACATTCAAATGATTCCTCTAAATGGTACACTTAAAGGATCCCTTCAAAGGGAACATTCAATGGATTCCTCCAAAGGGCACATTCAATGGATTCCTCCAAAGGGCACATTCAATGGATTCCTCCAAAGGGCATAGAAAGTCATCCAAAAGTTCCATTTTCATCCATGGAGCTCAATTTTCATCGGCGCGCTCATTTCTCATCCTGTATTCTTTTATATATATATATATATATATATATAAACTTAACTTTGAAAGAACAGATAAATCAAGAAATCAAAATCAGAAATTTAAAAAAATCAAAATTAAAATAAATAAATAAATAAAAAACGAAAGATAAATAAAAATCAAATCAAATCAAATCAAATAATAATAATAATAATAATAATAATAATAATAATAATAATAATAATAATAATAATAATAATAATAATAATAATAATAGATCAATTAGGATAACCCGACTAATAATTGTAAAATAAATATATTAAAAACATTAAATTTAAAACATAATAATAATAACAACAAATAAAATAAAAATAAATTTTAAAATAAATTACAACTGGCCAGAATCAAGGCAGTGGTAAGGAATTTGATTAAGCGGCTCACAAAGTGAGTGGGTGGTAATTGACGTTGGATTTAACTACAACCGTAAATAGTCTTATCAACCGTGTGTGGAATTAATGTAGGCATCGAACTAAAGGAGCACATTTTTTCATCATAGTTTTTTTTTTTTGTCAAGGGACCCCTTGACGATGCTAGCGTCAAGGGATCCCTTGATGATACCAGAGTGATTTTTTATCTAGACTTGGTAATTTGTTTTTTGCTGTTCATTTTCGTCGAGGGATCCCTTGATGAATCTAAAGTCAAGGAAACGTATTTCTTTTCTTTATTAACTTCTATTGTTATTATGATAGAGATTTGTCTTTTTATTCCATGTATTTTGCTTATTCTTTATAAGCCTGTTTTTGCTATCAGTAATCCTCTTAAGTAGGGATTGTTGTCTTTGTACCACTTTTCCCCTTGTGTGCATTGTGATTACACTGGTAGAATATGTGTTTTGAATTTTTATCCAGATTTAGTAATTCTTATTCACCTTTTTTGTGTCGAGGGATCCCTCAATGGAACTAACCTCAGGAACACATTTGCACCTTTTTACAAACAGCGGTGAACTCGAAGAAGGTCATTGTGTTTTCAATGAATGGCTTACTCTGCTTTGAACAATATGATCTTTACACTCCGTGGCCTCTGAAGACCTCCAACATCGTGGCAAGACTGGCTTTGTAGAACTTTTCAAAATTCTCTTCCAATTTTTCCATGTTGGAATATGGTCTTCTATGCACCCGGGCCGTCTGACGAAGGTCCTTAAATTCCTCCTTCCGGAGAGAGTTAGGAAACGGCTACTTCTTGTTTATGGTCAAAACAAGTGCTATCGTCCTCAGCACTATCATGTTTGTAACAAGCTGCTTACTCGGCTCTTCACGGATTTCAAGACAAAGGATGTCGTCTCTGTTGATCATCGACAGAGACGACATGCGTACAATGGAAATTTGGCTTGCTACTTCCCGAAGCCCTAGCTTGGAGAATTAGCTTTACCAAATGTCATCCCAAACATTAGTACAACACTTCTTCCTTACATTCTCAAATTACAGGGTTACAATTCTGTTAGAACGTTTCTACAAGAAAATCCATTCGATGGAAAATTTAGACGGCAGCTTCTTTGAAGAGACTTCGGTTATAATGAATTTTAGTGAGTGCTTACTTTGTCCTTGGTAACAGGGGATCCCCCTATACTGTACTATTGGGTACACTACACTGATATATGGTTGTAAACCATTTTTTCTTTACTCCAATATATATTTACGGTTTCTGACAGCAAGTTTGCATTTCAATTTGACGTGTTGCTTCGTATGGCACTGCGATACCACTATATGTATGTACTATCTTTTTTGTTGCTATATTTGACCTCTTGGACATCTTTCTACACCATATACTACAACAATTTGCAGTTTATATTCAACCTCACGGGGGATCCCTTGAAGAAGATACTCCCACTGGGGACTCCTTGAACTAAATATTTTGCATACAACTCTTCCTAGACCAAATTTTGGTGCCTCAAACCTTGGCCAATTCGACTCTGAATTGGACGGTTTCTCTGCCTACTGTAGCTGAAATTTTATCCTCAACTTGACTAGACCATCACAACTTGTGCACGAGTCACCAATCAAACCCAATTCAGCTGACCAGCAGCTCCAGCATTCATGTCAAGTTCAAGCCATGCATATAATTTGACACCACTTAAGCACCTTGAGCTACACTGGCTACCTAGCAAGGCAACACCATGCCCTTCTCCACTATCAACTTCATTAACACTTGATTAACAAATCAAGCAAATTCAAGTAACCCTAGGAGGTCCAAAATTGGACAGCGCTTCCGCGTAGGGAAGTTGCCACAAATTCAACTAACATGCAAGGAGATCTTCCGCATGCATTTAATCTCAAAGACAAGAGGCAATTCACCTCATCCACGCCTCCATGCTTCACTTTAAGTCCAGCTCCTCTCTTCCCGAATCAAAATTTGAGGGTGTCTCTACAGCTTCTCACTTGGCTGACGTCTACTCACTAGTTCTCTGAATTCCGAGTGTGGGCTTCCTTCCCAAGCCGCAGCCTAATTGACCAAGGGAACCAAAAATTAAGCTTGGAGCCGGCAGCATCCCAAGCTGTCCTCGAGACTTCACAGACGTTACCAAAAGGAGAAGGAGAATTAAACTTGGGACCCGGCAACATTAGTCTGCCCACGGATCTTCACAGAAATTTTGACAAAACAAAATAAATAAATAAACTTGGGCCCGGTAGCATTCAATTGTCTACAAGACTCACAAAATTTTTGACAAAACAAAAAATAAACTTGGGCCCATCAGCAATCAGTTGTCCACGAGACTTCATGGAAATTTTGAAGAAAAAGAAGAAGAACGCCAGTCTCCGTAGGGGGCCGGCGTGAGTAAAGTGTCCGTTCATTCCACCACTAAGTCCATACCCACTGGGCATGGGTTAGTAGTATGTAACTACTTACCTCTTTTGAGGGTAGACACTATGTGCCGAGTAACAAGTAACCAATATCAAGGAACCCTAGGTCCCAAAGAGTCCTAAAAGAGGGAGGGCAAGTACGGTGAAATGCGAAATGCAAGTGTAGATCTATGGAGGGGGGTTCGAAGCATCAGGAAGGGGTTGGTTGTTTTCAAGTTTACGTTTATGTAGGAGTATCAACATAGCATGTTGAATTGCAATAATGTTAATATTTGAAAAAGTGGTTTTGATTGAAGTGATGGGGATTTTAAATGTTTCTTCAAGGGTTGTCATTGAGGGAATGAAGGTGGTGGCTCTAGCACCCGCGGTGATGACAATGAGGGGGTCTACTTTCCATCCTAGTGCTTGAATATCGTCAAGTAGTGGTTGGTATTTATTTGTTTTGTTTGCAATAGTATCCAGAGAGAATCTATCATTGCAATATGTGAATTCAATAAATTGGATGGTGAGACTAGGGTCTATGTGGTTTGGTGGGGGGTCTTTGTATGAAAGTCCTCTAACACATAGTAGGTCGGGTTTGAATCTTGCATTATAGTGGCATCTTTGAGTATGACAGATGTAGGGTAATAGCCAAGGAGGGACCGTATTTTCTTGTGGGTTGTCATTAAAGGTTCCGGCATTCATGAGAATGAAACATCGGAATTTGGTTGATGATATAAGTAGTTTACGAATAGCCCATACAGCTTTGTTGTGTCTTTTGACAATTAGTGAGTGTATATGGGGGTTTTGGCACTTGAGTAAGACATGTAGCCATGTGTCTGGGTACGTGGTATTGCAAATTGGACATGTAATTGTAGGAAATCTTTCTATTCCAAAGAAGAGTTGTTTGCGGGCATTACCCATGTATTGTCCGGTGCGGAATTTGATTAGGCTTGTGATTTGTGGGTGCGTTATAATGGGGTTTTTCCAAAAATTGTTGGACAGTACGTTGTGAATGTTTGGGTTGCCAGTCCATTTATCAATATTAGGGAAATTTTCTGTAAGTTTTTCTAGGTTATTTATAAGATCATGTTTTTTGAGGTATTTGTCCAAGAATCGTATGGGGCCTTTATCGGAAGTTTCGCCCATGGATGGCCATTCATATCTATGAAAGTAATATGCGGTGGCATGGGCGTGTTCATATAGGTGTTCAGCATTCTTGTGGGTTTTTTCTCTTCCTTCCTTTGCTAGTTTGTCGGCTTGTTCATTGCCGTCGATATTAGCATGAACTCGGACTTTGTGGAGTGTAGTAATCTGTGTACGGTTTTGGAGCATTGCAACCATAGATGTAAGGATAGTTTTATCCGGGTGACTGTTGTGTAAAGTAGGGTGTTTAATGTGTGTATTAAGGAGATATAATACATTTATGCAATCTGTAAAAATGTGAGCCGGTTCGATTGGGTATTGAGTGGTGATTATTTTAAAGGTTTTATGTATAGCCATCATTTTGGCTCTTAGAATATTTTGGAGTCCATGTAGTCTTTTGCCTAATTTAATTTGTTTGGTTGAATTGTATATCCCATAACCGGCTTTTTCTCCATGCCAATGTCCTGGGCTTACTTTGGTTGGTTCTTTAAAGGAGCCGTCAGTGTAGTAGCTAAAGTTGGGGTCAAATTTAAGGTTTGTATTAATTTGGTAGTAGGAGAGGGGGAGGCTGAATTCGGTAATTGGTGATGCGAAGATGTTTGTGTAGGGGGTTTTAGACCATTTTTTGTTGCGGTTTACACAGGTTGAAATGGGTGTGGGAGAGGCAGTTGCGGTGTATACCTTGTTAATGTTTAGATTTTTGCTATCAAAGTGAGATGAATGAGGTTTTCTAGATTACCTATTTCTCGAGTTTTGTGATGTATACATAGGATACGTAGGGTTGCTGGTTCAAGGCGGGGTGTTTGTATATGCGGTGGTATGTGGGTTCTTTGTAGGTCATAGAGTCGGCTTCAAATAGTACTATGATGTGTGAGTCCAAGAATGGGCCTAAGTGTGGGTTGGAGTTGTGGTACCAATGAGTGTCGGGAGTGATAATAATGGTGATGTTGTGGTTGGGATCATTGTTTGCCGCTAGGCGTGCCCAATGTGTTGTTTGTTGTGTTTCTTCTTCGTTGTGAGGGTGTGCAAGGCCTATTCCGCTCCACCTATAATCAAAAGCTTTTCCAAGAGAACCAAAAATCTTATCACGTTCGAATGGAGAGTAGAATTTTGAGATTTTTGTGAAGCATGTACCGGGGGATGAGAAGTATGAATGTGTGATATTCAGAGATGTAATAAGGTAGTCTAAGATAAGATCGGGTAATGTGTAATGTGCATTTTTAAGGGGGTCATTTTTGGGTATTCGGTAGTTATATCTTTGGTATAGCCAAACAATTTTGGTTTCAAATGTTTGGGGTGTTGGTTCAATGTTAATGGGAGTTTGTAGTGCGTTGTGATATTGGTTCCACAGCCACTGTAGTCTAGCGAGTGGTATGGTTATTAGATGTCTCCCATTACCTTCATATATGTGGGCATTATCTTGTTGTATTTTGATAGTATTTGTTTGTACGAGGATGTCTGTTTCGGGATTGCATTTGGTTGTAAAGATGTTGAGGAGGGGGATAATAATAGGTGGCGTGACAAATCTTCTATCTCGAGGTTGTGCTTGAGGGTGGTGTAATTGTATGATATTTAGGTAATAATTGTTTTGAGTTCTAAGGTAGTATTGTGTGAGGATTTCGGTGTTATGTAAGGAGGTATTTGGGTTGTGCCAAGGGATAAGATTTCTTTGTGGGAGCTATTTGGCGTAGGTGGTGTTATTGTGGAACCAATGGCATAGGTAAGACATATATTGTTTGCTCATGTTGTAAGAGTCAGTGGACTTTTTATGTTTGTGCGCGGTTATGTTGTTTATTGGGTGTATGGAAGGATTTTTTAATATATGTGGTGGGGGGGTATATGGTCGTGAATGTGGCGGATTTGGAGGGATTAATGGGAGGTTGATGTTGTGGTGGATGTCATTGTGATCGATGATGTATGAGTCTTTAAGTGTGTACGGTGTGGCATGAGTGGTGCAAGGGTTGGGGCATGTAGGGAGGCATGGAGGATGACAAAATAATTGTTTAGCAATATTTAGTGCACTTTTTATTAATTTGTGAGGGGTACCGTAGAATGTTTTGTAGCTCTTGTCATCCATAAGGTGTGTTCCATTTGGTAGTATAATTTGTTTTAGATTGGTAATGTTTGCAGAAAAAAGTTTTTGTAGGAGTTTGTCGGATAATTGACGGTCAAGTCTAGGGAGGTTATGTATTTCATTTGCCCAATTTTGTTTGAGCGGCACAGGGCCTAGTAGGAAATCTTCTAGTGTGCTTTTTAGAAATGTTTGACCTTCTGTTTTGAGTAGAAAAAGTGTGCGGGTAATGGGAGACCGAAGACAATCAGTTTTTTTAAGTCTTTGGAGGTATTGTGCTCCTCCATAAATGGCAAGGATGTGCCGAAGGAGTCCGCTATAGATTAATCATAGTCGTCCCTTGTCGTTAACTGCATTCTAGAGTTGTTCTCCAATGCAACGTAGATAGGCATTTTTGAGGGAAAAGACTTCTAATCCGAATAGTTCGTGGGGGAGTTGTGTTATGACATTGGGCATACAATTAGAAAGTCTGCATTGTTTCTTTTGTATGGCTATGATTTTTTTATCAAGTTTGTTTATGGCGGGCATGGAATAAGGGACCGTATAGAAACTATATGAGATACCCGGGTGTATGATGGTATCAATCATTTTAATTTTTTGTTGCAATGTGGCCGGACATAGTGAGAGTTCCTTGCATTGTTTAATAAGTTTTGTAGTAGTAGCGTGAATTTGAATTTTCCATTTTAACGATGGGACTAGGTTTATTCCAAGGTATATGTAGGATTGGTTTTGGTTGAGAACGGGAATTGGTTGGTTACGATATTGGATATTGGTAGCTTGAATGAGGGCTTTGAAGGCGGTCGGATTTATTTTGGATTTGTTTGGGCATCCAGTTACGGCACATTTCTGGACCCCAAGTTCCATCCCTGTCCATAGACAAAATTTGTCTATTTTGTCTAATTGAATTTGGAGTGATTTAAGGCGACCGGAGATGGCCGCTAGATCATCGGCATATGTGGCCGAGTTTACGGTGATTTTTGAGGTACGAAATGTGTAGCCATTATTGCCTCTTTGAAGCCATCTCAATAGAGGTTCTAGAAAAATAATAAAGAGGTATGGGCTCAATGTATCGCCTTGGATAGTACCACGTTGGATGGGGATAGGGCGTGTTTTACCAAAGAATTCTCCGGTGTATGTAGTGGTAGATTGAGAGTATTTATTACCAACCAGTGTGACTGCGTCTTCCGGGTACCCAAGATCACTCATTATGGCTAGCAATCGAGGATGGTCAATGGAACCGAATGCGTTTTTAAAGTCGATGTAGAGTATGTAAATGTCTTTATTAGTGAATTTTGCATCTTCAAGTGCGGCAATGAGGGTTTGAAGTTGCCGTGTGGTACTTCTCTCGGCTCTAAACCCTTCTTGGCTTTCGTGTAATATTTGGTGTATTTCCCCGAAAGTCGATAATATTGATGTTAGTGTGCTAGTATATAATTTATAAATGGTGTTAGCTAAGGCAATAGGTCGGTGGTTAGGTAGCACGGATGGGTTTCCTTTTTTGTATAATAAGATTGTTAGGCTTGTTTTCCAAGATGTTGGAATGGATTTTTGTTTGTAACAGTGAAGGAAGAATGATGATAGGAGGTCGTGGAATCTTGGGGGCATGTTTTTTAGAATTGAGTTGGGTATATGGTCCGGGCCGAGGGCTTTGTTAGTTCCCAAATTTTTTAGGCACATGTTGTATATGTCCCTGTTATAATATGTGTGGAGAGGTATTGTTGGTTCGCCTCTTTTGTCAATGGTAAATCCGTCTAAATCATGCCACAGGTATTGCCTAACTCCGCACGTGCATGTTGATGTGTGTTGTGGTTGGAAGTGACATGCGGGGGTGGTTGGTCTATTGTTTATGGATTGTTGAAAATGTATTTCGTTTGCTATGTCATCAGGGCTGGTTAGAATGTTATTGTTTTGATCTAAGATGCAATCTAGTGGAATGTTTGTGTTATTTTTAAAGACTGTTCTATTAATCTTTTTTGGGCTAGTTTCGTATAATTGGTGATACTTAGATATGGCTTTTTTGACACATTCTCTTGCATATTTTGTAGTAATTTTCCGAGCTTCTTTGTTGGCAGTTTTTGCAATGATTGCAATGTCTTTTAGCCATTCTTCGTGAAGGGTGTTAGGTAGTGGTAATTGTGGGATATGTGGGTGACTGAGATTTTGTAATTCGGAGATTATTGGGTGGGTTTGCCAATTTTGGTTAGTTTTAGCGGTGTAAATTGTTTTACGAATGGTGTGGTATGTGGCAAGATGTTGTTTCCACTTTTTTGCTAGTTTTCTCGGGAGATATCTTCCTTGTTTTGAGGTTCTAGGTGTGAGTTGTGGAATTGGGGGGGCTTTATAAGTTTTTTCTAATATAGTAGAAATTTCATTAATAAGTTTGTCAAGAGTTGTGCAAGCTTCTTCCCATTGTAATTGTGTGAGGTGTTGGTGGTTAGAAAGAATATCTGTAAGGGAGTCTATTTGAAGTGAGTTTTTTTCAAAGAATATTGTATTAACCCCTAAAGTCGAAAGCCCTCAAAACTGCCAAAAACCCTCAAAACTGCCCTCTTTCAATGAAAGGTGAAAATTTTTAACTTTTGACAAATTTTCGAGTATGTAACCGTAAGATCTAGTACCTAACTTGTACATGTACATGCAAACCGAATCTTAGATTCAAATTCCTCTCCATTTGGGAGATCATAATGTTCAAAGTTGAAAAAAAAGATTTTTTCCTTGCTGTAGAATGGAAAACTAATGTTTTGGGGGCCAAAAAAACCAATTTTGAAAGGAAATTTGACATGAGGCTCTTCAAATTCTTGTTCCTATGTGAGTAAGGAATATGTCCATATAATTTTTACCCTCATAGGACCTATAAAACCTAAAGAAATGCTTCATTTTTCACATGGAGGTATGCTGAAATACAAATACAAATGCCCATTTTCAACAATTAAAAAGGCATGTAAAAAATTATCCGATTGAAAATCCAAACGGTGAGATCATGCTTTACTACCTCTTTTATATGTACGAAAAACAAAATTCGAAAAAAAATAAAATCTCAATTTTTGGTGAATTTTTGAAGTTACTGCGATCTAATTGATTTTGGGCAGATTTTGAGAATAATTGAGCATATACCGCAGTTCTGGGCAGATTTCAGCATGCCCTAACAGTGTTTTCAAACTTTGACCGTGAATATCTCCTAAAGTATGAGGAATTTTGAAGCATGAATGGTGTCATTTTAAAGGTCTGGGAAAACTCTACAATCTTCCATGGTAATAACTTCATACGATCTAAATTTAGTAACTGAGAGCCTGACCAGAGTCAGATCGACCACATTCTGGTCGATTTCGACTTTAGGGGTTAAAGTTATAAAGGTTTTCTTTTAGGATGGGATTTAGTATTTTAGTATCATTTGAGTTGATGGTTGTGGGAGGTCTACTTATGAGGGTGTTGCAAGGTATATTGAGTTTGATTGGGAAGTGGTCCGAGTTTAAATTGGTTGTGGTATTTGTGGTAGATGTATAACGGGTATGGTTAGGTGTTTTAATGTAAAATCCATCAATTAGGCTAGTGTGTGTGTAGTTATGTCCACCTTGACAAGAGTATTGTGTATTTGTTGGGATTAGATATAATCCTAGGTTATCCGTATAATTTCGCCATTGATAGTCTATGTCCATTGGGGGTAGAAACCCCTCCGTTTTGCCGTCCAATAAGGGCAATATCTCGGTTAAAGTCTCCATAGAGTATTATTGTATGGTTAGTGTGTGTATTTATTTGTGAAGTGATGGAATTTTGGATTTCCGGGATAAGCCTCGAGTCTTCTATGTGTGAAGGCATGTATAGGTGAAGAATGAGCCATGGTTGAAGGGGTCGGTTAGTAATTTCAATAATTTGAAGATATGGTGATATATTAGCCGGGGTGGGGGTTTTAGTAATATTCCCGGAGAAGGCATATGATTGGTGTATGAGCATGAGTAGGCCTCCTCTTGCCGGTGTATATGGTCTTTGTTGTTGGATGCATCGTGTGAGAGAATGAGTGTTGTTAAATATAAGTTTATAATCTGGGAATGTTTTTTGGATGTATCTTGTGGATTTAGTAGTAGTTATTTTAGTTTCTTGTATGGCAATTATGGCGGGTGGAGCGTTGGTGTGGGCGGTTAGATTGTGTGTGCATGGTAAAGCAATATTTAATGTTGAGGCGTTCCATGTAGTTATATATGTGTTTCTATTGTCTGTATTGTCGTGGTTGCAAAAAGGAGGGGAGATGTGGGTGGGTGTCGGGGTGGGGTGCGTGTAGGCATGGATTGGTTCAAAGCATCTAAGAGCTTCAAGGATGAGATTATGTGGGAAGTAGGGAAATTTTAGTTGTAGTTCATCGGGGGAAGGGGGTGGGGTTTGACTATGAATAAAGTTGTATAGGTCATTATGTAAAGAGGTTTTGTGTTCAAAAAGGTGTTGGTTTTCTTCTAGGAATTTGGTGTATGGGTGGTGTGTGTCTATATGTCTTTCAGGGGGATTATGTAGGGAGGATAGGATATTTAGTAATATATTTGTCCAATGTGTTGGGTTTGTGTCGGTAGAATGTTTGTTGGTGATATTGTTGCATTCGTCTATTGATGGGTGGAGGGTGGTAATTATGGCGAATAAAATATGTGTGGATGGGTGGTTGATTTTTTGGAGTATATAACGGGAAATGTTGAGGTAGAGGGTGGAAAAAGTTTGGTGAAGTGTGATTATTTTTTAGAAGTGGTGCAAAGGAAGATGCTAGGTGTTGATATTCGGGGTATAGTTTTATAGTGTTCTCGATGAAATATATTTTTGATAGTCTTCTGTGTCTATTTGGATGGTTGTGGAAGACATTTTGCATTGGGCCGGGGTTAGTTTCTATATCTCCGCAAAGTGTAATTAGTAGTTTGTAATAAGTAGTGTTTATGGTTACTAGTGGGAGGAGTATGGAGTGTTGTTTTTGTGTTTGTTGTTGTTGTTGTTGTTGTTTTTGTTTTTGTTGTTGTTTTTGTTTTTGTTGTTGTTTTTGTTTTTGTTGTTGTTTTGCACTTTTATTATTTTTGTATTTTCTTTTTCTTTTGTTGTTGTTGTTTTTTATTTTTATTTTTTTGTTTTTTTGTTGTTGTTGTTGTTGTTGTTGTTGTTGTTGTTGTTATGTATTATAGTATATATATATACTATGATATCTTTATCTTTTTTTCTATTTCTATTTCTATTTATTTTGTGGCTTTTAATATGTATTTTAGTATATATATATACTATATTGTTTTTGGTTGTAGCTTTGTTTGACGCTATTAGTTTGACGTGTCCATCTTATTTTCGATGACTCTTTGCTCCCGTTCCGATGCTTGAGTTTCCGCTGCCATGATGGTTGCAATGAGTTGAGATCGTAAGGTGGACATTTCCCCTCGTAGGGATTTCACCGTATTTGCTTGCACTAGGTCCGCATATTGTCTTGCTTCTTCCACAATTTCTCCTTTCATGGTCTTCATTTCTCTTCGGAGTTGTTGTAGGGTGACTCCATTATTTTTGTTTGGGCCATTTTCCATTGCAATTACTGCATTTGCTACAACCGAGTTAACATCCATAAACCCTAATCGGATTAGCTCGTCCGCACTAGGTTTGTTGCTACCATCCAAGCTTTTGGGGTGGGGGGTAAACATAATATACTTGCCATGTAGTTTTTTGTTTTGCTTGACAAATTTTTTGTACACGGCTGCATTTAGACATTCGATGTTACAAATCCCTACATGTCGGCCATGTTCGAGTTTGAAGAATGTATCAACCACATTCTCTTCCCCGAGTATTGACTTGAGCCCATCCACTATTTCTTTTTCACTTTTCGTTTTGTTGAGGTTTTTTGCTATGAGGATTAAACAATTCTTTTTTGCAATTTCATCCTCATCCATCTTCCGGGTAGCAAAGACCGGCACAAAGATCTCATTATCAAATGAGACTTTATAGTCCTTTACTTTGGCCGCTTGTTCCGGGGAGGGAATTTTGACCCATGCGAATTCAAAAAACCCTTTCTTTTCTACCCCTGTTACCTCAAAGTCATATCCCCTTTCAAAACCATCTCTCACAATCTTGGCATGCAAGTCATATGGTTCTTTATTGACAAGACTAGGGCCATAAATTTTCACTGATAGGAGGTGTGAAAAGGCCAAGGCGTCATATGATTTGCATACTTTGCCCATGTGGGGAATTTCTTCATTCAATGTTAGAATGAAGGGTCTTAACCCTTGTAATAGGCCTTTTCCATCCATTTCAGGATTTTTAAGATGCAATTTGATGACTCCATTCCATTTCTCAGAATGGTGATATCAAAAGATGGCTATGGGCTCCCCAGTCCAGGTACCAAGGGGAATTCCCATGTTTTTTAGCCTTGTTTTTGTCATCTCTAACACAGCCTCTTTTGTCCATACTTGGTCCCCAAGTTCAAAGTGAATTGAGACTTCGTAATCCAAGGCAAAGCCATTTTTATCCACCTCAACTTCACTTGGAAGTTGGGTGAGATTAAAGTGGTTACCGTCCTTTCCATCGGATCTTTGTAAGATCCATTCCTCTAGAGGGACAAATGGGTAGGATGGCATAGCTTCGAAGCTTTCAGCTGCTTCTTTTGGATTTAGACCACTTTTGATTAGTTCTTCTAAGGCAATTATAGGAGTTTTTGGACTTCCTCTATTTTTTGCAAGAATATTCATTGTATTGAATCCTAACGAGTATTTGGTGTGAGGCAAACTTGTTGCCTTCACCTTTTTCTGGGAGGTACTTGCAACAACCATGGCATTTTGCAATTCGTTCATGACAGGTGGGTTTTTCTCAACTACCTCAACAAACAATCTCTTTGATGGGGTAGCAGTAGTTTGAGCCATAGTGTAATTTACCAAAGCAAGGATTTTTCTAAGGATATTCTAAGTGTTTGTTGCAGTGTTTCCCCTTATCCCCTTGTCTTTAGCTCCTTCCCTCAATATGTATTGAGAGCTTGTTGGAGCTAATGTGAGCAAGAAGGGGTATGCAATACTTAGATAGATGATATGCAAGCAAATGACTTGACCTTTGATACCTAAGAGTTCTAATTGAGACGGGCAGAGATAGTGGTAGTTAGTGACTATTACCCATACACACACATGAGAGGTGCCAGAAAATTGTGCACCTCTCCTAGTGACTAGATTTGATATTAAGTTTTGTGTGAGAACAATAGATTTGAATAATAAACCCAGTAATAAGGAAGACTAACAAGTTGTGAAGGAAGTGGAAGTGAACTGTGAACTAAGTACGTAGTCTCTTGGTTACCAAAGTTACCTGGAATTGGGTCGTTGTGGTTATACGACTTGGTTGCCTTCCACGACCTATTGTAGGTTGCGTATAGGGTAGCGCCATCGTGGTGGAGTGATGGGGTTGGCATGTAGTTCTTCTTTTCTTCTCTTGGGCTTCTGCCGCTGTCTTCTTTTCCTTTCTGGTCTATTGATGGTACCTTCGGAGTGTCGTTGGTGGCGTTGTGGTGGCACGTTGGGGTCCCGAGGGCGGCTCCTGCTCTCATGGGTTCCAGTGCTGCTCTGGCCGTCGAATTTCTGAGTGCTGGGGGCGGGAGCTGCGGCTTCGGTAGTCTCCCGTAGTGTGCTAGCAGCTCGTTGGTATGCTCCTGAGGTGCACGTCTTCTCGCCTCTGCTGCTCATCTTTGGCTGGGATCCTTCTTCTCGTCTTGTATGTGTTGGGTCTTGCGTGTGTTCTGCGGCCTTGGTTTGGTGTCGGTTGCCTGCAGTTGCCTGTAGCACTTCTGCCGTGCTCGTCTCTTCTCTGTCACTCCTTGTTTATGGCTGAGGTTCTTCTTCTTCAATCTTCTGTGCAGTTTCTTGCTTGTTTGCTTCGGTTTATTTGGTCTTACGTGTTGTTCTTCCCTGGTTAGGGTTTTCGAAAACACGAGGTTAGTGGGGAAGTGAGGGTTATGAGCGATATAGAAAGTTCTAAGCAATACATTGCATGAGGGAAGGTGGTAGGATTTACGAAATAGAAGCAAAAATTTACGAGATAGGGTGGGAAATGCTTCACTGCACGAGTGCGTTGGATCTGGGCTGGTGGCGGTTGTTGATCTCCTGCTGGTGTTGCAGGTCGGTCGAATGCGTCGGCGCTTCCCTCCTGCCGTGTGGTCGTCCAGTTGTATGCCGTCTCCACAGTGTCGTGCTGGGGCGCGTTGTCTGGTAGAAGAGAGGGCCTGCCGTCTAGTAGAAGAGGGGGCCTCGTGCTGCTCCTGTGGACGTTGGATATGTTGGGCCGTATGTTCCTGGAGTGCGATCGCTCTCTCCCTGGAGAGAGTGTGTGTAGCAGAGATAGCATGGGGCGATCGAGAAGAAGAGGAGTTCTTCAAGCAAGGTAGGTGTGTTTTATACCTTTTGTTGTGTTCTTGGGATG
Source organism: Bryoerythrophyllum caledonicum (assembly GCA_963971425.1). Lineage (NCBI taxonomy): Eukaryota > Viridiplantae > Streptophyta > Bryopsida > Pottiales > Pottiaceae > Bryoerythrophyllum > Bryoerythrophyllum caledonicum. Next base: position 24,537,562 of record OZ020523.1, read on the forward strand.
TGATGAATTCGTCTGTTGTTGTTGGATGTATTTCGCTCACATCTTGCTGTTGGCTAGGGTTGTATGTTGGTGTTGGTCGTTCGATTTGATCTTGACGGTTGGGTTTCAAATCCGTTTTTCTTGTTGTCTTCACTTGGTCTTTTTTGGAGATTTTGGCGTTAGGGTTTCGTTCAATCTTGATCTTGGTTTTGTTGCCATTATAATCAAAGAGCCGTTTTGATGTCTTGGTAGCTGGAGTGATAATCAATCTGTGATGTGAGTTGGATATGGGATCTTGAGCTGCATGGCGGAAGTATGTGGTTGGTGTTGTTGTTTGTTGATGTTGGTGCTGGATTTCGTTGTATGGTGTTGGTAGCTGCGGCTCTTGTTGTTGTTGCGGCCTTTGTTGTTGCTGGTGATTAGTGGCTCTTCGTCTCCGTGTTTTTTTGTTGCTTGTTGCTTGGCAGTAGAGGTTGTGGTTTTTCCTGGTGAAAAGGGGGAGAGAACATGTAATGATTAGTAAGGGAGTGGAAGTATTTACCTTGACCGAGAAGGATGGTCTTGTGGCATTATCTTGGGTGTTCGGTGTTGTACATTTGGTGATGTCTTTCTTGAACTTGGGGTGTTGTCTTCGCTGTTGATTTCGCCGAGTTCGTATTCTTGTTCTTCTGCTGCTTGTTTCCTGACTGTGGAGGTTGCAGTCTTTCCTGGTGAGAAGGGGGAGTAAACAGGTAGTGGTTAGAAAGGGAGTGGGAGTGCTTACCTTGACCGAGGAGGTTGATCTTGTGTCGTTACTTTGGATGTTTGGTGCTGTGCATTTGGTGTCGTCTTGCTTGATCTCAGGGTGTTGACTTTGCTGTTGATTTTGCTGAATTTGTCTTCGTGTGTTTTCCCTACTTGTTGCACGACAATGGAGGTCACGGTCTTTCTTGGTGACAAGGGGGAGAGAATAAACACTGATTAGTAGTGTAGTGAGAGTGCTTACCTTGACTGGGGATGGTGGTCTTGTGGCGTTGTCTTGGATGTTCGGTGCTGTGTAATTGGTGGCCTCTTGCTTGGTCTCGTAGTGCTGATTTTGTTGTGTTCGTCTTCGTATTTCATTGCTTGTCGTCCGGCAGTAAAAGTTGCAGCCTTTTCTGTTGAGAGGGGAAAGAGAGAATATAATAATTAATAAGGAAGTGGGAGTGCTTACCTTATTCGGGGAGGGTGGTCTTGTGGCGTTGTCTTGAGTATTCGGTGTAGTGTATTTGGTGACGTCTTGCTTGATCTTGTGGTTCTGACGTTGCTATATTCGTCTTTGTGTTTTTTTTCTTCTTGTTGTTCGTCGGTAGAAGTTGCAGCCTTTTCTGGTGCAAGGAGGGAGAAAGCATATAATGATAAGTAGGGGAATGGGAGTGCTTACCTTGACCAAGGAGGATGATCTTGTGGTGTTGCCTTGAGTGTTCGGTGCTGTGCATTTGGTGACATCTTGCTTGTTCTCAGAGTTTAGGCTTCGATGTGTTTGTCGTCGTATTCTTTTCCTACTTGTTGTTCGACAATAGAGGTAGTCTTTTCTGGTGAGAAGAGGGAGAAGACACAAAGTGATTAGTAGAGGGGTGAGAGTGCTTACCTTGGCCGATGAGGATGATCTTGTGATGTTGTCTTGAGTCGGTGCTGTGCATTTGATGTCGACTTGTTTGATTTCGGAGTGCTGACTTATCTGTGTTTGTCTTCGTGTATTTTTCCCTCTTGTTGCTCGGCCATTAAGGGTGCAGTTTACCCTGATGAGAGGGGAGAAAAAACAGGTGATGATTAGTATGAGAGTGTGAATGCTTACCGTGGTTGAGGAGGGTGGTATTGTGGCGTTGTCTTGAGTATGTTCAGAGACGTCTTGCTTGGTATCGGAGTACCGCCTTTGCTGTGGGTATCTTCGAGCTCTTGTTGCTTGTTGTCTGTTGCTTGTTGCCTTGTCCGAGGAGGGTGACCATGTAGTGCTGACTTGAGTGTTCGAGGCTATGTGTTCGAGGCTGCCTTGTTTGAGCTTGGGATGTTGACTCCGCTATCTTGTTGATGTTGCAGGTTCATCTAGAGTGCTCATCGGCGTCGAGGCGCTCAACTGAGTTCTTCTGGGTTGTTCATCAGAGTTTTCCCAGTGACGTTGACTGTGTGTTTCTTTGCCTGCCGTCGTTTGTATGCTTCTATGCTTACAGCATCTGTTGCTTTGTGGTACCCTAAAACGATGCTCAAGCAGGTGTATAACAATAACATTGATGACTATATCATTTCTAGCAATCTTGTACATACAATATTGTGTCATATCAAAGTGCAGAATATGCATAACTGACTTAGCTGGTTTTGGAGATGGTTTCTCTCCGTGCTTGTACCTTGTAGCTTGTCGTTGATCATGTTCGCATTGTGGGTGTTGGTCGTTCTTCCTATGCTTGTATTTGTAACCTAGATGAAGAGGTGGTAGGTGTGGTGTTTCTAACTAATGGTATGGTATCCAGATCTAGATCTTGTTTGTGCAAGAGTTGTCAAGAGTAATGCCAGATCTAGTGCTAGATCTGGGCCAACACAGAGCCCCACTTCAGATCCACTCTCCCGTACTAGTGCTAGATCTTTGCAACCCATACAAGCTAATGACAAACAGTCTAGACCTTGCAATCCCTTCCAACACACTCCACATCATAGAAAACACCGTTCAGCAACAAACAAGGTACACAGAGGGATTTGCAATGAGGCCCAGCAGCCCTCATTGCCTTGTGTGTCTAGTTTGCGCCTAACACCTGAACCCCTCCTCACCAGGTATTACGGAGCTACTCCTTCCTCATCTCCTAGTCTTTCGAGATTTCCGGAAATTTTGACCTAAAGGAACAAAAAAGAAAAAAAATCAAAATCAAAATCAAATTAACCCCTAATGGACCAAGTGTCCAAAAAGGACTTTTTGAAAAATCGGTCAGGTTCCTATAGTGTCAATTTCCAACATTCCACTTTGAAATTTTTACTATAGAAAGACATTACCAAGAGCTCAGTGGGAAATTTTTTTTTCCCTAAATTGGACATTTGATGAAAAAGTTATAGGGTTTTGAATTTTAAATGGGGAGGGCGGGCACCTCCGGCACCTCCAAAAACTTTTGATAGGACACTCTATTGAAATTGAGATTTTCAGTATTCGCAAGTAATATTATTTCCCTTCATGTTGTCAAAAAAAAGTTCTTGTCTTTAGTGAAAAATAGCATACCAACACAAGTCAAACATTTTCACACATTGTCACTCATTGTCGGGCAAGGTACCAAAAAAACTTTTTCTTTTCCACATAAAACCTAGAGATCTTCATATTTTTCACATTTTATTTTTTCCACAACAATATGTAATGTAAACCTTCTTATTAACCATTCGGATTATCAATCAAAAACATGTTAAGTTCAAAAAAAATTAAAGTGTGAATTAACAAATTTCGAGCCTCCACTCCTTGCACACTTGTTTTGAATATGCTACACCCCGTCTCTACCTCTAAAAATTGGTGTGTAAGGAGCTAACATCATGCTTAACAAGATGGTAATAGATTTAGACCTTGTGTAGTGAAATTTTTTGACACCAACTGAAGTTAAAGTCTGCTGATCCACTAAACGCAGGGAAGAAAATGAACCGTTTGCTTGACTTCAAACACTATAATCTTTCAATCCGTGCAGTCAAAGTTTATGAAATTTTGTACATGTATTACTGAATAAGCCTTTATTGAGATCCTACGGTCAGAACTAAAAATCAAAGTTTTTGTTACACTCTTTATTCATTGCACTGGAATCCATTAATTTTGAAGTGTTTTTGGTGTAAAACTGTCTTGGTACCTTAGGGGTTAAACTTGGGCTCGGCAGCACTCGAGCTGTCCACGAGACTTCTCAAATATTTTAACCTAAAGGAAAAAAAAAAAAAAAAATCTTGACCCGGCAGCATTCAGCTATCCCCTAGACGTCACAAAAATTTTGACAAAAAAATGAATTGGGGTTCTCCCCTTGCCAACTGCTCGCTGATCCCCTATGATTGAGTGATCGTTATTTTTTCTTCTCCTCCCTCGTTGGGCAGCGCTTCCGCCCCTAATCTCTCTCTCCCCTCTCACGCATACACACACACCCAAAAAAAAGAGCTAGATCCAATCTTGCTGGACCCCTTGCCCATCGTCCAGCTTGCGTTTTCCTTCAATTTTTCTTTTTCTTTTCTATTTTTCTTTTCTTTTCCACTTCTTGTTTTTCTCCTTTTTCTCATTTTCCTTAACCTCCCTTCCTTCTCTTCTTTCAACCAATTTAATTTAGGACAAGGGAATTAATCCCCAGTCCTTGAGTCCTAGACAACTTCGATCAATCCATTTCTTTTCTTCTGGTACCATGAGAGGCAACTGGTGAATTAACCCAATTCAAAATCCTCATTAAAATTTATGCTACCCGGCTCACTTGGGTTTAAATTTTTTACTGGTTGATTGCACAATTAAAATTGAGTTTCCCTTAATGGTTAGTTAAGACCCATCACAGAATTTGGCCCTTCCATGAAATGTAAAGGCCTACGCCACAATTGTGTTAAAAACACAATGGAAAAAATCTAAAGGCCATTAAGCCTTCGGAGTCAAAATGGCATTTTTGCCTAAACGCCTAATTGCGCTAGGCCAAAAGAGGAAAATTGGTTATAATGGCCTAAAGATGCTAAAAAGTCACCGGTGTGACCCAATTCAACCTTTGATGGGGTTTTAAATTGCTAAAATGTCTCACATTGTTCCAAAACCGCCAGAAATGGCAGTGTGGGCTGTTATTTCGGCTCACAATCTACTCTCCAACCTCAATCCTCCATTGCTAATATCCTTGCTACAACTCTCTAGATCCTTAAAAGAGTGACAGTATGTCCACAACTCACACCCTAACTTCTAACAAGCATATCTCTTTCATTCTCTACCCAAATCACACCTTGTTTTCATCAAAACCAACTTCTAGAACACATGCTTTCCAAATCTAATCTTCAAACTTTAAATGGGTTGACATGCATCGAATGGGTCGCCTTTCCTCAATTTGGTCGCCTAAAGTGGTCCTGAAGTGGTCCTAAACTCCAGAGAGGCCCATTAGGTATGCTCTTCAACCAATTGGAATGAAATCTCTATCGTTTACTTCATCTTTTCACATGGAATAGATTAGAAGTCAAAATAATATGTCTTTGTCCCAAGAATTTCTACATTTTTTTACCCAAAAATCCCTCATCTTCTATCTTTAATTCAACATCTTAAACTACAAATTGAAACAAATTAAAAAGAATATATTCTCCAATTTATTCTAAACTTATTTTTATTTTTATTTTTTAAACTATAATCCAAACTTTCATAACATTCCATACTATTTTTATATATTATGTTCCTTTCCAACATGACAACTACTATGGAGGGGGCTAGTCTCCCTCCACACTCCCAAAGTGTCCTGATGTGACCAAAGGGTAGTTCCAGTGGGTGGAGCTAGAGTTGGAGGGAACATTCATGCTAAAAGGACCCAAGGGCGCCATTATTAACCCCTAAAGGACTAAGAGGACCAAAACGGTCCTTTGGTGAATTTGGGCAGGTACCTACGATTCGAAAAAAAATCCTTTTTAATTGGAATTTTTTTTCAAGATAGGATCTGATAAGAGCTTTGTGGAGATATTTATTTATTTATTTTTGGATTTGTGGTTTGAAAGTTAGTACCACTTAAGCCAAAAGTGGGGACTCCGGGCACCTCCAAAAATTTTGACAAAAGTTTCTATTGACATTGAGATTTTTCACACATATAAAGAATATTTCCTTCTTTAGAAATTTTCCAAAAAAATTCTTGTCTTTAGTGTAAAAAGGCATTTTATTCCAAGTCAAACATTTTCACACATTGTCGGGCAACCGGGAAAAAAATTTCATCTTTTCTACATAAAACCTAGAGATCTTCATATTTTTCACTTTTTATTTTCTCAACAACAATATGTGGTGAAAACCTTCTTATTGACCGTTTGGATTATCATTTGAATACATACGTAGTTCACAAAAAAATAAAACGTGAAATGGCAATTTTTGAACCTCCACTCCTTGCACACTTGTTTTGAATATGCTACACCACTTTTTTACCTCTAAAAATTGGTGTGTTGGGAAATAACATCATGCTTAAGACAATGGTAAAAGATTTAGACCTTGTACAATGCAAAAATTTGATACAAAATGAAGTTAAAGTCAGCTGATCTACTCAATGCAGGGATGAAAATGAACCATTGTTTTGACTTTAAACACTAAAATCTATCAATCCGTGCGGTGGATTGCAACCAAAATTTGATGGCATGTTTATATGGAAGTCTATCTTAAGATCTTACGGTTGAAAATCCGAAATTCACTTTAAAATGTGATTTTCATGTCTCTTTTTGACAGTGGCAGTTTTGGACTGGTTTTAGAGCGAAATAACTCTTAGTCCTTTAGGGGTTAAGCACCTTGCACCACTGAAAATGGGTGCTTGGATTGCCTCTCATGAGTGCTTATGGTGACATGGACTAGGTGCAACATATGATTTAATAATCCAAGCGTGCTTGGAAGACTTTTAACACATCCATGGTGCAGAAGAAGCTGCGGTTTATAATGCTAAATGACATTTATCAAAGTGCTTATTAACCAAACAAGTGCTTATTAAGCAGTGGTTGCATGGTGTTTTTGATGCTTTTTGTGAATGTAAAATTTGAAATTTATATTGAAAATTTGGTATATACTAGAATATAAAGAATGTTTCCTATTGTAGTAGCAATGAAGTCAAAATGGTGGATAGGGGTCATGAAAACAAAAGATATACGTTCAAGATAAGCAGTGGTTACCGTACTTTAGGGGTAGCTTCGTCACCCCTCCGTCGAATAATTAATTATTTTCAAATTTTAATGCCCGGCAGTAAAAAAAAGTATTTTTTTAAGATTCGACTTTTTGAGGAAATAAATAACTATAAGTTCGACTTTCATCCACAATTGATGAAGTTTCATTGGATGTTTGTTATTTCATCATCTTGTTTTGAAAGTGGCAGCCGCCCTTTCATTTAACTTATCCTAAACGTTCACTAACCTTTGCTTAACCAACCCTAATCTCATTGTTTATCATGGGGGTTTGCTTGTGCAAGTGGTATTTTGTCAAGGTGCTTCTGAGAGCTTTGTAACATTGTACTCGACTTTGTAAGAACTTGTTAGGTTTAGGGTCTTAGTATTGCATGATTGACAACATGGCTAAGCAACAACTTTTGAGCAGTATGTTCACTATTATAGACAAAGAAGAAATGGAAGATAGGGTCGAACGTGACTTTGCACAGCTGCAGGTCAAGATGGACATGGAGCAGTCTATGAAGAAAGAAGTTCAAAAGCGTCCAGTGGGTAGGCCCAAGATGCAAATCGAAGCTGTACTTCTTCCAATCAAAGAGGAGAAACCTAACGCAACACCAAAGACCACAAAGGCTAGGGGACCATACAAAAACTGGTTTGTACCATCTCTCTAGGATCCTATTTATGCAGCTGTAACACATCATAGGAGTCTTGGTCCTGTTTTAAGATATTTGCAAGTGAAATACAAGTTATCCGGACAAAACAAGAGTGTTTATGATGATTTGACTAGAGGTTCTTTAGGAGAGTGGTTCACTCAGGGGAACTAAAAGATGGCACAAAACAAACAATCTTCAAGGAAACAACAGCTTATACTGGTGGAGCTCAACATGCATATGTTTTATCTAAACATCATGAATTAGAGGAGGAGATTATCACTTTGTTGAAGGCACATCGTGAGGCAGGTCAACCTCTCTTTGCATCTTCTGTAAGGAATTTAATTCGAACCCTCATTCAGAAGAGAGAGCCTAGCCTCCTAAATTTCGAAAGTCAAAGTGGATTTGGGGTTTATTTAAAATGGACACGAGATTTTGTGAGAACCAACTTAGATTGGAGCTTTAGAAAAGGTACAAGAGCAGCTAGAAAGCTACCAAAAGATTGGGAGCAAAAAGGTCCATTATATGAAAACAGGGGTTTTTAAGACGCCCCCGCGTATTTTTGGACATCCCACAAGACGTCAAAAAAGAAGGGGGACCCGGCCCAGATTCCTTGTTTTTTTGGGACATCAAGCTGAACAAGTGAGGACGTAGGCGGATCTGCGTAGACATCCACGAAAACGTCCTGACACTTGAGACATCAAAAAGGACATCTACGAAAACATTGTGACACTTGAGACGTAAAAAAAGGACGTCTCGGAAAACGTGCCCCTGCCACGTCAGCCCAGGGAGCTGTTCCCGCGGGTCTTGATGGGTAGGGGGGCAGTCCTCACTTTTTCAAGAGTGAATAAGGGCATGACACCTCTCTCTCTCTCAGCTCGCAAAGGTTTGTGTCTCTCTCTCTCTCAGCTCGCAAAGGTTTGTGTCTCTCTCTCTCTCAGCTCGCTAGGGTTTGTGTCTCTCTCTCTCTCAGCTCGCTAGGGTTTGTGTCTCTCTCTCTCTCAACTCGCTAGAGGGTGTGTGTGTGTGTGTGTGTGTCTGTGGTAGATGTCCCGGGAAACACCCCATGAAATAACGACAAAAACCTAGGCGTTGAGGTAAACGTCTATTCGGACGTCTACGTAGACATTTAGTAGTTCGAGAATGATGTCCAGGAGGACATCATCAGCAACCAACAGCATCCAAGAATGGGCGCCACATCAGCCGGTGCCACGTCAACGGACATGTCATGGATGAAAAACATTGTGACGTGTCCCTGCCCATTTTCAAAAATCCCACGTGGCGCTAAGTTGGACGCCAAATGGCACGCTTGAGGCCCTCGAAAAGACCTCGTCGTTTTGGATGTCTCAAAATTTTTTACACATTTCTTGGGACATCACACGGATTTTCTTGGATGTCCAGGGCACGTAAACACCCCGGATTTTAGTTAATGCCCCTTTTTACGTCCATTTCGATAAAATGCACGTTCATTTTGACATCCCAGAAACCCTTGTTTTCTTATAGTGGTCTACGAATGGCACAACGAATGGCCTACCTTGTCAAAGCTCATTCAATCCCACCTCAGTTGGTCATCAATACAGATCAAACGGGGATACATCTAGTACCAACAGGAGGCGCTCGCACTTGGGCAGAAAAAGGCTCTAAACATGTTCAAGTCCTTGGTATGGAGGACAAAAGGCAGATCACTGCTTCATTATCATCTTCAGCTGCATGAGACTTGTTACCTCTTCAAATCGTATTTACAGGATCTATAGAGAGATGTCTTCCTCCTTGAAATGCTGGTCGCCAAGTGTGTGAAGAAGCAGGTTGGAACTTGACATTCTCTAGCAATCATTGGAACAACTTAACAACTTGCAAACAATTTGTTGAAGAAATTCTACAGCCCTACAGAAGGAAACAAGTGCAAGAGATGGGGTTAGATGCAGAATCAAAGTTGATTTGGATTTTAGACTGCTGGAGTGTCCATATCTTGAAGGAATTTATCTCTTGGTTGAAGGAGATACATGGAGAGATCCTACTCATCTTTGTTCCCGCAAATTGTACAAGCGTTTTACAACCTGCAAATGTCATCTTACAGCGTCCATTCAAGCATGGTTTCAGACAACAATTTGACCAATATACAAGCGAGAACATTGGCAAGCAGATCAATGAGAAGGAACTACATGATGTGAAGTTGGATACAAGGATGTCGGTGCTGAAGCCTTTGATCTGCAGCTGGTTATATCATGCATGGCAACACATCAACAAATCAACCATGATAAAGAAAGGATGGTCCATGTGTGGCTTAGATCAAGCATTCCAAAACGCATTTCAGACATCAGCAATGGAGGAGCATATGAAGAACTCTTTGTTCAAAGAAGTGTTGGATACAGAACATGAATCCAAGGAAAAAGGGGATGAAACAGATCCAAACGAGAGTGTTCAAGCTATAATGGAGAAAAACTTGACTCTTTTTGCAAATGTCACAACAGAAAACAAAAGATCTATTGTTTCAACCATGAAAGATCACGCCAGAAAAAGATAAGTTCCTTCCTACAAATATCTAGGGAAAAAGATTGATTTTAGATCTCAAATGTTGAAATGCAAAATGTTCTAATCAATATGAAGAATGTTAGATTTGTAGTTCTTACCAACACTAATATCCTAGTCCTTTTCAACCAGAACCCTGCAGGCAAACAACAAACAAAACACTCAGCAAAGTGTGCAAGAAAAGAGACCAAGAGCAGAAAATCAAATAATGAATGCTGGAGGAATGGAGAACAACCGTTAAGGAGGAGCCTGCAGGTACTTCACAACTGGTTGCGACTTCACGAACCCTGTAGGCAAACGACGTGGGAAAGTCAGTAGGAAAAGGAAACAAAGGCAACTCGCAGAACTGCTTGGGAATGTGCAGGTGCAGCCGGTCTTACAATAACAACGGCGTTACCGGCGTTATGGCGTTACGACGGCGACCTCCAACCCAACGGCGTTACGATGCAACCTCCAACCCTACGACGCCGAGGAAGAAGCAGGTCATCACGACGCGACCTCGAACCCTACAACGCCAAGGAAGAAGCAGGGACTGCTTGGAAAGATTCTCGACCACTAAATTCGCAGTGAGGAAGATGAGGTTGTACTCGGCTGGAAGATGAGATTGTACTCGGTCTTCAGCTGCCACAACGAGGCGATGCAGGACGCCTTCTCGAGAATCAGGTGGGGTTAATGTCCGCCTTCTTCGACACACGGCTACACGCGGGTGCCAGTGAATAGAGCCAGCATCATCGGCCATGGTCGGACTCGGACCCCAGTTGATCATCACGACGCGACCCGTCCAGCAACTCCACAACGGCCGGTCAGCTTTATGTGGTCAGTGCCACGCTTGCCTCGTGCTAACCATGGGTTTGACTTGTGCATTCAAGGGGCTCGTGAGGGATTAATCAAGTCACTGCCAGCCTTGTGCTCCATGATGGATGCCTATTATTTAGTATGCAAGGGGCTCGTGAGGAACTAGTGGACTTCATGAGATCACTTTGAACATTTTTAATATATTTGATTTTCGGTTCATGCGTTGGATTTCAAGATATTTTGTCATTCATCTAAATTTATTTCATGGTTTTCCGGCAAATTGATAGCGTAATTTTTTTTTAAATCCGACATTATTATTTGGAATTATTTTTTGCCGAAGCTACCCCTAAAGTACGGTACACACAAAGTGGGTCCTATTAGCATGAATGCATCCTGGAGCTTCACCATGAAGACTCCCAAGGCTTTGCGAGTTGGTTGGATGGTTGGTTTCACATTTGATAGTAGGAAGTCCCATGGTTAGGGAGTGTTACTGAAATCAAGGGGGTGGTGTCTCCACGCCGACACGAAATGGCCAAGTAACAAGGGGGTCAACATGGAGGTCATGAGTGGTGGTGAAGAGACGCGGCTACGTGCAATTAGGCCAAGTGGTATGGGAATGCCACCTAAGGGGCCTTGGAAATGTGTAGAAGTTTGCATCCAACCATCGGTGCGGTTACCTATAGAGGAATCTCGCAAGAACCTCAAGGAATATGAGTAGGAGGGTTTAACCCCCTAAGGTACCGTGACGGTTTTACGCCAAAAACACTTCAAAATTAATGGATTCTAGTGCATTAAATAAAGAGTGTAACAAAAACTTTGATTTTTAGTTCTGACCGTAGGATCTCAATAAAGGCTTATTCAGTAATACATGTACAAAATTTCATAAACTTTGACCGCACGGATTGAAAGATTATAGTGTTTGAAGTCAAGCAAATGGTTCATTTTCTTCCCTGTGTTTTGTGGATCAGCAGACTTTGACTTCAGTTGGTGTCAAAAAATTTCACTACACAAGGTCTAGATCTATTACCATCTTGTTAAGCATGATGTTAGCTCCTTACACACCAATTTTTAGAGGTAGAGAAGAAGTGTAGCATATTCAAAACAAGTGTGCAAGGAGTGGAGGCTCGAAATTTGTTAATTCACACTTTAATTTTTTTTGAACTTAACATGTTTTTGATTGATAATCCGAATGGTTAATAAGAAGGTTTACATTACATATTGTTGTGGAAAAAATAAAATGTGAAAAATATGAAGATCTCTAGGTTTTATGTGGAAAAGAAGAAGTTTTTTTGGTACTTTGCCCGACAATGAGTGACAATGTGTGAAAATGTTTGACTTGGGTTGGTATGCTATTTTTCACTAAAGACAAGAACTTTTTTTTGACAACATGAAGGAAAATAATATTACTTGCGAGTACTGAAAATCTCACTTTCAATAGAGTGTCCTATCAAAAGTTTTTGGAGGTGCCGGAGGTGCCCGCCCTCCCCATTTAAAATTCAAAACCCTATAACTTTTTCATCAAATGTCCAATTTAGGAAAAAAATTGTTTTCCCACTGAGCTCTTGGTAATGTCTTTCTATAGTAAAAATTTCAAAGAAGAATGTTGGAAATTGACACCATAGGAACCTGACCAAACTTTCAAAAAGCCCATTTTTGACACTAGGTACCTTAGGGGTTAATAACCAAGTCGAGGATTCAAAGGTTGATCATGGGAGTTAACCATGTGCATGTGGAGGTGTGCAAGATTGGCGCTTGTGGCACTTACTTATATTGAAAACTAGGGCTAAAAATAATAAGATGTTTATAAGGGTCATTACAGCTTCGCAATACAAAATGAAGGGAAGAGAGAAAACGAACTTGGCCAGCGGAGCCGTCTTAACCCCTAAAGGACCAGAGTCTCCTTCGGGGGGATTTCAAATTTTGGGCAGGTTCCTGAAATTCGAAAAAAAATCTTTTTTTAAAAAAATTCTAGATCGCCCTTGATAAGAGCTTTGTGGAGGTATCTTTAAAAAAAATTGGATTTACGGTTTGAAAGTTAGTACCACCTATTTTCAAAAATGGGAACGATGGGCAGCATGGGCACCGTTGGGAATCAATGAAACACATGTGTGAAAGAGGGGCAGTAAGTAGGGGCACAGAGGGTGGAAGGAGGGTGGAGCAGCCAAATCAAGGGGAAGAATGGTGGAAGGGAAGACCCCACGAATTCCAAGAAAAGGGATAAATAGAAATTAAAAAAAAATAGCATAAAGTGCCTTGCGACGGGCCGGGCAGCTCATGGCAAGTGGCGCATGGCAAGGGGCTGTGGCGGGGCCCGGGTAATGAAAGAGATGGCACGTGTGAAAAAAACACTGCCCTACAGTGGCAGGCCATCCTGAGGAGCTGCGCGGGTCCCGCACAGGGGAGTGGGTGAATGACATGGCCCTTCATTACTTGAAGGGTCCCCATTTTGAAGCCCTGTCCTCACCTATAATATTTGAATAATTCAATAAATTCATTAAAATTAGAGATTTTACCTGTTTTAGATTTTTCTCTCTAAAATAAGTAAAAAATTTAATTCCACATTTCAACCGTACGGATTTTCAAATTTGTAAATTTGTAGGTAGCAAATAATTTTTCACTTCATTTGTTGTCATTCGCATTGTTTTATACCCCCTTTCACTAAAGTATTTATTTGAGCATGATGTACCCCTCGAAATTACCTCAAATTTTGCACACACTTAGTTAACATCATATTCTTTGCATTGGTAATGGTCTCCAACACAATGTAGTGTAAATACTAGAAGATATGTTTAGTCAAAGTGAGCTGACTTCGCCAGGCAAGAGGGGATAAAAACTATATCTTGCACTTCAAACACTATAATCTTCACATCCGTGCAGTGGATTGCAACCAAAATTTTACAAGATTGTTATATATGAGTCTATTTTTAGATCTTATGGTTAAAAGTTGAGAACTCTTCTCAAAAATGTGATTATTGCGGCCATGTTTGACAATGGCAGTTTTGGACTAGTTTTTGACAGAAATTGTCAAGGGACTTTAGGGGTTAATTAAGTGGGAGGTGGCCCAAGGTGGCGACCCCATCTTCACCATCCAAATCAAAAAATCTCTAACTGAGATTAAGGGCCCACAATCACCTTAAACCTACACCTGATTTCAAGGCTGAAAATGATCATAACTTCAATTAAAACGAACGCTTTTTTGGCAAAACTAAGTCCACCAATGTGTTCAATACACTCTTTACTCTTGAAATTGACATTTTGTAAGCCCAAATCCGAGTTCTAAATCATTAAAATTAATTAATTTGCTATTCCAATTTTAAATTTCTATTATTTTAATTATAACTAGCAGTTGGCGCTTGCTTTGCAACGCATTAATTCAACCATTTTTATGTAGTTTTTGCATCACAAAATATTAAAAATAAAAGGTAACAACAATCTACATAAAATATAAATATGTCTTTGAGACCTATGCATGGATTTTAATAATGTAATAGAATAGAATAGAAAAAATAAAATTGGTTTTAGATTTTTTTTCATTTTAACATGGAATTTCAAAAATGTTTTGATCGTCAAATTTGTAATAAAGAGTTTCAAATTTGTTTTGGATAAGCACAAATTGCAACACACAAATGCAAATTTCACACACCCACAAACTCAATTTGCAATTACAATCTCAAAACTTGCAATCTCACCTCAAAATTTATAATTTCAATCTCCACGACTCAAATATGCAATTTTGCAACTCCAACTTTGTATGCCAACCTCCAAGATCACAACTCCAACTTCACGACTTTTGTACTCCAAGTTTACAACTCATAATTTACAATTCAATCTTTAAGTGCTTAACTCAAAAAATATTTTGAACGTCAAATTTGTAATCAAGAGCACATATTGCAACACACAAATGCAAATTTGACACACCAAGAAACTCAAGACCCTAAATTTCAAAACCACGCAATAAACCACACAATAATTAGCAATTGGCGCTTGCTTTGCAACGCAATAGTCCAACCAATTTCAATGTAGTTTTTATTTTTATTTTTATAAAAAAACATGATTTACTGCACGGTTGACCGTGCAATTAATTGCGCGGTTGACTACAACGTTTTTATAGTTCATTACACGGTTCACTGCGTGGTTGATCGTTGCGTGGTTCACTGCGCGGATTATGATTTTAGTAGTATGATTAGCCTACTTGAAGAGATAGTGAGGATTGTTGCCATCAAAGCCACCATTCTTTAATTTGAACTCCCTTTAGCAAGAAATCTTGGCAACTCAAAACTCCAAATTGCAATTTGGCCTTCAATTAATATGCTTTCGGTATTTTTCTTCTATTTTTCAACTTCAAATAGTGATTACAATCACTTAATGGGAAAACTCCACCACAAAAATAAACATCTCTCTTGTTCAAAGTTTCCATTAGCTTATGATACTAATTCTTATTTTTTAAATTATTTAAATTTTGGAGTAGGATATCATTTTATGAACTTAGAGTTTACTAGGAAAAATGAAACTAGGATCAGAGTAGTTTTCCTTTGTAGGCACAATGGATATTAGTTTGGTCTTGAAATTTGAATATGTAAATTTATTCAAGATATACTTTCTAAGAATGAAGACTTTGATTGGAGACTTCTACTAAAATTTGAGTTTTAGTATTGAGGGAAAATTAAATAAAACCAAAAAAATACAAGTCATGGATCTACTCCATTTACTATTTTTGGAATTTTTGATAAATAACTAAGGTAGTAATTATAAGGATCCACTTAATTAAGAATCCAAAAATACTATAAAAGTCATCATTGCCTAAAAATAACTAGGATCTATTAATTAATTATATAAGTATTAAATTTAGTAAAAATAAGTTTAAAATCACAAAAATGATTGTAACTAACCATTGGAGCTATTAATTGTGCACACACAAGGCAAGAATTTTCAATTGATATCATGCAATAAAATTATGAAGTAGAGAGCCACTGGCTTCATCCTTTGACCAAATTGGCACATTCTATGGAAATGGCTTTATTTTAACTCCTTCATGGTTTAAGAATCTTGCCTATGACATGATGAATTGCAAGCATTGCTGCTTAACTACATCTACAAATTCTGCATCTTAGACTTGCTCTGTGTACTCAGCACCAACAGTGACCTCCCGAGACAGAGCCAACTCAAAAACATGTACACCTTCTGGTTCTTATTCTGAAAAAAACAAGCTTGGATTAAGTAACCATGCCAAGAATTGATGGCATGCCCTAAAGCCACAGAATTATGTGGTTTTAGGGATAGACCAAAAATACCCTATTCAGATTTTTATTTCGACATGTTGGATTCTTCTTGTACTTGGAATTCTTTGCAAATTAATTTTAAAATATTGGCAGTGAATTCACCCAATCTAGACATACAAACATAATCTGCACACCCATTTCTACATCTTTGATTTGTATTACAACTTCATATTTGCAAGTTTTTGAACCATATGCAGTACAATTTTGAAATACACATGCCATGCACACTCTTAAGGAATAATTTTCACAATTGTAGCGATTTGACATACAGATAGCCCCAGTCTTGTGCCCCACACAGTACCACGCAATCTCAATGAGTGGGTGCGTTGAAAATAGCCCCTTTCTTCTAGACATAATAAAATATGCTCCCATATATTTCTCATGAACAAACGTAGTCCACAGTAGCATTCCCATCTAGTTGTACTGTAGCTCGCTAGTTCGATCATTTTGTATGGATGCTGATAGATTAAGATTGGTTCCAAGGAAAACACCTACTGTAGTTGCCTATATCTGCAAGGCAACAATCAATCGATATGGCTGGTAAATCCTTCGCCAATGCAAGAAGTTAAATCTCCCCCTATGAATCCAAAATCTGCCCCCTATTTTTCTAATAGGTAGGGCCCCCCCAAAAAATTATAATCCCTTATTTCTTGTGCTAAAAATAAAAGGGAGAGTAATTCTAGACTAATATGGAGTCTAGGATCTCAATATAAATGCAAAATTTCATAAAAAGGACAATAGGACCCTCAAATTGAAATTTCAAAAAAATGAAGCCTCCTCAAAAGGTAGCCGTATCATTTTGAAGCCAACATGCATTGGACCTTTTCATCTTAAGAGATGAGAAAATTTTCTCTATGAAAGTACAGTTGATTGAATTAAGCTTGCATGTGTTACTAGACCTTATGGTGGCAACTTCTTAGCGCTCCTCTTCCCACACTTGGCAAATTTAACAAGTTTGTGGATTACTCCAAGCACCTACCTAAAAGCTAGCAAGAGCACTCCTCCTCTAGAAAAAGGCAAGTGAATATTAGTGACTTTCATTAGTGATTTTGCCAATTGCCAATATTTATGTGTAGTTGCATCCCAAAGTTCCAGGGATGGACACTATAGGATTTTGTGTGTATGTGCATATAGTGGCACTTACGTCTTTGGCTTGACATCTTTGTCAAGTCAATCTTTGGGAGTGAGAGTTGAGAGTAGTGATTGAAAGTTTGTGTATAGGTGACAGTTTGAAATCTCATGCTTTCCATTTCATATCACACTCGTTGATTGACCTATTGTGGTGTACATGATGCATGACTACGTGGGAGAGTCCCATCATTCTCCTTGAGGGTGTCTTAAGCATAGTTGTGTTTGCCTTTCTTCTTTGTTTGTTTGATATTGATTGTGACTTGTGATCTGTTGTATTTAGCGGTCTTCCTTCACATGACATTCTTCTTGTTTTTCTTCTTCTTGAGGTTTTTGATGTCCATATTTTGAGTTTTGTAATACCCCTCTTCTTACTTAAGTTTCCAATACTCATTCTGTGAGGATTTTGATAGGGATTTATGGAATATTCAAAGCCAATTTCTAAACCAAATTTTGGTTTCCACTCAAGAGTCTTTGACTTGTTATGGCATCCAAAACTTCTTCCCATCAAATTTCTCATTTTTATCATCCAACAAACATTAGTCTTTATGCCATTTTGGATATCCCACAAATATAACATTTTTTGTCATTTTGTAAACATTGAGTTTTAAAATACAAATATATGACATTGTTTTCTTTAAATTGACAAAATGCATATCTTGTCTTCATTGTAGAAATTACAAGTAAAACATTCTTAGACGTTGTTGAACACGTTATTCCAAAAAAATCTTCTTTCCCACACAAATATGTGAGATTTTGATATTCTTATATTTTCTATTTTTAATCCTACATGATGTGGTATCAAGCTTCTTTTTATCATTTGGATTTTCACTGGATAAAAATTCCAATTACAAACTATAGCACCCTATAGTATCCTAAATTTCAATGCCCTTAAACAAATATTTGATACTTTAAAAAGTAAACTTTGTCTTTTAGAAAGTAATTTTTCGGACAATAAATTATTGGAAATTCATGTGAAGCCTTTTCAAAAATTTGCATTTTGAAAAGGCTTCACATGTGCAATTTAACATTCACAAGATTCAAATAAGTGACCATTGGGTTCAAAAACACCTACTCTTCCACATGAATTCTTAGCTTAACCCCTATAGAGCTTTGACAATTTTCTTCAAAAACTCATATGTAATTGCCACTGTCAAAAGAGGCACAAAAATCACATTTTTGAGTGAGATTTTGGACCTTTTACTATAAGATCTTAAAATAGACTCCTATATAAATATTATATTTTTTTCTATATATAATATTTTCTAATTATATAAATTCCATACTTGTTCTATATCATATACACATGCAACCTCTAATTTCTAAAATTACATCTAAATTTTATACATGGCTTCATATTCCATACAAGGCTTCATGTGAGGGACCCTCAAATTCCATACTCAAGGTACTCTTGTCCATAGTAGCACAAGAAATGCTACCTAAATTCTACACATTCCAATATTATGAGTTGTTTGAAAAGTTTTCGAAAGCTTTAATAAAACATTTGTCGTCTATTTATAATCCTACTATTTATTTACTTTTAATCCCTAAATTCCAAGAGTCCCTTAGAGGGACTCTTGAAGGTTAGGTTTGGAAAAGTTCCTACGATGTCAATTTAAAACATTATTCTTGGATTTTTTTATTATAGATAGACATAGCCAGAAGCTTTCTGTGAAAACAATTTTTTCCAAAACCGTACATTTAATGCAAAAGTTATGCCATCTTAAAGCAATACTTCTAGACAGTGGGCAAGTTGGGCAACTCCAAAAACCTTTGCTAGGACACTCTATTAAATGTGAGATTTTCACTACTAGCATCTAATATTATTTCCTTCCACATTGTCAAAGAAAAACTTGTCTTTAGTGAAGAATAGCATGTTAACCCCTAAAAGGACCACGACCACTTTCGCTCTAAAACCAGTCCAAAACTGCCACTGCCAAAAAGAGACATGAAAATCACATTTTAAAGTGAATTTCGGATTTTCAACTGTAAGATCTTAAAATAGACTTCCATATAAACATGCCATCAAATTTTGGTTGCAATCCACCGCACGGATTGATAGATTTTAGTGTATAAAGTCAAAACAATGGTTCATTTTCTTCCCTGCGTTGAGTAGATCAGCAGACTTTGACTTCATTTTGTATCAAATTTTTGCATTGTACAAGGTCTAAATCTTTTACCATTGTCTTAAGCATGATGTTATTTCCCAATAATCCAATTTTAGAGGTAAAAAAGGGGGGTAGTATATTCAAAACAAGTGTGCAAGGAGTGGAGGTTCAAAAATTGTCATTTCACGTTTTATTTTTTGTGAACTATGTATGTATTCGAATGAGAATCCAAACAGTCAATAAGAAGGTTTTCACCACATATTATTGTTGAAAAAATAAAAAGTGAAAAATATGAAGATCTCTAGGTTTTATGTAGAAAAGATGAATTTTTTTCCCCCGTTGCCCAAAAATGTGTGAAAATGTTTGACTTGGAATAAAATGCCTTTTTACACTAAAGACAAGAATTTTTTTTGAAAATTTCCAAAAAAGGAATTATTCTTTATATGTGTGAAAAATCTCAATGTCAATAGAAACTTTTGTCAAAATTTTCGGAGGTGCCCAGAGTCCCCACTTTTGGCTTGAGTGGTACTAACTTTCAGACCACAAATCCAAAAAAAATAAAAAATAAATCTCCACGAAGCTCTTATCAAATCCTATCTTGAAAAAAAAATTCAATTAAGAAGGATTTTTTTTCGAATTGTAGGTACGTGCCCAAAATCCAAAATGATCCCGGGGATGTTTGGTCCCTTAGGGGTTAATTCAAGTCAAACATTTTCACTCATTGTTACACATTGTCGGACAAGGTACCAAAAAACTTCTTTTTTTCTACATAGAAACTAGAGATTGTAATGTTTTTTACTTTTTATTTATTGTGCCACAAGATGTGATGTAAACCTTCTTATTGACCGTTCGGATTCTCATTCTAAACCATATTTAGTTGGGAAAAAAAAAGTTAAGTAAATTGGCAATTTTTTAACCTCCACTCCTTGCACAATTGATTTGAATATGGAACATCCTTTCTCAACTTCTAAAAATTGGTGTACAAGGAAATAATATCATGCTTAAGATGATTTTATAAAATTTAGACCTTGTGTAGTGCAAAAATTTGATAAGTGAAGTCAAAGTCTGTTGATCCACTCAACGCATGGAAGAAAATGTACCGTTTACCCTACTTCAAACATTATAATCTATCAATCCGTGCGGTCAAGGTTCATCAGTATGCTTGTCAACATACTTGTGGTAAAGGCGCATCAACCTCCTGCTCTCCAGGTACTCCAACTGGTCCTCCTTCAGGTACAGCTTGATATGAGTTCCGCGGCCCAACTGCTCGCCTGAGGTATCCCTCGTGATCGTGAACGATCCTTCCGCCAGGGACTCCCACACGTACTGCTCGTCATCGTTGTGCTTCGAGGTAACAACCACCTTCTTCGCCACCAGGAACGCAGAGTAGAAACCCACACCGAACACTCCGATCGTGCTACACCGGCTTTGTCGGTCGGCGCCTCCATGAATTTCTTGGTTCCGGACCTGGCAATGGTTCCCAACTTGTTCACCATGTCTGCCTTCGTCATACCGATACCGCTATCAGTGAAGCTCAACGTCTTGTTCGCCTTGTCCGTACTGATGTCGATGCCCAGCTTGGGCCGGCCATCGAGCTTGCTCTTGTCGGTCACGGACTCGAACCTGATCTTGTCCATAGCCTGAGATAATAAAATACAGCAGCGGTAAGGAACCGAAAAAAGAAGTAAAAGAACAACCTACGAACAGACCGCAAACAGATGAACCCGGAAGCTCCATGCAGAGGAGACTGCAAATGCGCACATTTTGAAACCCTCAAAATGTACTCCCAACCGACAAACCTCATTACGCCGTAACGTTCTCAGACAAATCACGACCGATGATAATATTTCAACCTCCACAACAATGCATCGCATCCACAACAAAAAACTGGCACAGAAACTTACATTAGACGCGTTACGGACCAACTCCCGGAAGAAGATCTCCTTGTTTCTGTAGAAGGCATTGATGATCAAACTCAGCAACTGGTTGATCTCCGCCTGGAAGGCAAAGGTCTCGACCTGCGCGACGGCTTCCGCCACTGGTGCAGGAGCAGGAGTTGCAGAGGGTGCTGCAGGTGCAGGAGCAGGAGTTGCAGAGGGTGCTGCAGGTGCAGGAGCAGGAGTTGTAGAGGGTGCTGCAGGTGCAGGAGCCTGAACAACAAAATCCAAATCTAGAACATGTCAATGAACATGGATAACAAGAAAAATCAATCACACAATCAGAGAGCAACTACCACAACAACCAAATCAAACAGTAATAAAAAATGAGCAAACATCAGGAGATCACAAGTAAATACCAGAGCAGAAGCTGACGCTCCACCTGATGATGGCGCCGGCGCCGCTTTCGTCTAGTCAAAAACCAATACACAATAAGCAACCTTAAACTCACTATTCACCAAAGTAGACCTAATCAAACTTTAGCTTTCTTGTTCTACCACCAAAAATTCACTAAAATTACCTTTGTCAGCATGACAACGAGAAGGCCATTCTCCGCCACCTCGTTGTCGGCCATTGTAGTCTCATCCTTCAACACTTTCCATAGGTGAATCAAAAGCTGCTGAGCACAAGGAAACGCTTCCTTCCCCCTCGACTTCTCTATCTTAGCTTTCACCGAGCTAACCTGCATAGATACCAAAAACAACAGCCACTAATCAGAGAATAACCTCAACTACAACGACAAATGTCGCCTACAATTCCAAAAACCATCAAGACGGCGCCACTTCCAATCAAAACAACCCTAAAACATCAACCACGCCCCTAATTCATACGCAACAAGCCTCTAGAATTCCAACCAAAAAAAACGCACACTAGTACCGTCACCAAAACATACACACAGGATTATGATTCAAGTAAAAAGCAACTTAACCACGCGCGAAACATGATCCTTAAGCAGAATAAGAAACTAAGCACCGACATCAACTAACCAAACCCCAGACACATCACCGACCACGCGCTCTTTCGTCTAAGAGGGAGAAAACACTTTACCAGCTCATCCTCCGCGACGTACAGATCGAAGGAGTATCCCTTGAGCGTCCTCACCAAGATCTTCATGGCGATCGAAGAGCTATCTAACGGCAAGTAAACGCAATCTCCCTCCCCCTCTGGCGCTCGCAAAACAATTGTTCTCCCTGGTTGTGTGCAACCGTAAGCTGCTCCTTAGAGAAAGCTTCATCCCAGCGCTTTCCCTCGCGCCGAAGGGCCTGTTTCCATGTGAGCCCGACCCGACATTTGGACGATGGGTTTACTATGGAAATATGGGTGTGCACTGTTGTCCCTCCCATCATGCATAAAAGTCTACTTATACATAAAATAAAGAGGGTTGTTGAAAAATGAGATACAACTCTGACAATCTCATTGCAAATCATTTCATAAACAGTGGATGCAACTCGGGTGTACATACATAATTTGTAAGCTTGATGTGTCATCTAATTTACACATGTGACAAATGGGAAATTACTTGTAGACCCCATGTTATGTCAAATTTTGTGCATGCTTTGGATGCCATACAAATACCCCCTCCCTTTGCACCCACAATGGAGTTGAGTTTTGTGATGATTTAGGAGCTTTTATTTTGAGGAGCACATTGTAATTCTTGAAGATTGTGGGGCTAATTTTTTTGGGAGTTCTGTGATGATTTAGGAGCTTTTACATTAGGGAGTGCACTACGATTTTTGGAGATTGTAGGGCTGATATTTTTGGTAAGATAGAGAAGATCGAAAGTATGATGGTCTTTGAAGCCCATGATTTGATTTAACCCCTAAAGTTCCTTGACATTTTCTGTCCAAAACTAGTCCAAAACTGCCATAGTCAAACATGGCCGCAATAATCACATTTTTTAGAAGAATTCTCAACTTTTAACCGTAAGATCTAAAACTAGACTCATGTATAATAATCTTGTAAAATTTTAGTTGCAATCCACCACACGGATGTGAAGATTATAGTGTTTGAAGTGCAAGAAGTAGTTTTTTTTCCCTCTTGCCCGACAAAGTCAGCTCACTTTGACTAAGCATGTCTTATAGTTTTTACAGTACATTGTGTTGGAAACCATTACCAATGCAAAGAACATGATGTTAGCTAAGTGTGTGCAAAATTTGAGGTCATTTCGAGTGGTACATCATGCTCAAATAAATACTTTAGTGAAAGGGGGTATAAAACAATGCAAATGACTACAAATGAAGTGAGAAATTATTTGCTAACTAAGAATTTCTAAATTTAGAAATCCGTACAGTTGAAATGTAGAATTTAATTTTTTACTTATTTTAGAGATTTTTTTTCTAAAACGGGTAAAATCTCTAATTTTAATGAATTTATTGAATTATTCAAATATTATAGGTGAGGGCAGGGCTTCAAAACGGGGACCCTTCAAGAATGAAGGGCCACGTCATTCACCCACTCCCCCTTGAAGTCAGGGTCTTCCAATAATTGACTTGAACCGAAGACTTGTCTTCATCCAAAACAATAAATGAATTGAGAAAAAATCTCAAGACCCGGGCCCGCCGCACATGGCATCCTCTGTGCGGGACCCGTGCAGCTTCTACAGTGGCCCGCCACTGCAGCCGGGCCCCGGTCCAGAAGCCGGCCGCCGTTTTTTTTTTTTTTTCCCCCAAAATCCATTAATGCATCAGCTCAAAGGTTAATATATTTATAAATTCTAGAATTTTTTTTAAATGTAAAATTAATTATAATTTTGGTACATCCCCTCCTACAATTGTTTTGAATATGTTACACCCATTGGCTATCTCTACAACTTGGTGTGCAAGGATTGAATATCACAATGGTCATGAATTTAGACCATATGTTGTGGGAAAATTGAAAGGAGGTGAAGTCAAAGTTTTTTGAATACTCAACACATTGAACAAAATGAACCATTTTATGTACTTCAAACACTACATCCTTTCATCTACAACTATACATATAGATAATGCACATAAACAATCATAACTATACAATAAAAGGAATGTACAAAATTATATAGATATTGATAAATATAATAACTAACACTACATATGCATAAATATACTAATGAATTAAGAATTTTTTCCATTACAAAAGTTCATGGTTTTCAATTTAGCAACCTCATAGATGTTTCTTGTAAAGAATTGACTAGAATAAAATTGCAATATTTAATCTTTTAAGGATTTATACTACATTACCTCTGTGCATAAGTCATGATGTAATTCTAGAAAATATAACATTTTAACCCCTAAAGGACCAAACGTCCCCGTGAGGTCAAATTGGATTTTGGGCATGTACCTAATTTTTTTTTTTAAATCCTTCTTAATTGAAAATTTTATACAAGATAGCCTCTAATAAGAGCTTCTTGGAAATATTTTTATTTTATTTTTTGGATTTGTGGTTTGAAAGTTAGTACCACTTAAAGCCAAAAGTGGGGACTCCGGGCACCTCCAACTTTTTTGACAAAAGTTTCTATTGACATTGAGATTTTCCACACATATAAAGAATATTTCCTTCTTTAAAAAATTTCAAAAAAAACTCTTGTCTCTAGTGTAAAAAGGCATTTTATTCCAAGTCAAACATTTTCACACATTGTCGGGCAACGGGGGGAAAAAATTTCATCTTTTCTACATAAAACTTAGAGATCTTTATATTTTTTACTTTTTATTTTTTCAACAACAATATGTGGTGAAAACCTTCTTATTGACCATTTGGATTATCATTTGAATACATACGTAGTTCACAAAAAAATAAAACGTGAAATTGCAATTTTTTAACCTCCACTCCTTGCACACTTGTTTTGAATATGCTACACCCCTTTTTTACCTCTAAAAATTGGTGTGCTCGGAAATAACATCATGCTTAAGACAATGGTAAAAGATTTAGACCTTGTACAATTCAAAAAATTGATACAAAGTGAAGTCAAAGTCTGCTGATCTACTCAACGCAAGGAAGAAAATGAACCATTGTTTTGACTATAAGTTCCCAATTGAAATTTGAATTAGTTCTTCTAAACCGGGTTGCATATTGAATTCCATACTATGCTCCATCCGCACTAATTGGGACCCCAACAACAATAATTAGGGTCCCCAACAACAGTGGCTGGGGCCCCCAGCAACAGTCGTTGGGGCCCCCAACAATAGCTGTTGGGGTCTCAACAACAGTTGCTGGGGCTCCTACAACAATATCTTCGTCTTTTTGTCTTTGTCTTTTTGTCTTTTTGTCTTTGTCTTTTTGTCTTTGTGTTTTTGTCTTTTACTTTCAACACAAAATTGATCTTACTTTTACATTTTAATAATTTTAGAAAAAAGTGGTCGTGGTACTATAGGGGTTTATATATATAAATTTAATAACTATTTGTAAAGATCATATTATAATGATTATAGTTAAGAATAATGTTGTTCTTCTACTAACTCACAATTTACATATTCTGATACCGTACCTAGTGGTCGCTTCCAACACATGCCTATCTAAATAATCATTCTCCACCGCACATGTGTTTCACTCAAAATGGATGTTATATGGTATCACCTAGATATTCGATGGATATTGCCTTGATATTGTATCAATGTCCCCCATAGTATTACATGGGTATCACCCTAGCTAAATCTCTTGAAATTTCCCATAATTTTGGACAACATCCCATTTTGAATTAATTATGTACAAGAGCGACCATGGCGTAGGGTACTTAAATAACATTACCAAAATATGCAAAAAATAAACCAAATTTGATATTCAAACTATTTTTTTGCAAAATGATACAATATGTTATTCCAAGATATCTTATTCTAACATAATTTGTAATGTGTAACAAATTGAATTAGATCTTATATTTTTGCTTTTGATTATATTGCATTCAATTATTTTTCCTAATATGAGTTGAATCACGATCTTTTTCTTCATGCTTTACATATTAAATTTGCATGTACATGTTAGTGAAGCAATATTTTTCACTCATCATAATTTTCCTTTTATCAGCAATACTCTATATTATACCCATTGCTATCATCTCAAGAATGGATGGAGCTAATTGAGCGTCATGTACAGTACAATATCATTGAAACATAACTTACTACAAGTTCTTTTCACAACTTTGTATAATTCTTTCTATATAATGTGAACTCAAAAGTTATGTTTGTCACTTACGAAAATTATCATCTAACATATGCATGTCAAGATCAATAACTTATTTGTATGCATATGAGTATGTGTGCAAGAAATCATACAATTTCAAATAGATTAGACATTCCAAATATTGTTGTCTACACTAGGGTTAAACAATCCAAAATTTACATATGATGCTAAATTGCTATCTTCTATACCCATCTTAGATTTGAAAGATGATGGTAGCCCTATTTTAGATTGCTTATGCTTTGATCAATAAATGTGTACATGATGTGATGACCTATGGGCACACTATTGCTCACTTTAGTACCAATCATAGATTTTGGGTTGTTCTACTACACATAATAGGATTGGTGTACTTTAGCTACTCCATTCAAACAACTAGATGAAGAAAACTCTATTTTTCTGAAGACCAAATGTATCAACCATCCCCAAGACGACAAACCCTAACATCGGTGGATGGAAGTAGTAAAGAAATTAGTAACAATACTCGTATTTATAGCTTAAATATAATAATTTTATTTATAATATTTATACAATAATTGTATCTATAGTAGATAACAATAATATTATTTATAATATGAAATAATAATTCTATTTATAATAATATACACATAATAATAAGTTCAATTATAGTATAGGTAGTATGATCTATATTTTGTATACATCCATTCCTTCTATAAGTATAGCCAAATTTTGTGTTGATAGATGGAAGTAGTGATAAATTACTCAAGGATATGACTTTCAAATGCACAAATGCACAAATTTACGAATCCATAATTTATAAACCCGTAAATGTGAAAACCCACACATTCACAAACCCACGAACCCCCTTATGCATAAACACACAAACTTCAAAATCCATATTTCCCTAAACCTACAAACCCATACTCACAAAATCATAAACTCGTATATCAACAAACTCATATATCTACAAATTAAGAAACACTAAAACTCATAACTTTAGAAACCTACAAATCTAGCAATCTGCAAATTCACAAACTCATAAAGCCACAACTCAAAAATGCACAAACTTGGAAATTCTGAATTTCATATATCCAGAAACCCACAAGTTCACAAACTCTCAAATCCACAATCCTATAAAGCTACAAACCCACATATACACAAAAATGTAATAGAACAAAATTTATTATTTTATAGAATCCACATATACGAACATATACATATATATACCCATGTATATATATATATATATATATATATATATATATATAACCATATGTATTAAAGAATACATATAGTTATATACATAACGTTTAAAAATTAATAATCAATAGCTGGTCAGCTGGTCAGCCAGCTATCAATAGCTGGTCAGCTGGCTGGTCGCCAGCCTTGGCGCGGCTTGGCCCAGCGTGGCATTACTAGGCCCAACCCCCTTTATAATCATTTTCTTCCCTTCCATATAATCTTCTCTCCCTTCCCTCTCTGTTTCTATGTCCTCCCAGCCACTATGTGATTCCATGTAGATTTGAGAAACACGTGTCTCTCTCTCTCTTTCTTCAAATGCATCATCTCTCAAAAAATCATCTCCCCCTTTGCTATCTCTCTCATGCATATTGTTCAAATTGGAATTCGCAATAAAATCCAAACTGTCTTCTCCATCATAATATGTTGCACCAACATTATGCAATAATTCCGGAGGCCACCATAATTCTTCAAGTGTTCTCACTTCATTGTGAGCATAAAGACCTTCATTGAAATCGTCCTTTTCCAACTCCTCACAACTAGAACCACGCTCGTTCATAACAAATTGGTGTGGTCAATGTGAGCGTGGAGGTGGTGAAGGTGAGGGCGGAGGTGGTGAAGGTGAGGGCGGAGGTGGTAAAGGTGACGGCGGAGGTGGTAAAGGTAAGGGCGGAGATGGTGAAGGTAAGCGTGGAGGTGGTGAAGGTGAGCGCGGAGGTGGTAAAGGTAAGTGTGGAAGTGGTGAAGGTGAGCGCCGAGGTGGAGGTAGTGAGCGCGGAGGTAGATAATAGGGTTCCATTTGTGCTGCAATACGCACACTACGACGCACACTCTCATCATTTTGTTCTATCTCCTTCCCCTTCCAATACAAAGATGGCCATCATGGCATATTGGAAACAAAATTATCCACTCTTGATCACAATTGTGTGCAACTAGAGTAGAAAAGGGAAGGAGAAATGGAAGGTCACTAGTATTAGTACATTGTATGTGGAAGAGGATGAATGAAAATTGCATTATTGAAACTCCCTTGCATTATTGCCAAAAAGTTGAATTATTGTCATAACGTTGAATTATTGCAATAATGTTGAATTATTGGAAGAATGTTGAATTATTGCAAGAATGTTAAATTATTGCACTAAAGTTGAATTAGTGGTACTAATTTGACCTTTAGTAAAAGGTGGCGGCATTTGATTAGTTGTAGAAATTGGTGGCATTTGTATGGGGTGACACTATTGTTGACTTTTAAAAAATATCTTATTCTATCCCGGACTTTGTCTTCGTATACTAATAATAATTCATAATATATTTATAAATGAATTAAAGGTGAGAAAATTCTTATGTACGCATGCACGTAGCGCATGTGCATACTTGCATGGCAATGGAAATGTTACGTTTTATTTGTAATAACTTCTAAATATAAATATTTTTATAATATGAAAAATTTGTTTGGATGCACGCATGTCGGGAAACTATAAAAAAAATTGGTAGAATATTTTGTGAAATGTGAGATTTGGAGTACTCTTCGGTGCGGTTGCTTTCGTACATAAGTTATTCAAAATGGGGTCTTGTCCAAAATTTCCAACAAATTTCAAGAGATTTAAATAGGTTAATACCCATGTATATTAGGGTGCCACACACACAATATCGGCGCGATATCCATCCAATATCTAGGTGATACGATGTGATACCATGTGATACCCATTTTGTCCCAAACACATGTGTGGTGGAAAATGATTATTTGAAGAAACATTTGTTAAAAGCGATCACTAGGAATAATTGTACAAACAAATAACATTGTGTTTTTTTTTTCCATTGTGAAATCATATCTCTTATCTCTAGTGAAAATTTTAATTTTTTGCATAGTCAAATATCTTTACTTGTTGTTGGAGATTGTCAAGAAAGGTACAATACATATCGAATTTAGTGTATGTCACAGTAATTTGTTAATATATGCTTCAAATTTTTACTTTTGGTGCATATTTTTACCAACTATCTATACAATGATCTGCCTTTTTTAGTGGTGTAGATAGTTGTGCTCTTCCTAAAAATACTCATCAAGAGTAGGATGATAAATCATTTATAAATCAATTAGTGACACATACAGTAAATGAGATCTTAGTGTACCAAAATATAATATTCCTTTCCACATAAAAGTTTAAAATATTGTATAGGAGAACTATGAGTGTATGAGTTTTATTTTCATTGAACTTATAGTAAGAGGATATGTTATTTTGAAAATCAATTTTCTAAGAGCGAGCATGTCACACAACTCTGAAAAGTATAGGAAGGACAATCTTTTGAATTTGAGATTATTGATAGTAGAACTTAATATCAATTCCTTTCATATAATCAAAAACATTTTGTCATTTCAGTGAAATCTTTTTTTCTGTAGGAAGTCAAACATTTATAGGAAGTTAAACATTTTCGCAAACTGTCATAGAAGCTTGAGCAAGGTGCCAAAAATCTTTATTATTTTTGACGTGAAACTTGCACATGCAATTTTATAAATTTTGTACTTTGTACATGAAGTGTAGAAATCCTTTTTGGCCGTTAAAATTATCATTGTAAGACATATATGGTCAACAAAAATATAAAAACAGGAAATGACACATTGGAAGTCCATAATCTTTGATAGATAGTTTTGAATACGCTACGCTTTTTTTCTATCTTTCAAACTTGGTGTACAATACCCTCACAGAAGTATACGTACTTTTTGCTTTTGTATGTTTCCACACTACACTGCTACCAACTTTGGCAGCGTCCAGAGAGCTAAAAATTTGTCAATTTATCATGAACATGGGGTAGCTGTAAGAAAAGTTTCACAGCTGCCAACTTTGACATCCTTCCAAGGATTGAATTTTTTTTTTTGCCCATGTAATTTTTAGCATGAGACGACCTCTATGTTGATTATATGTGTGAAAAATTTCAAGTCCAAAAGATCCACACAATTAAAACTACATCAAAAGCTAGCAACATGTGAACTTGTGAGAAACATTTCACTCCTAGCCGACTTTGACACACTCCCAAGGATTGAGTTTTTGGTATTTTCCCATGAAATTTTTGACATGAGACTATCTCTATGTTGATCAAATGCATGCCAAATTTGAAGGCCAAAATATCTACATATCTACATATTTTGTTGAAATCTACCAACATGTATAGTTGTGAGAAACATTTCACTGCTGCCAAGTTTGACACCTTCCTAAGGATTCAATTTTTTAATTTTTCCCATGATATTCTAGACATAAAATCATATCTATGTTGGTTATACATGTGCTTAATTTCAAGTCCAAAAGACCCACAAAAGAAAAGAAACAAATCTCAATCTACCAAGTTACATGTGTAGTTGTGAAAAACAATCAACGAAACCATTTCACTATTGTCAACTATGGCACCCTCCCTAGGTAGGAAAAAATGTTAATTGACCATGCAATTTTTGGCACAAGATCACCTTCATGTTGATAACATGTGTGCCAAAATTCAAGGCCATAAGATGAATACAGAAAACCATCTTCAAAATCTACCAAAATTTGTAGCTACGAGAAACAATTTTGAATATCCTTTTTTCTATTCATCGTGTCGCCTTGGAATTTGGCACAATTATTATAAACATAGAGGTGGTCTCATGCTAAAAATTCCATGGGTAAAAAAAATTCTTTCAATCCTTGGGAGGGTGTCAAAGTTGTGTAGATGTGAATGGCTCACAACTACACATCTTGGTAGATTTTGAATATTTTTTTTTATTCATCTTCTGGCCTTGAAATCAGGCATATATGTTGTCAACATAAAGGTGATCTTGTGCCAAAAAATTCATGGTGAATTGACAAATTTTCAGCCCTCATGAGGGTGCCAAAGTTGGCAGCAGTGTAGTGTGGAAACGTACAAAATCAAAAAAGTACGTATACTTGTGTGAGGGTACTGTACAAGGAACCAACATCTTGATGAACATGATGGTAAAAGGTTTATACTATATGCAATGCAAAATTTTGAAACGAAGTGAACATGAGTGAAAAAATTTGAAATACAAATTATTGAACAAACATGAGAGTTCAAATTCGTTTTTTTTGTAATATTGGTCTGTGTAGATATAAATAATATTGAGCTAAAACAATTAAAAATCAATCATTCACGTATATCCCCTATAGGCCCAAAATATTTTAGTAGAATCTCTACTTGGTTGCTGCTAAGATGAATTTACTAAAAATGTCACAATAGGATGTTCTTCCAAACTTGTATGAAATGATGTGGTCAAAATTTCGTGAATTTTGATTGTGTTGAGTGAAAGATAATTGCGGTCAAAGTGTACATTTTTTACCGCAATGTACGCTTTGAC